>OX246746.1:23945881-24180286 GCA_945910005.1 Isoperla grammatica
CCCCCCCCCCCCCCCCCCCCCCATAATGTGTAATTTCATTTTGTGATATCTTTTCTTTAATGTTACTATAGAATACTGCAGGTCATACCTCCCACAAATCTAATCTCTCACTATTTTTAAGTCCTTCATTATTGATATTGCCCCAAAGAGTACATTTACTTCAAACTCAAAGAGTACATTTACTTCAAACTAAGCCATAAATCAGGTTTTTTTTAGTTAATTTGATACAACATCCCCCTTGATATCAATTCGAAAATCAATAGTCCCTTCAGCCATGTTATATCAAGGTTGTACTGTAGTATAGTATTGGCCTACTTTGAATATTTTTATTTCTCTTCCTACCCACAATACAATTTCTTTCTTCCACAGGTCACTTACGGAATGAAATTTACCAAATGTTGTGGTTAACTCATACATTCATTGCTTCATATTAAATATTACCTCAGATCATAGTTTTCGTAATGCGGATGATTCACAATCGGCCGGCCAGTTGTTAAGAGCAGGTTTGCCATGATAGGCATTGGACCAGCAAACACTGCATTTGGCTCTGTGTCAATCTTAACCCAGTTAAGAAGCTCTTCAAATGGAAGATTCAGGAACTCTCCTAAACAAATACAACATACATATTGAACACAGCTAACATAATTATTCAATTTGAATTACAGAAGCGCCTCGCTAATTCTGGGTCTCTCTAATTGTGGGTCCGATAGTGCCAAATGAACAAAAATCCCCAATTAAGCACATAAAGTGGTTTTATCACTGTGTGTGATAGAAACATTTGTGAATAATTTTTGGTTTATAGATGTACATATGTTAAACTGAACTTGATAAGTGACATTTTTAGGCACAAGGTTCAAAAAACAGTTTGATTTTCAAAACAGAAGTTCCAAACGTGAACCATCTTGAAGGTTGGAGTTCGTTTCACAAAGAGCTACACATTGAGGAAACTGTAGACCCTCAGTTGAATATGCCTACCTATCATAGAGTGTTGATTTTGGATATTCTGCATTCCCTGGAAACTCATGCCACCCAGAAGAAACACGATAGCTGCCATGTGGACGCGCTCACTCTTTATAATGCAGAAATACTGAAAAAGCAGGCAAACATTACGATCACGTATTTAAGCATTAATATAACAATGATCTGGAAATGTGCGACACAAGTAAAGTGCATGAACGCACATCAAGCACATCACAACAGTTCATAATTCCTTCATGCACTCTGTTGAGAGGTGGAAAAAGTCAGTAGGTCCGTAAGGAGACAGAACCACCACGCTGAGCCAGGGCAGACTCAAACTTAATACAGTATTTTCAAAACTATTAAAGATGGCCTTACAATACTGTTTTCAAATCTACACACTCAAGTTTGCTTTCCTACATATTAATTCCAGTAGCTTGTCAGTAAGAAAATACAGTAGGCCTGAAATTATCTAACATTCCATATTTAAACTCAAATTTTATGCACATCTCCAGAGAAGTGCGAAATGTTGACAACCTGATGAACATCAACCGCTGACTGGCTTGGAATGCATCACTACGTGACAATCCTGGCACTTGCTGGTCAGAGGAGTAGATGACTCATACATCTCACAGCGACTTGAACAGCTAAAACCTTCAAATGTATGTGGCCTAAGTAGCCTACTATATTGTGAGGTAAAAATTGGTCCTTGTTCATTATTTCATTTTTACTTAGCTTTATTTAATTGCATGATTTATGGATACTTTACGGTGACACGGTGTGTTTCCTCACAGCTGTCGTCACCGTAAAGTAGGCCTATGCGCTGTGCTCGGTTATTTCATCAGCCTTGTTCGGTTATAATTTCCTGTTTGTGCGGCAACTTTGCTGACTGCTCGGTTCAGGAGGGGGGCTGGTTCGTTATGTTCGTATATGTTTAAAAAGTTAATAACAAGTTAAGTAATAATCTAGTGGTAGCCTGTGCTTAATTTCAGGGCCGACTCGGCCACCTACTATTTTTCCTGGGGGGGGGGGGGGGGGGGGGGGGGGGGTGGACGCGTTTGCCCACTTATTTTTTTGGAGAAGTCCTAATTAAAAAGTCAATACAATGTTGTAGTAAACTGCATAGCCTGTTTGTAGTTACTGTACTAATGTGGCGACTGCACTTTTCCATATATCCTCGCTGCTACTTGACAAGATTTGATTTGATTAAGAATATACACAAAATTTAATGTATGCAGCCTAATGTAATAGCCTATAAATAAATGTAAATACTATAAACTTATGTAACTTACTTTCCTAGAAGCGAGAATTGACAACACGATGCACATATGTGGAGTGAAAAACAACTTGAGCCGCATGATCATAAGCGCCATTGTTGCAAAAGCTCCCAGAAGAATCATTACGTAGAACACATGCGGTTCAATAAACCGAAATGGGTTTACTGTAATTAGGACTGATGGTAAAAAACGTTCCCTGGAAGACAATTTAAAGATACATTGTAATCAGTGGTAAATAAAAATAGAACAGTACCGGTAACTTACACAACAAATGGCCACTCTTTAGTTAGGTTAGGTTTAAGCATTATTAGTTAGGTTTAAGACACAATTTTTTTAAATTACATGAATCTCTTGAACCGCTTGACTGTCACGACCAGAACATTACACGCAGTGCTGTTGTACAAGTCACGTCACGCACGAAGAATCCCTTTTAGCACCCACTCTTATTGTTTACATACATGATTAAGAAGTTAAGAACATAGCTGTTTTTATCCAATATGATGAACTAGTAGTTGTTTCTTTTGACATTTGTTTCAAGAGTATTTGCCACTTTACTAAATATGAGCTGAAATAACTGGACATGGGCAGAGAACTAGGCGCGCAGCAATTTGACTGTCAAGTGGTTAAGTAGGGCATGGCCATATGTGGCCTTATTTTGCTTGTTATGCACCTGACCTAAAAATAACACCGCCAAAATGCGAAATTTACATTTTGGAAAACGAAATTTGGAAAAACAAAACCATTTCTGTAGAGTGTAGGGCTATAGTCATTACTTACCTTGGAGGTTGATTTGCATTATTATCCCTTGAAGCATTGATGGTAACGTGAAACCAAACGTAAAATACGTACAGCATAATAATTATGGCACTTGGTAGAAGTAGGGTAGTTGTGAGGTTAATTATTGCTTTCAGTGGCAGAAAACCAAATTCTGTAGAGCAAGTGTAGAGCATTGTGTGAAAATCCTTGTAGTCCCCGAATTTTGACCTCAATATATTGTAAATATGATCCTAAAGAAACAAAAATTACAAGGATTAGACAAAATATTTGCTTTGTTCAACAAAGCACACAAAATTGTAGCCTAGCACAATTTCATAATTTGAAAAGATAATATCACAGTACGTACATATACTGTACCATGATAATACCACTAAATTAAATGTCATAGTATGATGTTTTTAAATCTTACAAATATCATCATATTATTGCTAAGCTATATGCTAAACATAATGCTGTGTGGCAGGGATTTGTTCCAAATCCATTTTTACTTAGCATTCTTTTTGTAGGCCATACTAATCTATTTACACATTTCCTTTTCCTCACAATTCCTTTAAAACATAAAATTAAAAGTGTTATATTTTAACCTATGGTGATTGATAGATTTATACACAAAACTTAAAATCTAAACAATTTAGTGTCAGCGCAAAAGGACGAATATCATTAAGTTGAGTTTAATTATAGCAAACGTTACATTTTCACTGTAAATATAAAGTCTTCAGGTAAGAGGCTACAACTACATTAATATACTTACATTATCTTCATTCGGAAAGATTATTCCCATCTGGTTCTGTATAGCACAAATTGCGAATACAACCCAAGTAATGTGTGCGGCAATTCGTGTCCCCATGCTGCGATATTTCAGAAGATACTCCAATGAGTTGATTGATATTATCATACTCACTAGCACACATGGTAGAATGGAGGCTAGTAAGTGCACTATTCCCGTTTGGATGAAAGCAGCAAAACCAGTTGCAATCTGAGAAAAAAGAAAATCAAAGACAAAACATTATCTTATTACCATTACTTATTATATTACTTAGTATTGCAGATGGAATGGAAGAGCCAGGTTTTAGCATAGGTCAGCAGCTAGGTAGGTTTCAGTAGTTTTGATGTGTAAATTTAGCGATATTGCACAGTAGACACTGTAGACAGGCATAGTACATGAGTTCAACTGTTCAAGGACACCTAATTTAGCGTGCACTGTGCACTTTGTCTATGCCGTCTACTATGTCGTGGTAGACATAGTAGACAGGCGTCTAGTACTCAAGCTCAACTGTTCAAGGACACCTAGTTTAGCATGCATGGCATAGTAGACAGGGGTCTAGTACTTGAGTTCAACTGTTTAAGGACACCTAGTTTAGTTTACATGCACGCCGTAGTAAATGTAGTAGATAGGCGTCTAATACTTGAGTTTAACTGTTCAAGGAGTCAAGGACACCTATAGCGTGCACGGCGTAGTAGACAGGCGCAGTGGCGAAGCGTGGTCTTGAAATTAGGGTAGACAATTAAACATAGACAATTTTTTGTGTGTAATATTTCACAATTTAGAAAAAAAAAACAGTTTGACGATGAGCAGGGGAGGGGGAGGGGGGGGGACACAAAACTGAATCAATGAGACTCGATCACCGTACCTACTGAAAGTGCTATATGCTAAAATCAGAAATATATTTATGAAATATAAATTTGGCATTTCAGATATTTGCGTTTAAATCCAAAGTGGCTGACCTCTGGCAGACTGATCGAGATATATATCTCATCTATGAGGTACCTTGTATGTCCTGTGAGAAGACATACGTGGGTCAAACTAACCGCCGGATTTCTGTCCACGTTCTAGAACACAAACGAGCAGTGGAACGTAATGAGAAGTCTTCGTCACTTAACCAACACGTCGCAGCTACGGGACACGCTATTGACTTCTCGAATACAAGAACCCTGGCTAGAGAAGAACATCTTCGTACGCGGGTGATTCGAGAGGCGATAGAGATATACAAGAGGCCTTACACACTTAACCGACGTGATGACGCACTAGTTTTGCCTGCAGCCTGGAGACCGGCCCTAGTCAACCATACAGTGGCGCCACGACGCCCTGAGGCTGGACCGGAGTCTGCGGAGACTGAACAGGGTAGCGCACTGACGACGGAGATTAGCGCTTACTCCGGGCCAGTGACACGTAGCCGGGCTCGTCGGGTTTAGCGAGTCTAGGGCTTCTGTGATTGGTCCGCGCAGCGGGCTTGACCGACCAGCAGGAACGTTGCGCGCGCATCTAACAGGGGCTTTATAACAACAGGCACTTCGCTCGGGTTCTCAGTGGTACCTGATCGCTCAAGGAGGCATTCAACCCTGAAGATGGCTGATAGGATGCAGTCAAAACGTCGACCGGCCAGCAGTGTGACACCGGTACACGGATAATTACCGGAAAGACTGATAATCATATATATATAATATATACATATATATTTATATGTTTTATCTTGTTCTGAGTTTATATATGTATACATATATACAGGGCTTTTTTTCAGCCGGTACGAGCCGGTACGCGTACCGGCTAACACTAGAGGCGTACCGGTAAAAGGCAATGAAGTCACACTATAGCCGGTACGCTACGATTAGCCTTGAAGCGCGTGAATAGCTTTGAAGTGTGCAGTGTGAAAGGCTTGTGACTGCAAAATATGAAACTATGACTATATGACTATGTATGATTGAAAAAATAATTTTATTTTCCGTCTTATTACAATGAAAGCATCACTATTGACACGTTTAAAAAAAGATATTTTATGTTTTCTGCGGACGCCAGTTCACGCCCACGCGCTGTTCGATCGTGTGGCCACAGGATCTAATCCCAGTCATGAGCTGTGCAACATAAGCTTCATATTTCATCGATATCTACGATACAAATCCGCCTTAAAAATGCGTTTTTGGCCATCAAACTTAATGCAGTACCCCAAAATTTTTTCACCTACGGCGAATTTGCCTCCGGCGGCTGGGGCTTCGCCCCAGACCCCAACTATACCACGCCAGTCACATGAAACATTATACCGAACGTACCGGTTAACTTTATTTTAGAAAAAAAGCACTGCATATATATATATGATAAACGACGTCGACGGTGGCTAGCCTGCATCTCAGTTTACACTTGATTCGCATTGAAATCCAAAGTGTCTGACCTCTGGCAGATAAATCGAGAGCCAGTATACACAGGATAAATGAGGACGGTGGCGCGCCTACAGTTAAGTTTAAACGCAAATAGATGCACAGATGACAAATATTCACAACTTCGAGCAATTTCATCAATATAATGGTCAAACAAATTAAATATTGGATGATGTTGAAAAACATAAATCCCCAGCCTTTTTAGTTCCAAGGAAGTTTGGTTTCAAACCAAACTGTGCTGTACTCAAGCTTATTCAAATAGTATAGCGATGTAAGTTTTAACACACACAAAGCAATTTTTTTTCTTTTTATACCTTCATAGGACCAGACAAACTTAGGCATATATGTATCTTGTATAATATTGGGCTCATTTTATACTAAACACCATGGAACCAGATTGTTGATTTTTTTATGGGAATCGGCTAAATTGGAAATCGGCATCAGTATCGGAATCAGTAAAAAATAGAACAGTTACACTCTTAATCAAACCCAATGTAATGTCAAGTATATGTGACATGCAAAATTATTACTTACCAACATTCCATACAGCACATTGCACATCAAGTCTTTGGAGATTATCTTGAAAACGAATAGTGAGTATGTTGTGGCAATCTGGACGACCAACACAAATTGTGAGAACTGCCACAGCATAAGGCACATTGTGGTTGACAAACACGTACTAAATATCTGCAAGCAAATTAAATTTTCAAAATACATTATCATGTAATTTAGTAAAATAACTATGAGAAGAGCCACGTAAAATTGCATTGCGAAATAAAAATAAATTTAAAAGTGAAAACTAATCCAGGGCTATAAATGAGAATGTGGATAAGATTATCAACAGGGATCGCAATTATGCAAAATGCGATTTCTAACACATCTCGCATGCCAATGTGCTTCTTGTGCCACGTAAAATTGCATTGCGAAATAAAAATAAATTTAAAAGTGAAAACTAATCCAGGGCTATAAATGAGAATGTGGATAAGATTATGAACAGGTATCGCAATTAAGCAAAACGCGATTTCTGACACATCTCGCATGCCGATGTGCTTTTTGCCTCCCCCCACCTAGCACAAACCAACCCATACAATCTTACATGAGTCAGCGGGTATCAAAGCCAGACTATTTTTTGTCCTCATATGCAGACAAAGCAGAGCCAATGTGCATTTGCCTCACCCCCACACACACACAATTTTATGGAAATGTTTATTTTTTGGTGAATACTGTACTGACCCGAATATAATACGAGGTTTTTCCCCTAAAAAAATAAACTAAAATCGTATTCGTATTATATTCGCGGTCTAAGGTTTTCGAAGCGTGAATTCAAATTTCCCGCGCGCGTATACATGCGCACTATCGCAGATCAACGAATCACGGCTCTGTGGCGAGTGCTCGAGCCTATCACACTCTACCGGAGAGTTTATACACCACGCCAGCGCTCCGCTGCGCAATGTCTCCGCTAGAATGCGTATTCGTGTTCTGTGCGAGACTGCTAGCACATCGTTCCATGTGTGCTAGGCGGCCCCGATCAAGCGTTCGTAACAGGTTTACTGCGGCGCTGGCCACCTGGCTCGCAGCGCCGGCAAGGCGGCAGTAGCTGACGTGCTGTATTGCTGTTTATCCTGATCGTATTATATTCGAGATATATGATATTTTCCCCACTGGCTGCTCCAATATCCACACTCGTATTATATTCGAGGCCGTATTATTTTCGGGTCAATACGGTAGTGTATTCTTTTTTTTTTAAATCAGTATTGAACCATTTTTGGATTCGATTACCCGGTTAGCGATTTTAGTTACTAACCAACACGTCATCCCTAATATTTACCATATAAACTTATGGATCACATGCATTTCTATGAACTAACCTCAAGATTATTCTGCATTTTGCAGTCTTCATATCTCTTTCCTTGGGCGAACGTTTTCTGATCTTTCTTTATGATATAACATGTGTAAAAGATATGTAGCAGAATGAAAGGATATGCAAAGCTTTCTCTTAAAGGTGGTGTCCATTGAACTCGAGTGGCCTGTAACAAATTAAGGACAATTTTGTAGAAATGAAAGTGCAACAATCATCAGTCGAGGCCCATAAATGTAGACATGGTCAAATATGCTTGTATGCATTTTAAAAACTAATTATAATATGTACAATCCCCGAGACCCCACTTCAAGAAGTGAGCTACTGTATTTCGATTTTCACAATCAACAATTGTAATTCGATATTAAAGTGGAGGGACAAACTAGTATTTGTGGTTACGTCAATGACGGGGGGAATAGGGACACTTTTTGAAGACATTATTTTAAGTGTAAAGTACTTTAAATACCATGTACCTCATTGCCATACTTCACTTTAAATAGTACCACACTTTACCTAAGTGATATTAACTTAAAGAGAGCATAAGTGTCGACATGGCATTAGCAAATCTGTTTGTATGAGCAAATAATCACCTCATTATGGTTGTAGAAGAAGCACATGACTGTCAGCAATCCTCCAATCATGGAATCACTAGAAAAATACAGATCATTTTACAATTACATATCTAGAATTTCCTTTGTAGGCCTAACAAGTGTAGGTATAATCTGAAGAATTGAGATCAAATATGTACTGCTTTTATACCAAAAGTCACTACGTATTAAAGGCTTTGCCCGAGTTTTGAACAATTTTCATTTGCACTTTGGTTTGTGTTTAGAAACTACATGTCTGTGTGTAAAAGATGTCATGCACGTCTGGTTAACTCCTACAGCCCTCTACTCCATATGCTTCAAATATTTCTGCATCATAGTAGGCCCTGAGAGTAGCAGAGCTTGCCACTTTACCTGCTACAAAGCTATTCGGCAGCCGGACGGCTTCCACAACTGATTACATTTATTTTGCTTGAGTTTCTTATTGTAATCTCAGGGTTAATTTGTAATATTGTAACTGTAACTGAATTTCAATACATAATTCATTTTAAATTTGTTTTATGGAGAGATGGCAACAATTAATGTACATTGTTGTTAAATAGAACATTGTACAATGATGAGCAAGGTTGTGAGTAGAAAAATAATCACTCCATAAACAATTTGACGTCTAATATCGTTTCACTATAAAAAGCACGTGGAAAAACGTCAAAACTTTTAGGCCTGGCATTATACTGTACAAATTTAAATATGATATGGGGTTTTGAAATTAGAATTATGTTGGCAGTATTTGGAGATGGAGGCAAATCTATTTTTTATGCTAGCACCACTGCAACACTATTCATAACTGAGGAATATAATATATCATATTCACTTTTACAAAAATTGGTTGTCAGTACAGGACTTGAGGACTTAACTCCTATCACAGCAGTAAAGACACATAAGTAAAAACTAAATTAAGTAGTCCTATGTCTATAAAGTAAATAACTACTACATAATGCATTACCTTAGAAAGGTTCCAAAACTGAATAACACAATCACAGTGAGCCCAGCGCAGCACCATACCACCTGGAGGTAAAAGTACACTGGATCTCCTAAACCTTCACAACTGGTTATCAAAGGCAACAGTGGGCTTCGTATAATCTGCCAACATTCCTTGGTTTGTATATTCATCATGTTCATTAGATACTGGTATGATCGAAAACCAAAACCAATTAGAATCTGTAAAAAGGAAGAAAACGTGCAGCCAATTAGTATCAGCCAACTGGAACATAAAACCCACAGGCCACCCTCATGGAAATGAGTTTTATCGGCCTATAGAAAATGTAGATTTGACAAAAAATTAAATCTTCAAAGATTGCACATTTTCTTTTCTTTGTGAATTATAAAGATGTAGAACCTATGTATATAGGCTTACGTCTAGAACTTTTGGAAATTCTCTTTACCTATGGATTCATATTTCTGAAATCATTAGCTAAATGATGGTAAATTTATTTTAAGTTGTGTATATTCATTATCCAGGAAAGTAGTACTAGTAGGGCTAATCGAAGCCTCATTTTATCCCAAAGAGGGAGGGTGTTATCAGTAAAAAGAGCCCGCACATATGTTGTCACCCCCCTATCTGAAAACACTAAAAATATTGGCATTGTTCTTAGTTCACTTTCAAACAAACTGTCCACATCTAAGACAGCAACCCACTTTTGAAGGAATCGACTCCTTGAAAATGAAGCCAACTAGCAATTTAGTACCGAATGGCATCACTAATAGGAGGTATGGTACGTTTATCTTATATGGTTCGATGTATTTAAAAGACTAAAAGTTATATAGACTTACGTAATTGTTCTTTTTGAACTTATAAATAGGCCTACACATTAGCCTATTGGTAGGTAGGGTAGGCAAAGGCCTATGCTATTTTTATGCATAGTGAAATGACTTAGTAACTGTAGGCCTAGGCCTACATGTATTCACATCCATGACAAATAATGATATGGATGGAAGTGTAAAGGGTTCCTACCCCAAGGAGAAAGAAAAAAATTAGTGAAATTGTAGATTTTGGGCTCTAGTTGCTCTACAAAAATTATTTTATGGGAACTTACATGTAGTTGAAGGGGCTGAGTGTTTTTCGCCCCTGAGCAACAAGACAAAATAAAGCAGATTGAAATAATTCTTTCTTTGTTGTGAATTAGGAATGTTTTCTTCTTACCAAACGTGTAACTGGCGTTGAAATATTGTCGTTGGTTAAGGTGTAATTAATTTTCGACTGAAAATTAACACTATTCGCTCCGAATGGCAGGCCCCAATACTTATGATACTGTCTTAGTACTGAAGTCTTCAAGAACATATCGACACTCTTAAATAAATAAATAAATAAATAAATTCACATTTAGAGTCTACCCACTCAGTAACGAAACTGATTTTCAGTGGGGACTTTAATTTAAAGCGACAAACCAACCCTGTAGGCTCCGAACACCATCGACGAGTGAGAGATAACCAATCAAAGATCGATATTTCAAATACGAAACATATGAATCAGGGATTGGACAGTGCGAACACCTGCGGACAAATTTCAGAATCAACAAGGCCGACTCAGAACAACTTTGAATTTATTCGCGTTTAAATCCAAAGTGGCTGAACTCTGGCGGACAAATCGAGAACCAGTACAGCCGGGATAGGTTACGGAATGATGGCCGGTGTTCGCTGTGTGTTATATAGACGGCGATAGAGAGTATGAGTATATTACATGATCAACATTATTGTCAGGCAGTAAACATGTTAAAATTGACAATCAATACCTTGTTGGTCTATGCCACAATGTAGCAACCGGCGAGCGAAACAAATATTCTCTCAATACGAAGTGTTTTAAAATCCGAATGAGTTTGGCGCTTACGCAGTTGCGTAGGTGTCAAAAGGCATGCTGGTATGGTATTCAGTCTAAAAAAAAAACACAATGTTTTTTTTTGTGCCGTTAAATAAATCATTTTTTAAAATATATTTAGTAGATGCTGTGTAAAAAAAAGTGCATAGGTAGTCCTAACATAAATTGACATTTAGGCCTACTCACATATTGGAGTTTTTTTTTTTTATTTATATATTTCATAAAAAAAATACTAAATATGCGTACGGTAGATTATGTTTACTTGATGGTTCAACAGGATTGTGACAATGTATTTGTCACAATATAATTCTTAATGTTATTTTAAACCCCCAATACTGAAATTCAGCATTATACAGGAAAATTAACCTCAAAGTGTAGATTGCGTGGGTGTGGGATGTGGGTGTAAGGGGGTGGGAGACATAAAACACCTCAACTACCGTTATCAATAATCATAACAGGCTATACTGATACAAAATGATCAACTTAAAACCTATTTTTAGAATCCAACATTTAGCATGCGCCTACGCATATGCCTATCAGATTCAGCTGCGTTGCAATTACCTTTAGCTTTAGCAAGTATAGGCCTATGTCGTAGAGAACACTCATTTCTGGTTTTGGGGGCTTGGGAGGTACTGGGGGGGGGGGGGGGGAGAGGCGTGGAAGTTCGGTGGGCGTTTAGGTAGAAAAGAGGGCCGGAATGAATGAAAAGAAATTTGAAGAAGAGATAAAAGAGGAATTGTGATCCATGAACGGGTGCCCTCTTTCCCTACACTTCCTCGAACCTGCTTTATATGAGCAAGTAGCGTTAACTTCGTTGTTCTCATCTGTGCAGTTAATATTCACGTTTATCAGATGTGGTTTTGCATGTAATTATGATGTATGAAGGGATGCTTGCCTACATAGTACCCGTTTACTTAATATTACTACTGTAAAATTAAACGATAACCGTTTAAAATCTTATTTGCTTTGACAAATGGTCGCTGTATGTTCCCAACAAACGCGTTTATGTGATAAACGTGTATCACAGACACCATCACCCTGTCACTCACTAACCTACTGCCAGAAACATATGGAACACAGGTTAGCCTGCGTTGTTTATCCCGGCTCGGACGGCCATGATGGTCGCGACGGTGGCGCGCCTACATCTCGATTTAAAGGCGAATTGAGTGCTTCGTTGCTAGGACGGCTCTGAAGTCACCGTTTACTTATTCCTAAGACAAGAAGTAATGGAACTGAATCTTTAATAGAAGTTAAATATCTTCTGCCTGAACTGGGATTTGAACCCGGGACCTTCTGCATTGGAAGCAGGGATGCTAACCACTGGACCAACGAGCCACCTACTGGAACAACGAGCAACAGATCGTGGTGCAAAAGTGGTTGATATTACAATTTTTTTGTGTCCCATGTATGAACCCTAAAGGTTTGTTGTCGTTTGCTTATGTGTTTTGTATATCCCCTTAGACAACTATGATTGTTTAAGTTTTTGGCCTGAATACTCCTTTAAATCATACGCCGAATTTTGGCATGGCTTCCTATTACACCTACCTCGGGAACCAGATTAAAACGCTGCATGGTGTTGATGACATCCGGATATTCTGTAAGGTTATCATGAGTTAGCTGGTGGATTCCATCTTGGAAGGTCGGAGCTTCAACAAGCCGTTTATAGTACGAAAAGTACAATCCCTGCAACAAATATTGAGTAAAGCTTATAAATAGTGAGTTTATTCTGGAAGAAATTAATTATAGACATAACATAATGTAATAGAATGAGTATTTGGAATATACATACCGGTAAGGTATCTAGTTAATGGGAAAAACAAATAGGCTCATCAATTGCTGATGATGATATTTGAGCTTTAAGTAGTCTAAAGGATGCAAATGACAATTGATAGAAAAAAAAATTTAAAAATCGATAATAATCGATTAATATCTGTCCGTGCATTTTTAACTAGGCCTAAACCATGAAGATTCAAGGTATTGTTGATCTGTTCACAAAAGTGCCACAATTATTTAACAATATGGTCTAACAACATCCTATTCATATTGAAACTGGAATAGGCCTATTCAATATAAAAAACATTGTAGGTGTGAGTTAGGTTGGTCCTGTCTGAAAAGTTAGTGGTTTCTAGGGCCAGGTAGTTCCTTCCTAACATGAATTAGGAGATAGTTTATCTGATATACAAAATGCATATTTGATAAAGAAGCAAACTAAAATGTTACTACTGGTAAATTTAAGTATACATACCATTTCTGTTCGAAACGTCATTTCCCTTTCTACTGTCGACAGATGAGAGAAGTGGTGGTTGTTTTCAAACAGAGACGAGACATGATACATGTGAATGAATGCAAAGCAACAAGCTAGAACAAGATTTACAAACATTAAAATGTGCTACCGTACCATGGTTAGCAACACCAACTATGATCCCACCACTAGAAAAATCTAAAACTGATGCAACGAAGAAGATGTCACACCGCCAAAACGTACCGTAGTCATTTTCTCATCGTTTGACACTTGTCGATCAATACGAGTAGGCTGCATTGCAATCAGTTGATCACAGTAGGCCTACTTCCAATTTCAAATCTCTTACATTAGGTAGCCTATGCATTTATAGATGCACTCGAGTACCAAAAACAAAATATCTAGGGAACCTAAAATGAACTGAACAGAACTTTTCAAATGTGTAGGCGTACCAGTAGCAAAATTATTCAAACATTTGAACGTGCGATCTACTACATTTCAGTTTAGACATTCAATTGTAATGCATTAAACTGCTGGTTTGGTTGGTTGTAAGGTGCTCGTTTTATTAAAAAGAAACTTAGAACAGGTAAAATGTTATTAAAAACATCTACTATGGGTACTTACGCCAACTTTATCCGAACAACTTGATCGAGTCAACTGGATCCATCGTAATCACGTGATGGATTAACTCGATCCTTGACGGTTCGCGAACGGACATTGTTTGGGCTAGTACTTTGTGACGCGGATTCAAACTCTTTTTTTGAGCGAGGTATAATACTAAACCCAAGGAACCACGCCTTGCAGCCATCATATTTGATAAATCTGCGGGCCTTGCGAAAATAAATATTGCCGCGTGGCCGTGGTCGCCGTGGTAGCCCCATAACCCTACTTTTGCAGCTCACGGTGCCGTAGATTCATATTGGCGCCAAAATATTACGTCTGGATCCAACTAACCCTGGTCAGAGAGCGGATCCATTTCAAGGGATCAGAGAGTTAACTCGATCATGTTCGCCAACGCAATACGAAATGGATCCGATTGACTCGGCGAGGTTGGGGAAAGACATTTTAGGATCGGAGTAATTCGGATCTGGTTGGCGTAAGCGCCCTTGGACTGTGCACTGTTAACTTACTGGGCTAGTTGGTGATAGCCAGTTGAAGAGTGCTGATCAGTGCTCGAAATATTGACAGTTTTAATCTTGACAAGAAACAGAGCATTGTCCAACTAGTTGTTTTTAATAGTGCTCGTTTTACTCGTGATGAAAATACTGGAGAGACCCTATACATTCGTAGAGAACGTGAAAATGGCAAAAAGGTATCTTAGAGGCACCTCCGCAGTGCAAATACACTTCATATAGGCTCAATGCTATGATTATGATTATTATAAATACAATCTTACCATGAGTGGTTTACGAGGTAGCCCTAGCCCTATAGACCTAAAGGTGAATTGGCACCAGAGACCCAGACTGGTAGCCTACACATGTAAGCCTACAGTGCAAGGCCCAGGCTTGTTGTACTCTCTGTGTGTGTGAATTAGGCCTAGGCCTAAAGTATATGATAAATAAGTGATGTTTGCAGGCGTAACCTAGCTATATGCCTAGCCTAGGTGTGTTTCATGGTTATTTATAGGATTGCCATTCGATATGAATTTTAGTATCGATGTTTGGGCCTGTTATATCGATGATCGATCGCAATAATCATTTTAAAAAAATTGATCGATAATTTAATCAAACTTGTTATTTTCCACGTACGCCTACGAGGCGGAGGTTTTACTGAAGTAACTTTCCTTGTAAAAATTTCCTTGTGTGCGTTTGCTTCTTAGGCCTATGTTTTGTGATAGGCCTAAATCAGAGGTTTGGTGATAGATTTAATTTCATGTAGGCCCTAAACTGAAGGATGTGCAAGACATGATGTGACATATGACATACACAAGTTGCGGCTGTCTGGCATCCGACAGTAACGAGCGGTAAATTCGCGATGTTGGGCGGGCGAGCAATTCGCCTATCGATAATATTGATAATCAATCTGGGAAGACTCAATCGATCATCGATCGTTTCGGAAAATAATAATTTTGTATCAGTCAATATTTCACTTGCATGTGTACACAGGCTTTCACGGCCAGAGTCAATTAATGAACTTGGCTTCCAGGTAAAACCGCGTTGATTACTGCTAAAAAGCCGACGTTTCAGTTTCGGGACGTTTTTAGCAGTAGGAATCGACGCGGCTATACCCGGAAGCCAAGTTCATTAATCAATATTTCGATTACCAAACAGCAACCCTAGTTATTTATTCCAAGCTGCACTAGCTAGGTTTAAGCTCTAACCACAATTGTCGGTAGGCCTAGGCCTATCGTGATCGCAATGGTAGAAATATGAACAGATTTCCGTATCACAATCCTGACTGCGACATTACACATTAGATCTACGACTTAGTTGGCACAGCTTAGCTAACTGTTTCACGATTTCCGGATTGTGACTAGGCCTAGGCCTACGATCCAAATACCAACAATGGGTCAGTACTCGGTAGGGCCCTAGCCTAGCCTAGGGGAACAGGAACGGGAAAGTTCGCTATAATTTAACATTACCCGGTAATGGAAAGCTCATTCCCGGGCTATTGTGCACCGAGCTTTAGGCTCTTGGCTGAGCAGAGGCAAGAGCTATAGAACTAGGCCTAGGGCCTAGGCCCTTAGACCCCTAGCCCTCATCCCAGTGTTAACATCCCAGGCTAGGCCCTAGGCCTAGGCCTACCAGTACAAGTTAGCATTGTCAATGATACAGCGCTAGGCCCTAGGCATAAAGAAAGCATGTCATCAGGTAGGCTAGGCCTAGTTATATTTGTCCATAGACATAAACCGGCTTCAAGGAATAAGCCTAGGCCTAGCTAGTCGCGGCTCCATATTCAAAGGCCCGAGGCCTGCAACCTAGGCCTAGGCCTAGGCTAGGCTCTTTCTATACATAGGCTTACCTATGGCTAAAAACAATATTCCTGTCCATACTCGGCGTTTTCCTCCGTCGGCAGTATTCGGAGCCATGATGTCTAGCCCTCCGGTCTTTAGAATCGTAGTCTTACTATCTTAATTCGGATTTTTTGCGTTCAGTCTTGGACAAATTTTCACCGCCATCAGTGGCAACAAGAATACGAACTACGAAACACGTTTACCAACCAGAGAACACGATTATCACCAGATGAGATTTCATGTTTTTATGGACTTCATAGCACCCAACATTTGATCATGAAAGTTGTTTTCCACTAGATACAGAAATGTTCATAATACTAAAATAAACGTGTTTTCGATACTACATAGCCTACACTTTACATAGTTGTCTATAAAGAAATTAAATTTGATCCATCCCAACCCAACCAGTGATCATAGTACACAAAAGTAAAACAACTTCACACTCCTCCGTGACTGAAGATGAATCGACATCGCCGTTATGTTTGCCAAACTGCACGAACCACGAACCATTAAAAGTGAGCACTCGTTTTGAGCACCGTAGCTTCGTTCATCTGTCATACACTTTATACGAACGAGTGACAGGCTCAGTGTTGCTGTTGCATTGTTCTTTTTTATGAACATTACATTATATATATATATATATATATATATATATGCCCTACACATGCCCTATATATATATGCCATACATATGAGTATACATTACATTACATATTTAAAAATTCAATGAACATTAAATTACAGAATAAATACTGGTGTAGGTCGGTGTAAATATTTTGTAGTCATTCGCATGTAATTAGAACGTCACTAGTGTAATACAAGTGAAATTTTTAAGTGTAGCCTCTGCACAGCTTCGTTCGCCTACCACTTTACACTAGTGTACAGTGATGATTTCAGGCATATCCCGGGGGGGGCTCCGCCCCCCCCGGCAGTTGTAAATGTCCCCCCTAGCAGATTGAAAAATCACATGAAGTAATGTAAATTTGAAAAAAAAAAATGCAAAGTACAAGAAAATGAGGTATATTTTTCCACCTCATATAGGACTAGGAAATAAATCGATTTCCATGAAAAACTCATCTACATAAATGTTGCAACATTTTATTTTCTATTTAAACGATGTAAGGTAAAGGTAAGAATGGTAAATAGGAATCACCTCATATTCGAAAACTGAAAGGATGGCATCAACAGAGACCGTAACCCCCTCCACCCCTGCCTTTTGTCACGGCGTCAAAAAAAAAAGCCATAAAATGAGTTACTAATTTAGCAACACCCCAGATTTTTATCAGCCCCCACTAGGAAAAATGTCTGAAATCATCACTGCTAGTGTAAGATGGGTACAATTGTACCCATGTATGTCAGTGTAAATTGTTTTAAGGCGTTCGCCTGTAATTAAAACGTACACTAGTGTAGCTAGTGCAGGAGATTATAACACTGACTATTTAGCTCGTGTAAGACGCTTTGCTACACTGGCGAACAAAGCTAAGCTCCCGATCCCATAGCCAACAATGGACAGGGCTTTAGCATAAGCTACCATAGCCGTGCGCAGGGGACCAAGGGGGGGCAGCGCCCCCCCCCCCCCCCCCCCCATTAGGATACGTGAGCTTTTTTTTTTAATAGAATTTTGCCCAGGGTATACCGTATACGCCTGCCGATCGTAAAAGACGAGAAGAGGACCTATAGCACCTTCCTCATAGGAAATATATTCCTCAAACTGTCACTGTTGCTCCAACTGCCTTGCCCGTTTGACCCGGGAAAGAATAGGTCCAGAATAATACCTGTCGTAATGGGCGACAAAAATGCTGACGCCTGACATAATGGTTTTAATCTTACCTGAAGTCCTAGATTGGAATGACGTTGGAATCAGCTGACCGGCCTCAACATCAACTGTTGCCTTACCGCCAAGATTTTGGCTGTGGGACTGACCACTTTCTTCACTTTGTAACAATGATATCACTGATATCCACAAATAGTTGTGTGAAATTAACCCATTGAACAGACAACCTGTACTCCTCCTAATACGCTTAAAACCATGTTTAAAAATGCATGTCTTTAAAAAATCTCCTGCGGAGCTTTTTGTGGGGGGCATCCCCCCACACCCCCCCATTGGCGCCGCCGTGAAGTACTTTCATTGAGAATTTATTGTGCCCCCCCATTGATCAACCTCTGCGCACGCCTATGTAAGCTACCGTATTACAAAGCCTCTTAGAGGGGGAGGGGAAATACGGATAACACTCAAATCAATAAAATTCAAAGGTAATTGTTGTTTTTACTCGAAACGATACGTTCGATGCATACAGTATTTGCAGACCAGCATGAACCCGAGATAAATAATTTGATCCCGATATAGATTAGTAAAAAAGTACGCTCTCAAGGTGAGCCATTATCATTGGCAGCCCACACAGTTAGGTAAGTGCATTGGTTGTCATAATTGTGTCAAACAGAAAATGGGGAAAGGTGCGGGGAAGATTGATACCATGTCCCAATCAAACTATGTGAAAAAGACTAATTTCAGAAATATTAATATTTTAATACAAAAAGGCAACGGCGGTTTTGGTTAGGAAGTACAAGAATGTTTTTTTTCTGAAAGACACATGCCCAGTAAAGCTTACATTATCACTTTTCTTATAACGGCGTCACCGACAATTAGTGACCAATCAGGGCGCTACATTGAATGGTTCAGCCCCCAGATCCCTTCTCGCGTTACCACATCCACACAGACACTGTAGCAAGTCCTACTGGCATCCATCTGTCTTCCCAGTATACACGGCAACCGCGTATACTATACTCCTCTATTCTCTCATTTTGCTACGAAGGGCCCAGCCAGCCAGAAGAGCGTTTACAGCACTTCGAAATCTATGTAAGTAAGTGGACGATAATATTGCCTCCTGTCTCGTTGTAAAAGTCAACTAGTTTTTCTTCAATATCTTCTACCAGTCCACATTGATCACTTCGATGCGTTGAATGTAAATTTCAATTTTCATGGTGATTGAACCCGTTCAAAGCCTTTTGCTTAAGACGATAAAGGAGTTTTTGTGTGGGTGAATTTAGATTTGGTATTTTCCCTATACAGAATTATCCTGATACATGAACAATATACTTCTAGATCTTCCATTGTTAACAAAACCAGGAAAGCCTTCTGACCTATTGTCTCCTCGGTCTTCGGAGAAACAGTTGCCAAAATATTCCTATCAACAGGTTCCCATAGGGGTTTAGAAAATATTGGACCCGGACCGTTTTTTTTTCCCTCGCGTACAGGAGCCAGATAAGTTTTGGTACGTCATGATTTCCACTTATTTTCTGGTGAATGTCCAGAAATGCGTGAACAATATCTATATTGCTTTGGACGTCCATCTCCAACGGTGAACTTGATTGATGTTCGTAAATATTAATGGGTTGCCGCTTTGGTTTTGTATGTGGTTCAGGCTGGAGCATTTAGTGACTTTTTGACACTTTCTTAGCACCAGCATTCCGCAAGAGTACTGTTCGTTTGCCCAGAAACTTTAGTGACATTTTTTGGGCAGTCACATTCCGCTCTGTATTCAGCTGTTTCAGGCTCAGTATCTGCTTTGTCCTTGAGAGTATTCTGAACGGAAACCCCAATGGCTTGAATAACGCAGTCTGGTGCGTTTTCGCTGTATACATCTTCTTCCGAGTCATCACGGTTTGTAAACCCCTCAAAACTCATTCTACCTTCAGTTAACTTTGATGA
The DNA here is from genome assembly GCA_945910005.1 of Isoperla grammatica. Classification (NCBI taxonomy): domain Eukaryota; kingdom Metazoa; phylum Arthropoda; class Insecta; order Plecoptera; family Perlodidae; genus Isoperla; species Isoperla grammatica. The sequence continues at coordinate 23,966,218 of OX246746.1, forward strand.
AAAAATATTTTCCAAAGCATTTGTGGCATCTTCATTTTGGTATTCCAAACGGTTCTCAGACCTAATCGCTCCGACATCATGTTGTTTTAAATGAAGGTTATCTATTTGCGGGGTTACCTTAACAGCTGTTTTCTTAGTTTGCTGGAAACCATCAATACTGGGGCGTGACACTGTTTCTTGATGCTCACCTGATTCGCCAGATGATGAATTCGAGCCAGTTCCTGTATCTGCCGATTGGGGAGCATTACGATAAGCAGGGCTGTGAGACGAACGGTCGCGCTGTGTTTCCTGACCGTTATACTCTAGGATCTCCGACGGTTCATTGTTCACACTTGTCACGGGAGCACTATTGATACTCGCACTTGGGAACAAAACCACCACTAAAAAGATAAAATCAAATAATCACATCAGAATTTGTACTTATCCAATCAAATTGCAAGCACCACACCTATAAGGTGCCATTTTGAAATGTGTCATATATTATGTTTAAATTAATAATAAAACAGTTTTTCCATACACAATGTACACAATATAACGACCAAATAGAGGCAGTGTATGAATTAGTTTTTGCGTTAAATAAGATGAAATTAGAATATGATTTAGATTGGAAATTGGATTAGATATAGCTTCCTAAAGGGTAAGTCGGTATTCCAACCATGGCTTACATTTTTTTTAAGATTTACATGAAATACGACCATTGAAGAAAAACCTTTAATGACGTTTTTATGTAATTTTCGAAAATGAAACAAAATACAAATTTCGGATAACTCATTTACCGGCCCTTATAAATACGTTTGTCATTAACTTTACGGAAAACTTTGCTCGCTGCTAGATAAAAGTGTAAAGGTTAATTTTGTTTCGTGCTGTTTTCTATATGCGATGCGATGCGATGAAGTTTGGAAAAAACAATATTTTTAACAGTTTTTGGTATAGGAACTCTTTGTCTTTCGGTATAGAATAACCATTCATTTGTATTGGTTAACGAAAATATTCATACACCAAAAACTGTTGAAGATGTCTCGTGTTCTTCAAACTTCATCGCACACCAACAAAAGGGCCTGTCAATAAATGACGTCCATGATTTGGAGGAGGGTGGGGGGGGGGGGTCATCATCTTGTGACAGTGTGAGAGGGGAAGGGAGGAAGGCTTAGTTGTGTGACATACACACTTCCAGTACCGTACAAACTATGCCATACATTTTATACTTTTCATAACTAGGAAACCGCTCCGCGTTACTAGATGAGCGATTTTTTTCAATTCATCAAACAATATGAATTTCCGTAATTAGAAAACTACACTTTTTTTTTACAAAATGGCAGTTGAAGTTACAATTCCAAAAATTGTATCCGCGTTGACCCTGTTAGTGTGGACATAAATGTAAAAAATTATTTAAATCTGTCCATAGTTTTAATACAAAAAAAAAACTCGATTTGTTTCACTAATTATTTTTTTGTAGGTTAACAGCATCTAGTTTAGTGGTCACGAGTGTTGACTTAAATTGTAGCCAAATCCGTCAAGCCGTTTGACCTGTGCGCGACGAACAAAATTTGGCGCACAGACAGACGAACAGACAAAGCGCCGATCGAGTTGTATAGAGGGATTCGCTATCGCTCATCTAACTAGGAAAACGCTCCGCGTTGACAGATGAGCGATTTTAACAAAATTGAGATTTATTTCAGTAATTAATTTTTTGTAGGTTGGCATCTTAACGGATTTGGCTGATTATGTTAACAGCATCTAGTTTAGTAGTCACGAGTGTTGACTTAAAATTGTAGCCAAATCCGTCAAGCCGTTTGACCTGTGCGCGACGAACAAAATTTGGCGCTCACACGGACAAAGCGCCGATCGAGTTGTATGGAGAGATTCGCTATCGCTCATCTAATTAGGTGTTGATATTGTCACTAATATGGCACAACCTGTTTCGCATCTGTGCATTGTACTTTGAATTTGGCTGGTGGTTGTGGGAGTAAATTATCATTATAGAGATTAAAAATGGTCAACATGGCAGATTTGTATCCATAATTCTTTTCATCTCATAAAAGGGGTGGCGACACTTTTTGTGGGTGAGGGAGGGTGTCTAGTTAGTCCAAAATGGTGTGATATCATTTGTGGAGAGCCCCAAATGTGTGTTTAAAGTACCATGAAAAGTATGAACCCTCACACTTTCATCTTACAGTGAGCAAAGAGTTTTTCATAACGTGAATGCAAAACGTAATCAAATATTTAAATAAATAATAATCAAAACTCTTAGTAGCCTACGCGCTTTGTCGAAAATGTATATATACAACTTTTTTAACATTGAATTATATAATTATACCGTACACTCATCACAAGTTATATACAAAAAAAATCTAAATGCTGAAGGTATTATGTACTTACACACAATGAGCAAGCAGCTGCGCTGTTTCATTTTCAGACAGACTTGATCAATTTCAGTACTCGAAACCACACTTTGTGGAGTGGTGGCTGAAAGCTTCAATGTGGTTCATATGATTACTTTTTGGCTTAGACAATGGAGTAGTAGAACTAACGCACGTTTTATATCCTTTTCTGAGAGCGTAGCTGCTTCTGCGCATAATGGGTAACCCGTCCAATATACCAATAACAATAGGATGTGACATCGGGGATGTGTACAGTACCTCAATATTATTGACTACAGTTTGATTCTTTAACAAACTAGCAACATCCGGACGAAATATTATCCATGCTAATTACTCCTACATGTGTTTAATTAGTGTTGCATCCTCTGAAGACGTATTGGTTAGTGTGATAATACAATATACACAAAGTTAGTGAAACACAATACGAACAACGTTTTACATGCTGACTAATGATTTGCTCATTCCAGGATGCTATTTCTTTATTATGTGGCATGATAAAATAAAGGCAAACATTAACCTGTTAACGTGAAATCATCTTCCTCTTCTCTTCCCCCAACATATTTTCAAAGGTGATTGTGCGGAAAAGGGCGTCTACTTTGTCTGTCACTGTCACGCGATGACACTTGTTCAGCGGGTATAAATACAGTGGCCAGCGCAGTACTCATCAGTAGTTCTACTACTCCAACGCTTGAATCTTTAATAATAAGAGATCACCAACAAGGAATCAACAGTTTTAAAATCAGCAGCTTTGCAGCGACAGTTAACACCAACGCTTCTTCCACTTTGACGTACGAACATGCAACTTTGTCTTTGACTTCCACTTCCAACCGAACATTACATTGCTGTTATTATTTTATTGTTAGTTCATTGCAGGCGCGGACTGGCCGGGCGGGATGCCGGGATGCGATCGCATCCTGGGCCCCTGGGCAAATCGGGGCCCTTTGGCAGTCCGGGCCCCCGGGCTGCCACCAGAAAGTTCCTATGATGTAAATACTTCTTTGTGTGTTGCTAAAAAAAATGTTAACCCCACTCTATAAAAAGTATTATTTTAAAATTATAAATGAATTTATGGTAATATTTATTGTAAATATTCGATGTAATTAATTGAATATAATTTAAATTATTTTGCTACTGGTAGGGTGGCCTCTGTTAATCGCGCCCTAAAATCACATTTTAGGCCATTAAATTCAATGCACCCCAAAAAATATTTTGCGCCTTCGGCGTATTTGCCTCCGGCGGCTGGGGCTTCACCCCAGACCCCAGCTGCGCCGCGCCACCTCGTGCGGGCCCCCCCCGAAACCCAGCATCCCGGGCCATTTTATCCCAGTCCGCCCCTGGTTCATTGGTTTATTGCTACAGCCTACGCGCTCCGTAACTTGTTACAGCTTTTATCCCGTTGGTTTTGTGACCGTGCTATATCGAATCAGTGGCGAATCCAGGTATTTTTGGGGGAAGGGAAGCTTTCACCCTAGAATAATTTTTTTTCTCGTCTATGTCATTTTGGTGGAAATCTGTTCGTTTTAGAGTGGCTAATTGAAAACAAGTTACTAAATTTTGATCAACACCCATTTTCTCTCTAGCCTCACCAATGAAAAACTTCAGCATTTGTAGCTACAATAATTTGCATTTTTTTAATCTCCTTAATAATTTCTGTGGGAGGGGCGGTCCAGGTACTAAGTAAGTACCAAGGCTAAATACATTAACTTGTATGTCTGAGACATACGTTATACGTTGGAGAAACGTTATTGCTTTTCTTCTTTTTCACGAGTGGGTATAGACTTTTATTAATAGCCTACGGCCACTTAGATACATGGGTGATTCGGATGTTTTTGTGAAAACGTATAGCTATATTGCGGGACAGTATAATAATAGCCTAGTTTCACATGTAAAAGTGTATTCTGGGGTGATTAAAAGAGTGCAGAAGCTGTGAAAGTGGAGGATCGTGTGTGATGGGGAGGCGTATATGCTGGTTTGTAGGAAGTATGGGATTGATGTGTGTGAAACGATACTTACGACCGGTGTCAGGTAGATATTATTGAAATTGCTTAATTATTATTGTATCCAAACACAATCAATTTTGCATCTTTTTTCGAGAATATCTGTAAATTTTGATATTATCTAGTCCCGCATACTAACAACATTTTGTTACGGAATAATGTAATTTTAAAAAGCGAACAAAAACGTTGAGTTCTCACGGTTTTCATGTTTATATCGAACACTCGAGGTATGTAACAAACTAAATAAGGACACTGGTGGTATATTTGTTTGCCACTTTATTATTAGGAAATTGTTGTATTACAAATGTGGAAAATTTTCTTTCTTCCCCCTCAAAAAAAACAAAAATAGGGTTTGGCTTATTCATCGAAATTACAAATCAAAATCACTCAGAAAATAATCTAAATAGATACTTTTCAAAAGAAGCGGCGTACGAATCGCATCAAGATACTTTTGCGACGACGGTGATACGGCAGTCCCACGTTCTTATCTTTCTCTGCCTCAGCTGGCTTGGTCGGGTGGTACCGTCGGCTCCCATTTTGTTTCCGAGCTTGCATGGCTAACGCGACAGTTGCAGCTTTCGACACCATGTCGCTGCCGTCGCCCATGATGGACACCGCAGGGGTAGAAGACTGAACGAGTCGCAGCGGCACAAACCCTTTCACGGGCTCCTGGAAGAGATCTGTGTCCTGGATGAAGTTGCACATAGTGTAAGTCTTCCAGAGCTTCAGTCCAGGAGCTGAGAGAACGGCAAGACGCTCATTGCCGCGATCAGAAACCACTGAGAACACAAAGGAAAAATCGCACAAATTGAAACTTCAAAATTACAATATCCAATTGTGAAATAATAATGTGCTAGATACAGGGACGGACTGGGATAAAAATGGCCGGGATGCTGGGTTTCGGGGGGGCCCGCACGAGGTGGTGTGGCGCAGCTGGGGTCTGGGGCGAAGCCCCAGCCGCCGGAGGCAAATACGCCGAAGGTGTAAACATTTTTTTGGGGTTGCATTGAATTTTATGGCCTTAAATGCAATTTTAGGGCGTGATTAACAGAGAACACCCTACCAGTAACAAAATAATTTCACTTATATTCAATTAATTACATTGAATATTTACAATAAATATTACAATATACATTCAATTATAATTTCAAAAATAATGCTCATAGGGTGGGGTTAAGATTTTTTTTAGCAATAAACAGAGAAGTATTTACATCCTAGGAACTTTCTGGTGGCAGCCCGGGGGCCCGGACTGCCAAAGGGCCCGGATTTGCCCAGGGGCCCGGGATGCGATCGCATCCCGGCATCCCTAGCCAGTTCGCGCCTGGCTAGATATTCTCAAGATCTACGGGTATTCTCGGAGAAGGGATTAAAGAGTGTCATTACTTGGAACAAATTATACAATTTGAGACATTATTGCAATTGTCTCTTATTTTATCCAAATCAATTTTGCAATATTTTTTGAGAATATCAGTTCTGCAGATCTCTTGATAATAGTTTGAAACGCGTAATTTCAAAATATTGAGAATGAAGGGGATTTTAATGATCGCGAACACGCGGTCTTTGTTTGTGATATCAAAATACCTTGATTTAAATTTTAAAATCTTGATTTCGAATAAAGCAATAAAATGCAATGAAACATATTATAGTCAACAATAACGTTAATCATTAAGCTAATGTATTTTGGTTAATTTTTTTTACGATCACATGAGGAAATTAACCGGGCAACGTCGATGTTAGAATTAATGAGAGTACAGTCAAATAGTAGTTAAGGAACGAGTGGTAGTGGTAGTGGTAGTGGTAGTGGTAGTGGTAGTGGTAGTGGTAGTGGTAGTGGTAGTGGTAGTGGTAGTGGTAGTGGTAGTGGTAGTGGTAGTGGTAGTGGTAGTGGTAGTGGTAGTGGTAGTGGTAGTGGTAGTGGTAGTGGTAGTGGTAGTGGTAGTGGTAGGGGTAGTGGTAGTGGTAGTGGTAGTGGTAGTGGTAGTGGTAGTGGTAGTGGTAGTGGTAGTGGTAGTGGTAGTGGTAGTGGTAGTGGTAGTGGTTGTGGTAGTGGTAGTGGTAGTGGTAGTGGTAGTGATAGTGGTAGTGGTAGTGGTATTGGTAGTGATAGTGGTAGTGGTAGTGGTAGTGGTAGTGGTAGTGGTAGTGGTAGTGGTAGTGGTAGTGGTAGTGGTAGTGGTAGTGGTAGTGGTAGTGGTAGTAGTAGTAGTATAGTAGTAGTAGTAGAAGTAGTAGTAGTAGTAGTAGAGATAGTAGTAGTGTCATCTGGTTTTAATTAATACTTTTTGATTTCTCAAAGTTAACAAAATAATCGGTAAAATTCAAAACGTTGCATTAAATTTATATGACACGTAAGTAATAACAAATATTAATCTCAAAAAACCCGCTCCCTTTTCTACACAATATAAATAATAAATTGTATCGTATAATGACGTACTTATGAACTAAGCTACAATATTTCTGAGGGTATTTCTAAATTAGGTAGGTACCGTAAATGACTGCACGTTCCCTCGATTTCAGAATACCGGGCTGATCTTCAACCCCTTTTCCGACGATGGTGTAGAAGATTTCTGTCCGGGAGAAATTCTTCAAGTAGATGGTATTCACTTTGCGAGAGTCGTCTTCGTTCAGCTCGCACACAAGAGCGACTTGAATCAGATCGTTACTCGGCAATCGGGCAAGTTTCTTCTCTGAATCAAGACAGATACAGTTATTGGATTTCATTTCAGTTAAAGTTAGCTTCAAGAATTAACTGATTATGATTTCTGTTGCTTTTAGTAATGCAACCATGCTATTCTAGACGATCAGGGGTGATAAATTAATACATATAAAATAAATAAATAAACACAAGTAAACGAAGTTAACAGATTTGTATTTATTGTCTAAATAATTAAATATATTATATGTATGGAAGATGTAACTACGTGGCTTGATGCCAATGATACACCTGAATGAGAAATATGTATTTATTCGGAACCGTGTCCATCCTCTGAGCCCCACAAGAACCAATGTTTATTATCCAATCCTCCCCCCGTCCCCAGTGGTTAAAGTGGGGCGGTATGAGCCACTATTCATACCGTTACTAAAATTACCGACGGTATATGCTATACCAGTACTATTTTAAATTGATTTTATAACCATATTGACGAATTATGTTGAACGTTTTGTTGTAGTTCGTATTTATATTTGGTAAACCAATGTTTTTATAAAGTATGTTGAATTTTGTATTTTTCTGCAGTACAAAAGTATTATTTTAGCACGGGTTCTCAATCCCCCTACCCTCTTCAACAAAACACCCTGAAAAACTTCCCTGCGGGGAAAAACTGGGGGGCCATGCCCCCCAGAACCCCCGGCATACCTGCTTTGTCTACTTTACACAACAGTAGTGCATACCGTTACTTCTCTGAGTCCACTTTAACCACTGCCCGTCCCACGGCGACGGGTTTCTTTGTCTTGCACAATTGCCACCGCCTTCTGACAAGTTTATCGCACCACAAATATAATAACTGAAAATCAGTTACAAGAACTGATTTTCAGTAGTGGACATTTTATGTACCATTTATCATGGGCTTCGTTGCTACGACGGCTCCGAAGTCACCGTTCACAAATACACCATAATGCTATCCCATCCCGGAACGGGAATCGAACCGTGGACCTTCTGCCTTGGAAGCCATGCACTTGACCCACTTGGCCAAAGATACTAAAATGTACCTCCCAACGAGCCACACGCCATAATTTATTTTATACAATGATTTCTACCAGTCTTCAATTATTTCTTAGTTGTGAACAAGGACTGAGTCAAATTACAAATTAGTAAAATCGTCTGTCACATTTTTATAATTTATATTCACTCAAAATAGTATATTTAGAGTCTACATCGAGTACGAAGTAGGTGTATTTTTTCCCGGAAGATGTATTTTTGTAGGTAAAAAATATTGAATTAATTCTTGTTGACACAAATTCATATAAAATAGATACATTGACTGAACTATAATGTAGATTCCTTAATTTAAGATTTAATTCAAGCAAAAACACAAAATTATATTATGCGACATAAAAATGTGTTTTGTGACAGATTTAGGGTTGCCATAAGTGGTGGTGGTAAATAGAGGACATTAATGAGTGGTGTATTCACTAACTATGCATACAGTGGGTCAGGAAGGGGTCTGGGGCAAAGCCCCAGAAACAGGAGGGGAATTTTTTTGACTTGCACATTGTAAACACTTCTATAAATATCTTTTAAAATTAAAAGAAAAGTGTTTGTAGGTAGGACTACTGGGGAGGGGGCATGGGGGTGGGGTTAAGCCCTAAAATTCCCTTCGGTACGCCACTGAAAATAATCATACCATTTAAACTTACAGAATTGCTGTAAGTAAGGGACCTGAGGCGGTGAGGCCTAGATATGACTCTGATCGAATGGTGAACCTACAACATGAATTTTTCTTGCAAAAAAGGCCGCGGCCGAGGTGAAACCAAAAACCCGAACATTTCATGCTTTTATGAAAAAGCTGCCTGGACGCATAAAGAGCATACGAAAAAAGGACATGTCCGATGGCAACCATAGACATATTCCGTAATTATAATATTCATAACCAGCTATACGCATTGACATTGTCTTAACGATTATATTTTGGATTGTACTTCTTGATGAAAGAATTTTAGTGTAAGTTACTATACCCATATTTTAATCGCTGACCTTCATTTATTGTGTTTGACCTGTAAAGGGTTGGGCAGTGTCGTTTTTCACATGTAGTCTAAGCAATGATTGTGTTTTATCTCGCATATTTTGGCAATGATGTAAGTGAGACGACGAGTGAATGGTATGTATAATTATGAAGATTGAAGATGAATTAATAATCCACGATATCCACATAATTATGCTCATGCCAGGACTCGAACCATAGTTTACTAGATCAACGCCTAATCGACAACGGCTACAATGTCAGATATTTATGTTTAGTCCAATCTACCTTCACTGTACATTATCAGTGCATTATATTTTCTCGTTTTATTTCAAATAATTTACCGGTCATGTTGTGTTGTTTATATCCTGGTAACAATAGCGGGCACATTATCTCAAGTGTTTCCTGCAAGCTTAAATTACAATGCAACGAGCGGGAACATAGACTACATACGAGCGAACATACATGGAATTTTCAGTGTAAAACAAAAGATCCTGACGACCCATGATCAAGTTTTTTTTGCCAAATAATGTGTTTTAAAAATATAATAAATAAAAATATAACTTTCGCATCTGTGTGTTTGGACGACAAGTAGTGAAGATAATGCGCGCGAATAATCTAACGCCCATAGATTCATTTCTTCCAATGGTTATTTTAGCATAGAATAGACTATTCGTTTAGGCTTACTTGCGTTTAAGTTGGATCAGGTCTTTGTTGTGATAAGCTGGGTCACTTCACTTCGTCACTTATTTGGAAACTTATAAGGTAGGGTTAGACCTTTAGTTGCTATAATTGAACCAACCAACCAAATCAATAGACCTACCCAAACCAATATCCGTAACCATTTAGGCATTTAGTTTAATTCGTTATTAATAATAATATTCAATGCAGGAATATACATTCGATTCTTCCATTTCTCCTCTAAAAATCAGAGGGCTAGTTAGACACTATTATTAGTTACGTAGTCTTGCGATGTCTCTGGGTTTACAATTATTTCCCGCGCTAGGCTTACACGACTGTATCTCTCAAACATCGCTCACACCCTCTAATCGTCTCTCTTAGCCTCGTTGCATGAATGAAACATTCTTTACAACATCCTTGAAAATGAAGTAGTATATTGAACTTACCCCGGCGAGACCATACTTTCTTTTCAGAGTCCATTTTCTTCCCTCTTGAATGACAACCTTCGCCGTGCGCACTTCTGCTCCTTACTGCTCGCAGGCACGTTGGCGATTGAAGTGTTTAATTGTTGCGAAATAAAATGATACTTGTGATCCTTGAAATACGGCGTCATCATTGGTTCGTAGGCGTATTTATTGATAAACAATTTAACTGTGGATAATCCAGATTCATTCATTGGTGCTCAGCAAAAGAAACATCGCAAGTCTCGCGATATGAAATAAAATAATCCGTCGAAGGAATTCATAACACGTTGAATTCTTGGAAAAAATGTGTTAATCGTGTGTTTAAGCTGTGATTCGGTATAAAATTATAGAATAACATCCCTCCACAGACTAAGGTCAAATGTGATAAAACATTCGAACGACTCAACAACGCAATTTCGTTATCACTCTCTTGCATACGCTCGAACCTAACATGCAGTGTGTTCAAAACATTTACCCAATCTTCAATTCACGTTCAAAAACTTAAAAACAAAATCTCGTTTTCGTAAACTTTCAGATCTACTTATTAATACAACATGCCGTGTATTCAAGTTTCAACGCACACTTTGTATAACCAATCACAACGAAGAACCGTGTGTTGTGTCGTAAGCTTTGAGGTCTACGCAAGGTCCGCTTGATCTCCGACTAGCGGAGGCTCGTCGAACTTGCAAGTTGGAGACTCGCAACTTGCGAGTTCGACGAGCCTCCACTAGGCGGAGATCAAGTAGACCTTGAAGTCTACGTATGAATAAATACAACTGATTCAACACACCTAGTGTGACCAAACACAACAAGGAATGTTGCCGCGTACGTCTATAGAGTAATGCGCGGTGGACAACATATGAGGTTGAAAAAGTTACTATTGGTCGGAAATTCTATCTTTATTCTAAAATAAGTAAGGCTGCCCAACGATAAAAAAGATCATATCGAAATCGCGGGAAGAATTATCGATATCGGGTCGTGATATCGAGCTTATCAAGAAACGTATCGATATCGGCGATATCGAAACTTTCCTCGTGTGTTTTTAGGATTTCCAGACCAGCCAGAGGCCACTTATTATAAACAAAATTAACGTAATACATAAATAAATGTTTGAACTTTGAAATGTCTTATAATGCGTGTCAATTTGTGTGTATACTATTCAAAATTTAAATTATCCACACAAAACAGCGATATTGTGATTGGCGTGACGTGACGTAATCGTTTTCTTTTTAAACAATTAGTTTATTAGGCGCAAGTTCGATATCGCGATATGTACGATATAATAATTCTATATCGATATCGAATTATTTTTCCATTATCGATATCGTATCGAATTATCGATATCGTTGGGCAGCCCTAAAAATAAGGGGCACGTTTTATGTGTACAGAATCACCAAGGCCATTTATGTTGATGCGAAAATGTAGGAAGGTTCTCAAAGAACATGATATGTAAAAGTGGCCTATAGGCCAAGCACAGGAGCTAGTATACTTTGATTCTGCTGTGGATAGCGAATAAAAAATTAATAAATAATAACTGGGCTTACAGAAGACCTACTTGAATCATAAAGAAGACACAACTCCTACTAACGAAACGTTCCCGGCAACGGGAAAGACGCACAAGTATTATCTTTTCTCGTTTTCAAGACATTCCCAAGGTAGTCGCCCATATTCACTACCTACTTCAGTACTATAGTTAAATCGACGTATCAAGCCAGGTGATGTCGTCATAGATTATGTACTAGTGAAGTGACGCGTATGTATGTGACAAAAAAATACAAAAAATCTAGTTACAGCTCTTCGTCTCTGCCTCCGGTACTGAAGTGGTACATGATATATCGGCGCGCCTGTTGGTAGGCGTTGTCAGGGCACATCCCAAGCAGTATAGTAACAAAAATCCGGCGGCAAATTGAAAAAACAAACATATCAAAAATAAAATAATATAATGATTGTATTCTTATTGAAGGATAATGAGGGGTATCCCATCTTATTGCATGTTATTGTTGAATGCTGCATCCTCCCTATTCTAACCTTTGCTCAGAATTATGTCTGTCCACCAAAAGTGGCATTGTCTTGATCTAGAGCAGCGGTACTGCGAGCAGTTTGGATTTACCCTTGGCGAACGTATACTCTGACTCACTCAAGGGTGATCTAAAGTATGACAAACGAACACACCTCTCATGATAAAAAGGATCAGGTACCTTTCGATCTGTTATTTATAACCTAAATTAATTAGTAAATGAAACTGAACGATATGATATGAAATCAGCTTGTTTGTACAATGGTACATCCTGTGGTTCCTGATGGCGGTTGTCAAATGTGCAGGGGCCACTGTTGAGAGTGAAGTGGAGTTCAGATGCGTATGAGCTGGCAGCAGCGTGCTATAGATGTAGGGCGTATATCCATCCAACGGGTGTAGACTGCCCGCAACGTTAAGGGGGGGGGGGGGGGGGGGGTTGATAACGTATCACTGTCACTGGTACAGCACAAGTACACACCATCTTGTTCTGTTATCAGTACGCGCTCTGTGACGTGTTGATAAAGGCTTAATCACAATTGAAATAAGAGTTGCAATAAGAAACTGTGAAATAGTGAAATAACAAGCAACTGGTTCACAACCGACGACTAGTTGCTTATTTCAGTAGTCAAAGCAGCGCCTTAATTGTGTACTTACTATCATTGACTATAACAGCAAAATATCCGGTGCTACTGTTTTTGTTTTGATTTCCGTAGTTGACCTTCTAGTATGGCTTTTCTTCGTTCTGATTGGTTCGTGACTTCGTGATAAGGTGCATCATGAGAAGTTGAAATAAGAAATGGAATTGATTAATTTCTTATGACTATTTCAATCCACTGTGACAGATGCGAACCACAGCATTGTTATTGTATGTTCCAATTCGCTTAAACCTTATTGCTATTTCACTAAACCAACTCTTATTTCAATAGCACAAGATTTAATTGAGGGGGTTGTGACATCACAGGCGGACAAACAGTGTGTTGCTAGGCAACTGCATCGTCGTATCTTTCTTTGATTGGTGCATATTCAATGCTTGTCCGAAACAAAACACAGCAACAAGGCTATTTTGGGAATTGAGTCTTGTGCTATTGTGAGAATTGTCTACATCCACGAACATTCTGAATTCTGACCAAACGTTCTAAAACGTTATTGCCCATTGATCAAAATGAGGATGTGCATATTTATTTAAAAACAACAATCTGTTACTCCTCTGTGTCTGGAGAATTACTCAAAAACCACCAAAAAATTAAATAACTTTGTTTGGCATGAAATATTATCTTTGTTGTTGTTTGAAGACTTAACCACAACAAACAATTAACTTTTTAATTTTTTACACATTATTTTCATTGTTGTGATTTTTTAAATTTAAAGAGCGTAAGTTAAACATCCCAACCAAAAATACGTGCATGCTGCTGCAATCTCGGGGGGGGGGGGGGGGGGGGTGATGAACTTTTAGAGACCCTGTGTCATTGATTATAGTTGAACATTGCCTGTTAGCCTCATGTTTTTTTCAGAGTGACATAAGTCGAATTTCGCACCCAATGTGTATTTTCTTATATTGACTAAAGTCGCTCTAGGCGGCAGCCAAAGTGTTAAGTATTTCTTTGCCATAGTTTTTCCCTTCCCGCCATTGTTCAATATAAGAATGATTGTGCATAGATGAGACTTTTATTTCTACCTCCAATACTTAACGGATCGCATTAAAAGGAACATACTCGTGATAGGACATAAATTTACTATAATATGGCTATCTCATACTTTGCTGCCATATTGTTTGAGAAGAATATTTCTAGCAATTGTGTTATAACTAATTAACGTTTTGACTGACTTTTCCACAAAACTATTGGCATTCAATCTTCATCGAAGCTCGTGGATGCTCCAAATTTCAACTTGATTGGATTCTCCATTCGACCGCTATTGTGAGATATAAAAACAAAACGAGTGCAATAGAAGTAGTATGGAAATGCTCGCATAAACATACAGCAGAATGGAAATACTGGAGTTAACACTGACATAGCATCAGTTTGAGTGCAGGGACAGGATCCAAAAGCTTACCTTCAAGTAAGATAACAAACTTCAGAGTTGGAAGTTGACATTTAAAAGACATAATACAAAAATAGATAAATTATGAGATGTTACGACACAAAGTCTTGATCACTCGAAAAAAGATGGCTTCTGATTACGTTTGTCACATAATAAATTAAATTACTAAATGAAACAGAACTAAAAATGTATAGGGCGCTGTTGGGGGTAACGGTGGCAGGAGAGGTGAGACTAAATAACATGAGCATGCACAACGAATAGGTGAGTGGACTTGGAACTATTATGTTCAGAACCCAGGAATTTTAAAAGAACATATACAAACATAATAAAGAACAGTTAAAATATTTATTCTTTCATCATAAAATGATTCTAAATATATCACCTATGCATAGTGATTATGATGATAAATATCGATCTTCGAATACATGGGATCGAAACAACACCGTCTACTCTTAATCCATTCGAACTTCCGTTTAAACAATGACACTAATGGCACCATAATAGTACAATAAAACGGTATCAAATCAGATGAGTACATATTACTCGATGACCAACCAGGCCACTTGAAAGTCAAGTTTCCATGAATCATACTCAAAAGTCTTCATAGATTATTCTTGATGCAATGTCCATGGTAAGTATTCTCCAAGAAATTGACAAAACATGTTCCGTAGTTAAGTGTAACCTCATGATATGATTTTTATCAAACCAACTTTAAAAATAACTAAACATAAATAAGAAAGAAGGTTGATTTACCAAATGTACAAGTATAAGAGAGTAAAAATGTATGTGGGATATGTAAAACTGAGGTTCCACTGTATTGATCAAGAAATCTGCTTCTTGGACCATATTCTAGATTGCAGTATCAGTATTAAACGAGAAATGTTCACAGTAATTTTGAAAACAATTCTAAGAATTGTATGTCTAGTGGCGCACCATCCATAAGGCATTATCTTAGGTATGCAATGTCCTGAGCATGACTGCTAACTCACGTAGTTAACTTCAATACTTCAGTATTCAATAATATTTATGATTTCTAGCATTCATTTCCCAAAAAACAACATTAATTCATGTGTAATGAATGTTATTAACTTTTGTTTGATTAGATTGCTAAAATATCGTTTTAAATTAAATTGTTGAGAACAAAATTTAGATTTACTTTCGACAACGCATTGAAAAACAAACATTGAATGTCTATTGTATGCATTTCGAATTAAATTGCAAATTCGCCAATTTCGAGAAAGAAGTACTAGAGTATTAGCAAAAATTAGTAGATTTTGTATTATCAATGTTTTTTACTACAAACTAAAATGGTCACTTACGTATGAAACAGATTGCAAGTAATACAAATTAGCTAGAAACGCAAATTGACCATACATATTTAGCATTTCTTTATAGCTATACTTTTAACAAGTAATTTGACCAAAGGGTTGGAAATTGTTTGATTTACATTTCAAGTTTGAAGCGGTAATACAATAATGTCATTTTATATCAAATATCTCACTTTTCTTCTTCATTCTAATGTCACAATATTTCATACAGCCCAATGTGGAAACAAGTTAAACATAAAAAATCAAAAATGCATAAATAACACAATACAATTAACTCTCAATCACGCCAGGGCAGCATAATATTAATTCTAGGTAAAGAACACAGAAAATGATTATGATACAAATTAAATGTCAAGTAGGAATGGTACAATTACATGTGCTTTCATTTGCCATACTAGTAATGTGAGAGAAATTAGAGTTTTGCAAACCTAACTGTTTGGCAAATACCGTAGTTGTAGTTGGCAGTGCTTTTTCGTGAACAAGAAGGTGCCGGTATGTTGACTATAAGTAACCATGAGATTACATGGGATAGTTGTTGTCTAGGCCCAAGGTCTATGGAGACTATTTTGCCAAAGGAGGTTTTTTGTTTTTGGGGACTCCATCATTTTGTATTGCCCAAATCATGTTTCAAAGTGAATCTGCAACCTGAATAATTTTGAAATTTAAAGAATGCGTTGCATTGATAACACGAATTGAGAATGGAATAAAGTTGAAAATATACAAATAGTGTTTTAATTTTAATGTAATACTTTATTTTTTTTAAGATGCAGTACAGTACCGGAACGTTCTGCCAGAAAAAAGGCACTGATGGTTGGTGTATTACATTACAAGCAGGTGTATCAATGTCAAAACATTTAAACTTATACTTATATAGGCAACTCATAATTACAGACGTAATGCGTAATAATATCGGCCTATATAATTTATCTATGTTAACATCTTGTTTCATAAAGTACACTTTCAGTGCACACATACAAAAAGAATACTGTATTTAAATTAATATTTCTGTAGAATTCAATTGCCTGTTTTGATTCTCTGTTAAAGTCATCACAACACAAAGATATAGTATGTATCCATATCCACATAATCATAATACATAAAACTATAATAAGACAACAATGCAGCTATCTTCAATTTGAGGAAATTACCATAACTCATACATTTAAGTTTGAATGATCAAATGGGAATATAACAGAATAAATAATAGACTAGTAAATGTCTATTGCAGAGCTATAGCCAAGGAAGGGAAAATAGTGCTGAAAACTAAACGGATTTGCATTTGCATTTTAAGGAGACTTTGGGACTTTAATTAGGAAAGAGATTATGCAATGCAGTTAAATGCAGTCTTGATTGATGTACAGGTCAGAGTGCATTATCAAACAAATTTCTTTTGGAAACCGGTTTTCTGTAGGCGAGTGCGGATAAAAAAAATATGAAAACCAATGCGTGATAACTTTGGCACCAATTTTGGTTCGATTTCGGATAGCTTATGATGCTCACTAATGATGCTCACCCGCACTCGCAATTTTTTTAAATTTTACTAGACCCTTTAACAGGTTCCCGCTTTATAAGTCTCTTTTCAGGGATATTTACGAAACAAAAAAAAGGTAAAACATAAAATATAAGGTAATACTAGTAAGATGAATAGCTGACTGCCACTGCCACTTTCGTTCTCATACATGCCACCGTGAGATCAAAGAACACAATCATCACTCTATTGACCGAGAAATATTATATGTTGTGCTGCCCAACGATAAAAAAATCATATCGATATCAAGTGAAGAAATATCGACATCGGCGATATCGGAACTTTTCTTGTCTGTTTTAAGGATTTCCAGACCAGCCGGAGACCATTCATTATAAACAATATTACTTAAGTAATTTAACATTGAAATGTCTTACTATGTGTGTCAGTTTGTGTGTTGTATTATTCAAAATTTAAAATATCCACACAAAACAGCAACGGAAATGCAGGATCGCAACACTGCCAAACTGTGCTGTACAGGAGAAAAATCGTTGTTTCTAACAATTAGGCGCATGCTCGATATCGCGAAATGAACGATTTATTAATTATATATCGATATTGAATTATTTTTCTATTATCAATATCGTTGGGCAGCTCTAATTATATGCACACTCAATAATACATGATCAATAGATTTCAAATCTTATACTGATAAACATTTGTATTGATTATCTAATAAAATAATTGATTAAGCAATAATTGGTAGTAGTAACCATATCAGTTGGTGCATTGTAAGCACAGCTCCACTAGAAACATGTAGAATTTATGGTAATTTCTTCATTAAAAGCAATTATTACTTTAAAATCCACGAACACTGGCGTGAGGTGTCATCTATGGCACGATTTGTTTTTAGTGAGGTCTGGGGGAAAATACAAAGAATTGCTCTATTGTACCACACATACAACAGATTACTTAACTGTTATTCACATTTACTGCACTAATGGGGTGTGAGTTTGTACTGGCATCCAATAGCCCATCACAAGTTCAGGTGTATTCATACTGATTAGTCTACAGAACACAGCTAAACACTACAATAGAACCTTACAACCATACAACCACTGGGAAGAACGGAAATATAAAACGAACAACGGTTTAGGCACAAATATGAACTTTCTGCCATGAACTTGATCATGAAAAAATTCTACATATAAGTAAATTAAACAACAATGTCTTTATAAGTTTATATCTATTACTATTAGGAAGAATAAATCAAATGCTTCTCACTTGGCCTTGCAGCACAAAATATAAACATATTCTCATTTGCATCTGCTAAAAATATACGCTTTCATCAGACATCCATATCGAGATGATGAGGTTAACATATTTGAATCTACTAACTATATTACTAGATAATATGCATATCACTTACTATATCACAACAGTGCTCTACACATTACATTAGTTATGTGGTAGACTTCAAACTTTTAAGTTTTAATACTTAACCACATATATTTGACAACCAATCTTCTTAGCAAGAACACTTTTTAGATAATGTTTTGCTATGGCCCTATACATTACGGGCACAGATTCGTATCCCTAATTTAACATTCGAGTGAAATTACGTTGACGCCGATAAAATGTTGGTCACACACTCACACTTGTAGGCTTGTAGAGACCTAAATTGGAAATTTCAAGTATGTAATTTGCATTGCATTCATTGCTAGAACTTAGGAGTGTGCAGTAATGGCCAGACCAAGTATCAATGAGCGCCATCGTATTTTCACAAATGTTTCTTGAATAAAATAAATACATTTGGGTCTAACTAAGTTTAGAAGGTCTAACTAAGTGAGCCCATTTCTTTCTAACCTGTTACCGTCTTCTATATCTGTCTCCGATGCTGCTGTGTTGCTGCTAAGTGCAGAATCCAACGAAGTGACTGTGTCGTTTGCTAGCAGATCAGACACTAAAGGTGTGTCCGATTTACCTTCACCTGATGGAATGACCACTGATGGAAGTGGCAAGATACCAGAATTTGAGTCTTCGATAGCTTTCCTCAGCTGAAAGTAAAATCCATTGGTTAATGAAACAAAATACAATGCCTAGCCTCAACTTCTAGGCAAGTTTATACCCGTTTCTGCTACTGAACCGTTCGCTTTTAACTAAATGAGACCATTTATTTTTAATTTGGTTTTCAAACAAATTTGTCACTGTCAATATCAACTTCAGAAATAGAAACTGGCCATTGATTCCACATGTAAAGCATTCCAATAGATGCATTGGTGAGCTTGAAAATCACATTGTTTGCTGCATTTGAGAAAACGTGCCGAAGAATATCTGATATGCCGTGAAACATCAAAATGGGGTCGGGCTACATTTGAGAAAATGGGTAATAACTAATAATGATAAAAATGTGTTAATGATTAACTGTGCTTATGGTCGACTCTTCAAAGTTATTTTGTATGTAGGAAATTGTTAGTTATTTTACATTTATTTATTTATTTATTTATATTAATATCAGCCTTCAAAGTGGTAAAATGTTCTGATACCAATTCTGCAATATCATTTGCTGCTATAAGTCTAAATATCAGTCATCCTTGATAATAATGACTATCCAGCATGCAATCTATCATCATTATCATTATCATTATCATTATCATTCTCATATTATCATTATCATATTATTATTATCATTATTATTATTATCTTATTATTATTATTATTATTATTATTATTATTATTATTATTATTATTATTATTATTATTATTATTATTATTATTTATTATTACTATTTTTATTATTATTACCTCCTTCAAGGCCACAACTCCGATGAGACGGCCAATAGCGGTGACATATGCATGATTCACTCCGACCATTGAGAACAGGGAGTGAACTTTCAGCAACGATGTTTTCTCCACCAGCTGGAATGGTGCTGGGTCAATATGGCACTTATCGAAGTTAACACTCTTCCCCATCTCCTCTTCTTCCCACTGCTTCTGATCTTCACTCGACATGTCTATGACACGTTCACGGGGCTGAAAACAGGACACGACAATTTTAGTGGGATGTGACCAGATAATTCTCTCGTGACTGTGTTTAACCCTTTTGCTGCGTACACGCTCATTGTAAGTTCTACACTTGAAATACGCCTGTGCTTAAGTTAAAGCATGTTCAAAGAAGCCAATAATTAATTCCAAGATTATTTTAATATCCTCCTTACCTATAGGAGCAAGTATTAAAAAGTTTCACTAGCAATACGATAACCAAACAACAGCAGACATATTGAATCTCGTCGATGCTATGTTCTCACAATGATCGACTCACAAATTAACCCAAAGAGGGTGGTATTTAAAAAGGTTTTGTCTCCTACCCTTCACCAATACATAGAGCCAAGTAAAATTCGCGTTACGAAATAAAACGAAACCGTAGTTATACCCCTAAATATGATAATTGTGGGAGAGACGTTGTGTCGGCGTGCTAATTATGCAAATTTTCAATCGCGAAATAACGCGATTTGAAGATTTAACCACGAAATCCACAAAATATCTGTGTATTCGCGAAATAAGCCCGAAATAATGAAAATGTGTTAAAAATTGGCCACAAATAAGTGTTAGTGTAAGATAAAAACGTGCAGAAAAATTTAAAATATGAAGGAAATACGAGATAGGAAGTACTGTTTATACACATGAATGATTTGTTTTTTTTTGAGTGATATTCCTAAATTGAGTATATAACGTTGTTTTTTTGCTTGTTATGCACCTTTAAAAAATAACACCGCCAAAACGCGAAATTTACATTTTGAAAAACGAGATCTGGGAAAAAATAAAACCTTTCTGTAGGGCTCTACCAATACATGTAGACGAGTCTACATAAAAACTGTATAATATATTTGTTATGTATCTAATTGTCAACTACAATCATATAGTTACTGACCAGTTGGACTTTCTTGAATGTTCGCGGGCTGGCTGGCATAGAGGACATGCCCGAAATATGATTGACTCCATCTGGCTCCATCTGACCAGCCTCAGGGTCAGGGTTCACGTCTTGTAACGTGGCAGACTTGCGGAAGATAGCCTCGAAAGCTAGACGAATCCTACAACCATATAATGTACATGAATGAATGACGGAACTAAAAAACATGTGGCTATCGTGAATCTTGAAGAACAAAACAAATAAAAGCTATGAAAGGAATGACCAACTTTCAACTAACAGGCTTGGGTGGGCTATTAATAAAAATGCACAGTCATTTATTAAATAATGCATTTTTACAATGCTTTCAACTTTTTAGTACCATATCAACTGGATGTGCACTGATACCAGATTGAATATCAAACAGATGTATAATAAATCAACAACTTTATGAAAGCATTCTATTTGTTTTATATGGATTTATTTAGAAACACTAGTCATCAAAGTTTGTCTCGACTGGGGGTCGATAAGGAACCACCGACTCTAACTGCTTTTGGCACTTGTGCTATATAATATAATTACACATTTTGACTTACTGACTCAAAGATTTGTTTAGCATGAATGTTCGGGTTAAACTTGTGTATCAGTGCATATAAGTGAAAGGTAATACATAGATAAAAGAGTGCAGTTTACGTCGTAAAAGTATTACAAAACTTGCACACACAACAGAGAAGTTTTGGACAGACAATGGATGGTAGATAGAAAGGGTGTATATTATAACAATGTTATTCAGAACAAAATGAAGAAAAACATAGGTAAAAGCATAACAAGCCATAACAAGTTATAGACTGTTCATCGGTCCATTGACTGCAACATGCAAAACAACATTATGGTAATTTCTCCTGAAATACTAATGGAAATACTAACAAATCAACAGCAACCTTCAGGAATATATTAGTAGCTACAAATAAACTCTGGTGCTTGTACCTTACTGAAGCCTTTTTCTTATCTTTTATATCTTTTTTATGCTTAGGATGAAGCCTGTAAAGCTTTGGAAAGTCCAGCTTTCTGCACATGGACCAATCGAAACTATAAGGCATAATAACAACACGTTTTGATAATATAGGCTAACAGCTTAGATTAAATGTTAATATAATAAATTAATAAATGTTACTTAATATCATAAAATAAAAATCTGAGCAAGTTCTTTAAAGATGTCTACAGAAAACAACTCGTTAAAACTGGTTCATATTAATTTTCTCATCATGTATAAAAGTATAGGCCTATTGTTAATTTTTTCGCAGGTACACTATTCGACATATAAACACCAAGGGTAGTATACTGAACTGTTCATCCATGTTGACCAAGACACTCTCCATATCTAGATCAGTTTCCTGGCAGGCTGCTCTAGACTTACGTTGGATACTTTTACCTGCTGGGAACATGTTTTGCACTAGGGCAAGAAGCTAGAGGAAAACATGTTCCTAGCAGGGTATGAATATCCTCAGCAAAGACAGAAGCAATATGCGAGACAGCTGATTTAGTCTGCACTCGGATATATCAAGCTAACTTAAAAAGAATATCTTGGCCGGCATTGGCCGAACAGTTCACTGTACTACCATTGATTAATGTGTAGGTCTCGCAAAACAACCTTGGTAATGCTTTCGTCATCAATCAATGACGTATTTACGGTCTCAGCCAACCTGAGCAGGTATCTGAATTAGCCACGGTCGCTGGTTGGCTGCCGCTCACCCACCCGTGACGGAAGCATTACCGAAGATCTTGTACGGCGAGTATATGTTGAAGAGTGAACACCATCTAACAAAATATAAAGTACCTTCTTATAACAATAACAGTATTGTAATAATGTTTATTTAATTCTTGTGCATCTATACTATTACAGTAACAACCAATAGATTTCATTAACTAGTTAATGAAATGCCACTTTATTCCTGAGTAATTTAACTTGTTATTTTTTTAACAACGTATATCATTGACTTACCGGCTTTCTGCTCCCGTTACTGTTGTATACGGAGTAACATTGGGACTAACCAATGAATTAAAGCTTCGAAGTGTAAATGAGTTAGTTTTCTTCAGGATAGATTTCTTTGGTAGGCTTCCGAGGACTGGGTTGAATTGAGGCTGCAATAACATTATAAAAAAAATAAATCAGACACATTAGTAGCAAAAATGTATGTTTAAAACAGTACTACCTAACCACCACATATAATTCCATCAAGATTTAACCTTGAAGGGGATACCTTGAAATTGAACTGTTTTCTGGGGGTATTTATTAATGAAGTATTTTTTAAAATAGTCTGACCAGTTATGAGCAAAATGGACACATTTTAGCCAATGTGTAGTGCATTATGGTCATAGGGTCATGATGTGCAGGTTCTCTGTCACCTGATTTCTATAAGGTGTTACTTATTCATGTTAACTCGTTCTTTTCTTCTTCAATAGCATTCAGCTTCATTCGATAGCATACAACAATAGCATCTTCATTCACTCTTGTTCAAAAGCCTATGTATTTAATTTATGTTTTCCTGTAACCTTGCATAAGGTTACGTATTGGTCTAGACCTATAAGTTTTTAATGAACATGTCAATTGCCCTACGAGAAATCCGAAAAATAATGTTAAAAAAATACTTTTTTTAGGAATAGGACTGGTTACTGTTTTCTAAAAAATATTCGGTTTGAAGTTTGCAAAGAACAATCAATCTAAAAAGTTCACGGTTTGCCTCGAAGAAAAAATGTAAAGTTCGCACCATTATAGTATAAGATTTTACTAGATTAGGAACTAGAGCATCCATGTTAACGTACCCCATCTCCAAGGTGGAATGTTCTGTTTGGCGCCAGCAGCTCATTCGTGGAATGTTGTCTAAGTTTAAGGATGTCGGGAGCCGGAACCACCTCGAAACGTGACGGACGCCGTTTCCGTTGCATTTCTTCAAATAGTTTACGCTCCAACTCTTCTTTGGCTCTGAAACCAATAAGCTGTAAATAAGAGTTGGGTTTAAACACAATGTTACGATCATTGTTGTGATCCTATTTGCTAATGTTCTTCCCATAGGCTCCTTCTTAATTACCCAGTGCAGCTTGTGTGCAACAAGGAGCAACATAATAGACTCCATCATTTCACTTGTGAAAAGGAATAAGGCTGAACTCGACGCGAACACATATTCATAAGAAATCCTGTCTCTATTGGATGATATGTCAATGCATGATGGCCAAAAAGACCAATTGTGGGCATATGAAAAGAAGAAGATATTTGTGCCATGTAGAAATCTCCAAATAAAGAAACTACACCACTATACTCCTACTAATCAATACTGAATGAATAGCCCAAATCACTCAGTGTCCTGCAGAATAGGTTGGCCTCACCTCCAATGGCCCGAGAACATGCATGACAGTTTGCCGTCCAAGTGTTAATTTAGAGGACAAGGAAAAACCAGTAACCCAACATGCACATAACCATAATTTATCTTTTTATGACTGTTTGACCGCAAGAGTTAACAAAGCACCGGCCGCAAGAACTGGTCTTTTTATGACTGTTTGACCGCAAAAGTTAACAAAGCACTGGCTGATAACTGCACATACTGGAGCTAAGAACTGAGGTCTTCCACATCAATGTGTCTGTAAAACATCAGCTGGGGGGCTGGCCTATATATTATATAATATGTAATATGTTTTGTTCTCATCTATCGTACATGTCTAATGGTGACCGACATACATTTTAAAGGTAAGCTGTCATCCTTCTGTACATTCCCCCAAACTGCAGAAACATGAATATTGATTTACTTGTAGGTCTACTAAATAACTAATTAGTGGAAAATATCAAAATCTCCAATTGGTATAAATTTGTGAATTACGAGGGTTGTCCGTGAAATAAGGTTCCCAAGGCGCTGCAGTCGCGAGGACCGATGTTACGCGGGACCAGGCAACACTGGCGTGTAGCTTGGTTCCCCCCCTCCCAATCCCCACCCCAGCGAACTGTCTGCGACGCTCAGTCGTGGCTGAGCAGCCGTAAGAGATGGAGCTAACACTCGCTTTGCCCGCCAGGTGCGAATTACACTCTGTGATTCGTTTTTTGTGTGCAAAAAACACTGCGTTAGTGGATATTCACTCCCAATTGTGTGAAGTCTACGGAGAGAAGTGTATAAGCATACAACACCTTGGTCTACTACACCACGCCGGAAACGAAGGAACAATCCCGTCAGTGGAAACATCCAGGGTCGCCTAAGCCGCGGAAGTTCAAGCAAACACTGTCTGCCAGCAAAGTGATGGCGAGTGTGTTTTGGGACAGGAAGGGGTTATTGTTGTGCAAATTTATGCCTGCTGGTACAACAATTAATGCTGAGCGTTACTGTGCGACGCTAAAGAACCTGCGCCGCGCAATTCAAAACAAGAGGAGAGGCATGCTCACGAGGGAAGTGCGTTTCCATCACGACAACGCTCGTCCGCACACCGCCCGTGTAACAACCGATCTTCTCAACAAATTTGGATGGGATATTGTCAAACATCCGCCGACATAGCCCCAATGATTACCATCTCTTCCCTGAATTGAAGAAACACCTGGGTGGGACTCAATTCAAAACAGGAGAAGAGCTGAAAGAAGAGGTTTTATAAGCTACCTTCGCGGCGCGGCGGGAGAGTTCTACGACTCGTGCATACAAAAGATGGTACACCGTATGCAAAAATGCATTGACCTCAACGGGGATTATGTCGAAAAATAGGAAAAAGTCAAAGCTTTAAAAAAATGTACAATTCATAGCAAATAAACATGTTTTCATTGTGAAAAATCATTGGGAACCTTATTTCACGGACAACCCTCGTACATTGAAATTCATATTCGTCATTTTTAAATGAGAAGCACACGAAAATTCCGAAATTTTATTTTTACCACATGTTCTTTTGTAAATTTGCCAATGTAGACTCATACTATATCTACCTTTCTTGTGCTTCTTTCTGCCATTTGGCCGCAACTTGTAGTCGCCTCTCTCTTCCGATGTGCTTCTCTATGAGCTTAATCAGTTCGAGTCGTTGGATGGACCCAAGGAGAATCATCGAGTCTGGATTGTCAACCAGAGGGAAACCTCGAAGATTGCGATTATCTTTCAGGATCTAAACATTGTTGAAAGTGTTGTGTTATTATCAGAAAAGACTACCTCCAATATTTAAACCATGCGCAATTACCGGTTTTAATCAATATTCAATAATGCTACGCCACATCGAATAAGTGAAAACATGCCTCCATTTGGGGGTGAAAGAACTAGATTTAATATTAGAAAAAAAATTCAGATAGTATATCAATAATTACTATGGGTATTATTTAACATTAACAATTAATTATGAAGAAGATTCCAAGTAGCAACCCTGGCTTACAATTGGTCAAAAATATATTTCACAGAGTATTTAGTTTCTTTCATTACCAAATAGAGGCATGTTTCAAAGAGATAAATTGTGATTAGTATTTAAAAAAAAAAGTCACTAAGATAAAATTAAATTGTTAGCCTTTACTATTTGATAACTACTTGCTAACACTTCCACAACTAGGTAACATTTCCAACTCACATCTTTGAGGCCCTGGTAGCTCATATTGTGCCAAATATATTTGACGTCACGGACCATGAATGCTTCCACATAAATACTGTACATCCCTATAAACCGGACAAAAAGACATATTAGTGCTCTGAACTCTGAACTAGTACTAGTAGAACAATGTGAAGTGCAGTAGGCTAACACTAGATATTTTTCTTTAAAAATTTCTTACAAAAGTAGTAATTGATAGTATAGGTGTATTATTAAATTATTTCCATGATTTCTGTGATACATTTTCAATACAAATGACTACATTTAATATTCCAAAGCTAATTTAAACATAATTTCAATTTAAAAGAAAAAAGCTTACATTGTGAGGATATATCAATTTTGGCCCTAATACAATACCATCAATCACAAATCTGGAAAAAATTTAGTTATACCCATTGCATTCTCCTTTGATACATACTTTGATTTATTTGAGTAACCGTTCACTCTTTTTTAAGTTTTGTCTTATTTCAGGTGTATATTTAGTAAAACCTAATGGACATACCATTGGTTATCAAGTACTTAATGTAGCTTCTATAGTTTGGAATAAGACCTCTTTTACATCTAGCAAATGTTTTTTTTGTATATAAATATAAAAAATGAGGATTACATTAATATGTTTAAATACATTCTTTTATTGGGAATTAATTGCATTGAACTTGCGTTTGCAACTGAAAACAAAAAATGGGAAATTACTAATAACTACAATGTGAAGGGGTGAAAGGTCTATAAGGCTTTAATATGAAAACATGAAATACACATTGTATTACTTACCCAACAGGTTCACATCAATTCTCAATCAGAATTCAACACCAACATTGAATGGCAATGATATTAGCAAACGTTGGAGCAGTACAATTTGGAAATACAACATTTAAAATGACACAGTGATAGTTACCTGAACTGGAAGGCAGCAGGTCGGGCAAATACGGCAATTTTTTAATTAATATGATACTGTCGTATAGCGATGGTTGTAGTAGTGATGCAATTGCATTCGATATCAATACTGCAATCTGCAAGGAGATAATTAAGAAATGTTACTAATAATAATAATAATATTACTTGATTACCAAATAAACAAAGTTAGTCTAAGGTTGCTCATACAATTATAGATAATTTTGAAACATTGAAGCCAAGCCTAACAACAGTGGATTTTATCATTGTTGCATTGTAATTGTATAGCTGTATTTAATTGTTATCAGTTTTATAACTGAATTGGACAGACATTAAACAGTTTCAATTTCCGTCCATCATAGACAAGTAACTATAATGTAAAAGCCCCTTATAGCGAGCTTTGGCTCTTTGGGGGCTAGTCTCCATGCTGTAACATGTATTTGTTAAATGTCAATAAAAACCTTCATCATCAATTTAGATTAGAACAGAATTTCAGTTTCAAGACCATTTCCAGGCTCTACATAAGCTTGGCCCGATATTTAAGTTAATTGTCAAGCCCGAGTTAGCCAAAGAAAGTGGTCTGAACTCTGGAGCAAAGCTTTTTTGAGTGGACGAACGATGCAAATCTAGAATTGGTAATTTAGTTAAGTTTCAATCCTACACTCACTGGTACGATAAATTCAAAGAATTAAGAACAGTGCTTCATAGCAGGAGTGCTGTTACAAGTGCTGTTGCGGGGGATTCAAAACCTTTATTTTAACTTGAAGAAAGTGACTTTCGCTTATACTCTGTCTGTCAGCATTTTGCTAAATGTGAGCAACTTCACATGTACTGTTTGAAAGATACTATCGGACCTGTGAAAAACTATCCCACAGTAAACACCTCCTGTTATCATTGGCCACTCTACCAGCATGCAAAACTCATTGCTAATGCACTACTTTACTGAAATCATTAGAAACCTACAAATCTACCAATAGAATAACACAAACTATTCAAATTATGTGAAGTGTATTAGAAGAATTATTATAACATAAAATGGAAACGATTTACAGTTACCAAATCTTGACATTTTATAATTGTAAATACAACTTGAAAGTATGTGTGTGGTTACTTGAAATTTGCAATGTTGTAACAGAAGTATTGCTCAGGGTTATTAAATAGGTACGGTCTAAAGAATAGGAATATTTAAATTGTCATCTTAAATTTGAAGGCATGCAACCATTATAGAGTATTTGATGTTTGAAATTTTGTTGGTTACAAAATGTGGTAAATGAAAAACATTTCGGTCAAACACTCACTATTCACTATTTTATTATGAGATTTACTTTACCATAACGAGGAGCAATTTTAAAGCTCTACGTGATCAAGGAAAATTCAATGTGAAGGTGATTTTGCTATGGTGATATTTTTTCTCACGTGGTTAAAAAAAAAATTTGATTGAAAAATACAGGGTTATTTGGTCCTTGTCAAAATGTTTATTTAAACAGACAATGCGTAAATAGTGATTGGTTTAGCCAGGAAATGTTTTCATTTACCACATTATAGAGTATACATAGGCCCTACATTAGTTGAAATACTGTTTTGCACCCACCTTGCCAACATTTGCTGACCCCTGGTTTATAGGTTGATAAAATATTACCTATATCATTGCATGCCTTAAATATGTAGATTGAAGTGCATTTTTGGAGCATTATTGCAGATATTATACATAACATAGTCAATAGTCTATGCAAGCTTTGAGTGAATAATGTCCGGCCAAAAAATGTCTTAAGGATCTTAGTTTTTGTACTACCAATCTTTCTACCACTGTAGGCCTATATTTTTATGTTTAGTACGATTGCCATTCTGAGAATGGGTGTCATAAGAGCAGTGTTTAGTTTAAAACCGAATTATATCAAATCTCCTTTTTTAAAGTAGTAGAATGGCTTATAATTTTATTTTACCATATAGCACAATTATCAGATATGAAATGTTTTGTAAAATATAACTAAGTTGCCAATTGTCTCCAATTCTTTTCTCATTGTATGTTTCTTGTTAACAGTAAACCACCAGTAACATAAAAGTCAATGTTTCAAATGTTTGGTGATATTTTTTAGATAACTTTGAAAACATTACCGTTTATCACCACCTATTATGGGATTAACTACACAAACACCTACATATTGGTTGAGGTTGATAACTAAGGCCAAAGAATTTGAATAGGATTGATAAAATCAATTTTACAAATAGGTTAACTTAAAAACCTTCAATAGCATGGATTTTTGTTCAGCTGATAATTTAGCTATTCTAGAAGGGGCAGGATGAGTACTATTACTTTATAATAAAAAACACTAAGATGCACACCTGCAAAGAAAATTACATATTTTTAGTAACAATGTTTCGAAAACCAGCTAGGTATCTAAATTGACGTAAAGCAGGCTTACCATAATAGGTATGATATGTGTTATTTGACCCGTCATTTCGAACACAATGACAGACACGGAGATTGTGTGCGTGACAGCCCCAGAAAACGCAGCGGCCCCAACTGTAGCGTAACCACCTGCAAGAAGAAAATCAGCACATTTCATAAACAAAGTAGCTAACAGCATAAATACTAGGGCTGCCCAACGATATCGATAATTCGATACAATATCGATAATAGGTAAATAATTCGATATCGATATAGAATTAATATATCGTACATATCACGATATCGAACTTGTTCCTAATAAGCTAATTGATACAAAAAACCGATTACGTATCACGTCACGCCAACCACACCATCGCTGTTTTGTGTGGATATTTTACAATTTGAATAGTACAACAAACAAATTGACACACATAGTAAGACATTTCAAAGCTAAAATATTTCTTTACGTAATATTATTTAAAGAATGACCTCTAGCTGGCCTGTAAATCCTAAAAACAGACGAGAAAAGTTTCGATGTGGCGATATCGCCGATATCGATACGTCACTTGAAAACTTCAATATCGCGACGCGATATCGATATTTCTTTCCGCGATATCGATATGATTTTTTTTATCGTTGGGCAGCCCTAATAAATACTATACAGTGTAACTAAATCCTTCTATGGGCACCAACCTGGAATGATAGGTGTAATGAAACCCCCATATCTCACTCCAAGAGGAAACCAGAGATGCATTAGTTCTCCAGCGATGCGACCCAATGCAGCTCCAATCTTGAATACTGGGATAAAACTTCCGGAGGGAACAGGAATCGTAGAACCAATTATCGAAAATACAAACTGCAAGAAAAGATACATGCCACAATTTCAGGTAAAGACAATTGTAGAGACACATATTGTATATAGCTAATAGTAATTAGTAATTTGAATGTCTTACAAGAGAAATAATTTGCAGAAGGGTGTTATTTTAGTCGTATTAATATGATATGAAATAACTGTTCAGAGGGTTATATGTCACAACTCTCCCAATAATGTATTTTTTGTTTATATCAGAATTGGTTGATTACATTGTTCTCCACATTAGCAGCAAGATTGAAATAATGTAGAGGATCGTTTGTATGGGGGCACACTTAGGCGATCCTAGTCACCCCACTAATTCAATTTTATAAAACATTAACTAAATCTTTTAATGAAATAAAATAATGTATACAAAGATACTGAATTACTAATACTCTTTTGTCTATTTGAACTGAAACCAAATAGGCCTAGGAATTAAGTGTTCATTAAACATTTTTATATGGGGTAATAATCATTTGGCAAATAAAAAAAACACATATTTTCTATTGTCTTCTTAGATCTGTTGGGGACCACAAGATGAACATATCATTATATTAAACAACAATTTAAATAA
Organism: Isoperla grammatica; assembly: GCA_945910005.1. Taxonomy (NCBI): domain Eukaryota; kingdom Metazoa; phylum Arthropoda; class Insecta; order Plecoptera; family Perlodidae; genus Isoperla; species Isoperla grammatica. Next base: position 23,997,476 of record OX246746.1, read on the forward strand.
CTCACTGTAAATAACGTAAATCCTGCTAAACTAACAAACACATCGGTGTGCGGTGTGATCCAATGGCGAACTATTTCCGCTTCTTCCACCGTCAAATCTTCTTTGGTCCACGTAAAATTTGTAAAAAGACCAGCGACCTAAAAATAAAATAAAAATTAATTAATAAATAACAATAACAGAGGGAATTTAATCATGAAATTTCCCTCAAACAACCATCATTCCTTCTGCCTCCAAGTATGTCACTATTCACTATATATGTAGTACTAGAACGCAAATAAATAAGACTTGCTATGGAAGGTCAGAGAAAACATACCTGGCCATGAGTGCTGAGATCTCCCGCCATATATCGGCCCAGCCCGAGCGGAAATGACACCGAAGAAACAACTAACGCCACAATACCGGGATACAAAAAACGGCTGAAAAGAAGAGAAAATTAATAAAGTCTATTAAATACAGATCTACAGAGTATACTCCACGGTTATAAAGTTTGTTTGGTTATCACATTTTATTGCCTATTGAAACTTCTAAATACTTGGCCCTATAGGTGGAAAGGATATTAAAATAAGCTTGGCATATCTTATTGGCTTCACTAAATGGATTCTTAACTTAAGCGCAGGCTTATTTCAAGTCTAGAATTTACAAAGAACATCTATAATTTAAAATGTGCAAGACCTAGGCCATAGGCAACTCACTTCCTTTGATAGCTTCCATGGGCTAGGGAGTCAAAGTGGTGTACACTAAAGGGCTATAAGAACTCACAAACCAACCCGATATGGTGTTGATAAAGAAGGAATCTTTACTACCCTTGATTTACATATGTTGGAAAATGTACCGGTTGATACTTTTCAGGCTTGGAAACAAAAGAAACAACGACTTCCACTGCTAGCAACAGCAAACAATACACAGATACAAAATAAATAGTTTTTCCATGTCATATAGATAAAATCCATATAAATTTACCAGCAAAAACAAATGCATTCTTACTTTTTCTGCAAGAAGCTTGTTATAAGCTTGCTCCTTCTCATGAACAGCACGTATTGTCGATGAACCCACACATACATGGCCCCACCAATGCCACACACCGCACTGAAACAAGACGTAGAACTGTTTGGGCTGGACTACACACAGTAGGCCTACTTGTTTTAACATCAGTCAGTATCTGCAATGGCAGGCACTCTTCCACTGCAGTCTGACCATGGTGAAACTAATGTTAATACAGTAATAGAGTAGAACTATGATCATCCAAGTTAATTGAGACGGACCACAGCTCGGATTAAAGAAAACGTACTACTCGACATAAAAGAAAACATACTACTCAACACTATGATATGACAAAATAAAGGCACAAGAAATACACAAGAGCAATAAAACATACTATACGTATACGTTATGTAGATTGCTGCATGGCTAGCTCCCATCCCCCCCCCCCCCCCCCCCCCCCGCCCCAACACCAGTGGCGAAGGGTGAATATTTGATAGGGGAGACACAATATTATATACACTCACACATGGGGGGTCTAGGGGGCTTGCCCCCCAGTTATTGCCCCGCAGGGCGTTTTTTTTTTCGTAGATATTTCTCTAACGTTTCCACGGGTTTTAGCTTTAGTGGGAAGCCCATATCAAAATTTCGTATACTCTAGTTTCTACATTGTAAATTACTCAATAATGGTGACAGTATTTGTAATAGTATTCTGAAAAATAGATATTTACTATGAATTGTTGTGATGATTAACAAATAATGAATTCTGTACCTGAACTGAGATTTGAAAAAGTATGAACAAGTACATAGTCTATCACATCTTCATTTTATTCCATTGTAAATAAATCCTTACATGAAGTTTCATAAATGTACTTAGAATAATTCAATAAAACACTAATTATTAACTCGAACTATAGTAAGCCAAAGCTGTACCAACCCAAGGAAAAAATCGAAATCAAAACCGTAAACCCACATTCTACTTCGTGCTGAGACCATGGCTGAGACATGTCTCGATAGCCGCATACTATAGTCGCTTGTGTCGAGCGTGTGGAGGGGGTGAGCGCATGCGCAGCGACGTAGAATGGTATCGGTTTGCGTCCGGCAAGTCATTCCAGAATATGTCTGAGAGCAGAGCGCAGATAGATGTCCGCGCGGCGCGTTGTATCGTGCTCATTCAAACCTTTGCCCGCGACTTGTTATATTATTTATCACAAGTAAAATAGTATTTACATTTTTGACATGATATGTTTTCTTTTTTTTTTGGTAAGGGTAGACACTGTCTCAATGTCTACCCCGACGCTTCGCTACTGCCCAACACACAGTTGGGCTTTGTTGACTGCCGGCCAGTTTGGAATACACCACTACGTGACAATTCTAGCTGGCCTTTACCAGGCGAGTAATGACTCATGTCTCGCGCAAAGTTGGAAATCGTCGATGAATCGAGTTCCGATAAACCAAACTCACGGATAATCAAAACTTGGATAATACTGTAGTCGTTTTACTATACCTTCTATAAGCTACACTAAAGCTCAGCATAACAAAACTCAGTACGTACATACCAATCTATTATTTAGGTGGTTACAGTATTAAATTAACTTACCCAATTAGAGCAAAAACGATAAGCTCTTGAGGATCGAACGGGAAATCCATAGTAAAGTTGGTTCCGAATACGGCGGTTACAGTGGCTAAAATAAAACAGTAATTATCCATCACTACAAATAAATAAAATAAAATAAATTCACATTTAGAGTCTAATGTATATTGTTATTGGTCTCAAATAAATCAAATAAGAGTGATGGGCATAAGAAATGCCACAAAATTAGATATGTGGCATTTATAATAAAGTATGTCACCTTCATTGTGAAACCAAACAGCCAGGAGTCGGAAAACCGTAGCACCGCAGACAGCAGCAAAAAATCCTCTCCAGTAATTTCGCACAGCAAAATATACAGTTGTGACTTCAATACTAAATAGGACACCTGTAAAAATCAGGAACGTGTTTGTTAATATGTATAATCTTACATTAATTTATGAACAATGGTCGAAAGCACATGTTACATGAATGATCATAACAAGACAAAGGTATGGCAATAAGACAGATACTAACAGAAAGATTATCCTGTAGAAAAGTACCAAAGAGGAAAACAGCTCAAGTCCAAATCGAAGAAGGTGTAGGCCTACGATAACTTTGACGGGTGTCTCAATGATTCTGAACTGATCAGCATTTGACTGGAAAAAGAATGAAGCCGTAATACTAACACACACACTACAAACCTAGATAAGTTGTGATTATGAGAAAGTGTTAGAAACATTTTCAATATTAAATTCAGCGCACAGCCAACTTAATTTCGTGGGGACTTTAAAGCTAAGAAAACCATTTCCAATGCGTTTCTTATGGCAGCTCATAATGGTTAACCTGCAGATACTGTGGATTTAATTTATCATTATTCATTAGCTTAGAGATGAGATCCACTTGAAAACTTGTTACGTCTTAGGCATGTTATTACTTCATTGACCAAAAGTATACTGGTTATTCCTTTTAGTGTGAAGGCACAGAAGAGATGAAGGTGAGAGTAGACAGAGCCCTGAAGAAGAGAGGAGAGCAGATGCAGGATGTGGAAGAAAGAAGAGCAAAAGAAGATATGGGAGCCAAAGTGACTTTACCAGAGACCGGAAACAGAGATCGATAATTAACTATTCTAAAGATTACCTACCTCCAATTGGTGCAGCGAAACACGATGCTACACCCACTGCACATGCAGCAGCCAGCATTTCGCTGTTCCGAGATTCATTTTCATAAATTCCTTGAAAGGAGGTGACAAGTTTTGATAGTAGAGTGGCTGCTATACTGGCAATATGAACAAATGGACCCTGAAAGAAACATTGTGCAATGACACTGGAGAGAATTTTATTGCCAAACTATAGTTAGTTGCTTAAAAACATGGAAGATTTATAGCCTACTTTGATGTTGTGGCTCATTTGAAGTGTTCAAATTAACACAAGCATGGTAGAAATGTTATAAAAATGTCTTGATAGTTTTTTTTTCTTGAAATTATATTCATATTTAAATTATACCATACAAGTTTTTAAATGGGTTGCCAGTAGGCTACCTACTTTGGTAAAATTACATAATTTATTAGGGGCTAAAAAGGGTGTGCATGACACATCAACATTAGGCTTACCTCTTTTCCAAGTGGCATTCCGCTGCCTAGAGTTGCAGTGAGTCCGATTACTTTTGCCACCAAAGTTCGAAACGTCAAGTATTCTTTCAATGCGACTCCTCTTAAGATGGTTTTCATTTCTGGAATACCAGAACCTGCAAAACGAAGGAATGCCATTAAGGTTAAGTTGTATTCCATTAAATCAGACCGAAACAAGTAGACCTACAGTATTATTTTGCTGTTCAGCACACTGGAATGAAATTTAGAAACAATACAAATCTAAAATAAATAAATAAATAATAATTGTGGTTGTACTGATATGTCTGTAAGATGTTTGCCAAAGCCTTAAGAATTGACATGAAAGAAATGGGGTACCTATATGGTATTTAATTTAAATGTATCAGGTGTGATATTTCTTAATGATACATACAATTCTTAAATAAAATTCAAATTGCACATCCTTTGTCTACTGTAAATTAATTTCATTAATTTCTGTTCAGTTACAGATATGTTCACTTGTTAAATTACACATTATTGCCAGATGTATGGAAAGTCTGCAACCAGGAATACTAGCAATAACACACACAGTAATATGTAATACTGCAGGCATACAACACACTTAAAATAGTGCTGTGTCAAGACCTAAGTAAGCTTGTGCCTTATTTTTCCTCTTTAGATGTCTTATCTTTGCATTTTTTAGTTTTATGATACCGGTAACTAATATTCAACCTGTTTGATATTGGCAATAGGCCTACTGCGTAGTTTGCTGTACCTTGTGCTAGAAGCTCTATGTAGTTATTTGTCACTAATAGTTTGCCTTGTGGATAGCAGATACACATAAGGGTAAGAAAAGAAACTAAGATTTGAGCCACATAGATGGGATTAAAAAAAGCATGCCCTTCTTTTTTAGAGACATAGGCCTACTACTACTGGTATACTCATTTTTTTTAAGTGTGGTACATACGAGTGAGGCTTAAAGCTTGACTGTCCTTCCCTATAAAATACTTTCCAGACAACTTCAAAGTAAAGCCCAAACATTGAGTAGCCTATCTATGTTCGCAGGTACAACATCTTGCTAGTCGTACTTTCTCCGAAAGAATTTGATTTCAAGTCTTACCTATTGACTGTGGTGCTACGATATGGACAAACCCTGCTGAGAAGAGAATTAAGAAAACTGGAAGGGTGACCCACGCTAAGTACTGCAGTGCAGGATGAGTGACAAGGTCGCTGTACAGCCAAATGCGAGCTAAAACAAACAAACACAAACACCATTCTAAATTCTGATAGGTTCCGATAATCTCCAATCACCCCAAGACCCATTTAGGTGGACAATCCCATGATAGTTGACTGAGAAAAATAAACAGGAATGACTTTATGTATCAAGTCATAACACGGAAACAAACTATTTTACAGTAGCCTAGGCTAGGCTAGGCCTAGTCGTTATAACCTAGTTGCCTGGCTATTATAGGCCCCCTCCCCCACTGCTCACAGTGGGGAGGGGGTTGAGGTGGGTGGTGTGGGAAGTATCTAGCACTGGTTATGTGACCGCCACTGCAAGTGCAAGTACCTATTGGTGATGGTGACAGCTTGACAAGCCCTTGATAGTGAACAACATATTATTTGTCACTGTAATGCATAGATGTGCACATTCCTCGCCCACATGTTATATTAACTGTCTAAGTAGTTTAGCTTACTTTTAGCATACACCCTTAGCAACGAAACTAGATAGTGTTAACTCAATTTGCTTCACCTTATAACCTCAACTAGCTATCTATCTGACAATAAGGATTTGAAAAATACTAGGCCTAGGCTAGGGCCTAGGCCTATGTAAAGTAAAAAGTACAATATTTGTAATGTTTTTCCAAATTGACTTTGCAGCCCAGTAGGGCTTTACTTACAAATATAAGTCACCCATTTATATGTAGACTAGGCCTACTCTACTACAAATCAAAAGCCTGTTTTATGTGAATAAAAGGAGTATAGAAAATTGAGTATGTTCTTCTTCTTTTTCCTAGCCACGGCAATAGTCCACATAAATAGACGCGCCAGTGGAAATGGCTCGCTTTGCTACACTGACCAGTGTACGACCCGGTGTAAGACCGGTGAACGAAGCTACGAGCTAATAGACTGTGTAAAAATCTCCTGCAGCCAGCACTGGCTACACTAGTATGTTTGAATTAAAATGCAAAAATGGCCAATATGAATTAAATGTATTTTTAGAGTACAGATTCCGCTTATTCCTTCAAGCGATTTCAGAGGCTGGCTGCATGGTAACTTACGGATTTTTTTTTTACAAAATGTTGCAAAGTCAGCTGCAAGTTCGCCCCCCCTAGAAAAATAGACTTCCAACGCCCCTGCACTAGTGTACAAAAGAATTATTTAGTACTGGCACTTACAGCACTCACACTAGTGTAAAGTGTAGGACAGGCCGAGGCGAACGAACGCAAACGAACCGCACACGAGAATTCTCGTGTTTCCCGCTATATTTTGAATAGAGTAGGTACACGCTGAGGCTGCTGCTGCACTCTGTGCACAGTTCATTCAACTAGATTTCGGTACTAACGTAGCTGTATTTACCCGGTTACCGACATACTTGTTTTTATTTTTCGCTAAAAGGTAGCGTACAAGTCGTGATTATAGATTGATGGCTTCACGAAATCCACGCTCAGACCGTTGTTGTTGTTGTTTTTTTTTTTATTCAAACGTAATTATTAAATTGTTAATTTTTCCGTTGACTTGTCTGATGACGGTTACGTTGTAGAAATATGTTCGCATGATATTTGAATGCATAAAGTGCCATATTATGATGTGGTGGGTGTTCGTTGCACTGCACAACCCCCCCAAACAGGGTAAAATCATCACAGGAATTCGTTAGCATCCTAAATTGCGCTGACAACCGTATATTGACATATTGAGTAACAGTTTTCAATCATTCGGATCTGATTTAAATCAATACAAAATTCGTAGTACCGAATATACGGACCTTATTTTCTCTGTGGAACACGTTTTTGGGTAAACGTTTTTGGGTAAATCAGTTCTTATGTGTACATATACGATATTATCTGTGCTGTTTTAAAACACGTTTTTGTCAAATCAGTTCTTATGTGTACATGTATGTATGTATGTATACGATATTATTGTTTACCTTTATTACACATATTAATACCACTGTCCATGACGAAACTAAGGAAGGCCATAATTATTCCCAACAATGCTAGGAAGACCCAATCTTCACCAAGTTTGGCGAACGTATGTCTCCAAAACCATCCGAGAACACTGAACACCTGCAATATAAAGCATGTTTTGTCAGTTTAATAAGAAAATAATGACACCTATATAACTATCAGCTTATCACGACAATAGCTACAACGTGGGAAGGCCTATCAACACACATTGGATAATAAAAGAAGTACATCATATTATTCGGAAATGTTTCAAAAAATAATTTGGGAAGTAACTTGATAATGAAATAAAAGTATACAGTTTGCACTACGGAGTTAGTTTTTCTTTCAAATTCAACAGTTAATTTAATTCGAAAAAACAGTTATAAGGACAAAACGCTTCTGATTGGATGCCTACACAATGATTTTTCGGGGAATACATAACAATTCACACCTACATCAACATGGACTTGAATTGTATGCTCGTCTACACGAATAATAACATTCACATGGACATTGTACACGGACATTGTATGTTCGACTTATCTGAACACACATACATCTATATAGGTACCGAAACGTGCGCTGATCTAATCTAAAAACACATACTTGAACACTCATCTAAGCTAATGGCAACGCACGCTCGGCTAAAATAACACACATATACGTACTTGTAGAGTGTGCTAATCTAAATTCCAATCTATAGACCTACATGCAGACTAATCTTAGGTGCCAGAGGAGAAGACAAGTTACAGTGCTACAGGAAACAAAACGCGTGGACAGATATTTCTGTTTAAAGCTACCAACATAAAATTCTTCTCTAATCTAAAGCACTATTCGTTTAGATTAGTGATATAGATGATATGATGATTTTTAAAACAGGTTTTAGTTTAAAAATAAATTTCTCGTTGGCAGATTGGTATAACCATCCTCATATAGCTATATTCAATAAATTGAAAAATTAACCCAAATAAAGACAATGCACGCTCAAAACGACCATATAGTCTGGACCAGTGGAGTGGACCATGTTACTTTTAGTTTATAGTGTTGCAAGTAAGTAAATGCAATATGGGAAATCAACTTTAGAGTTTAACGATTAACAAGATTCATGCAATTACCTTACTGGCACACTTTCCTCTGTATTTGTTTAGTTCCTTGTTACGAAGTCGATCTTCCTTCTTCCGCTTCTTTTCCAGAGTTCTTAGTTTACGCGCTTCGTCTTTAGCAAATTCTCCTAGGTCTTTGGTGTAGCGACCATACATCTGAAACATAAGGACAACACTCTTAGTACACAATTTACAAAAATATAAAATAACTTATCAATATCCCTTACTAAAAAAAATTGTGGAACCAATTTCATGATGTGTACGTGTTAGTCAGACGCGTAGGAAGGGGGGGGGGGGGAGGGGGGGGACACCCCCCCCCCCCACTTTTTCCTGTGACCCACCCAATTTAACGTTTTAGGCACATCCCGACATACAATACCACACGGATACCCGGGTAAACATAAATTTCATATTTCACCAGTGAATAAAAGTTGCAGAAACACAGAGGGCCCCACGCCCCGGAGAAAGCCAAGATCTTCGTCACAAGATACATTTCCTCTGCCTTTGTTTGCACTTTGTAGCATTACAAAATAAAAGCGAATGGGTGCTTGAAAGTCAGTGGCGTAATTAGGGAAGGGGTGGGTTAAGGCCCTCAAAACGTATTTATTTAAGCCTAAAAATCGAGAAATAACTAATATAGCAAGAAAAGTTTGCGCCTTTGGCGAACAGGCCTCCGGCGGCTGGGGCTCTGCCCCAGACCCCTCGAGTTGTTCGCGCTTCGCGCTCACAATTCTCCCCCCCCCCACTTGATTTAGAGTTCCTACGCGCCTGGTGTTAGTATTAAATTAATGTTTGTTAATTATCGTTTCATAGTACAGTAGGTACCAATTAAATCCGCGTACCAGCCGTACGGCTTTCATAGTAGGTAATATATCGGTATATATATATTATATATACATATTGCAATTGTTTAGTAAAAGAAATCGGTAGGCTTGCCCATCGATATCGATGCAGCAGACCATTTTCGCTTTTGATACTTGATTGTGTATCGTGATTCATAATACTAATTTCTAACCAAAAGAAACAACAGAACAGCAGGAAGAACAAAAGCAATAAGAGAAGATAGACATATGTATAGGCGAAAGCCTGGGGAAGGTCGATTAGAAAGTGTTAGAAGTAAAAAATAAAACTAATTTCTAGTTAAATATTTTTAAAATAAACTTGAAATTACAAATTATGCGTAGCTTCCAGCATCAGTAATTCAGCAGTTGATATCGATGGATGTTTGACGTCGAAGGGGGAATGAGACATTTTTGTTAACATGGTTTGTAATTTTTTTTTTTGTAATGTTTGCAATTTTTAATCCTCAAAATGTGTTTTTTTTTAAATCCCAAATCGGTCCCTAAGCATGAAGTGAATCTTACCACAGTTTGAACATAGTCGAAGTCATCTGGCGGGTCGTCGGTTAGTTGTGGAGCCGGGCACGGATAGAACGCCTGCGACTCTCTAGCCCGGGACTTCTGTTTCTTAACGACAGACGAACCCATGGGGTTCACTGGAACCTCCATGTTGCGACGCCGAACCTTATATTCGGTCATCAACCGGTCGAAATCCTCCCACTCCGAGTCTACATCATTTTCTTCCGTAAACTCCTCAAACACCGGTGGCAGAGCCATTTTCTTGCGGGCCGGTCAACTATTCGCAATTACTTTCTAGGTTTTAACAACGTAGATTTCACATTTCGTTACGTGGATTGTCTCTGTATCTTCGACTACATGGCGCTATATATTTTTACTTTTTTTTGACAAAGTTATGTTTTATTTCGTGAACGTTTCAGATTTTGGGAAATCAAGCGTATAAAACAATTTCTACATACAGAATATAAATGTTACAATTTGTTTGATTACTAAGTTGTACGGCGGTAAATATTTCACTATTAAGGCGGGTAAACATGAACAAATAACGAAGCAAGAACCGCGAACAAGAAAGTGCAACGCGAAACGTTTGCCGAGACAAAGCGCACGTCTTGTCATACTCGTTCCTTCACTGACACTAGCCTACAAAATTGCTCTGACTCAACATAATAAAATGACTTCTTCAATTTCAATCAAAAGTAATTGACTCTAATAGCGCTTCAGAGCAGTGCAAAGGCAAATATATCATCCATCTCCACCGAAGAAGCTGGTTTACGTGGGCTACAGATGAGTTAAGAGGGTGATGTTTTTGGTGACGGAATATTTTATTTCCTTTCAATCAAGAAGTCAACGTATTATCCAATTTATCGTGAATTATGAGTCAAACCTATGATATAAGGTCATATGGAACAACCTAACCTCTATGCAATTATCGGGCTATTACACGACAACATTAATTACACGTCTTGATACGAATGTACTAGTACTACTATAGTACTGGTACTACTAGTTACTGTGTATATTTTATTTGTAATAAAATATTAATAACAATAACTATATAGTAATAATAATAATAATAATAATAATAATAATAATAATAATAATAAAAATAATAATGATAATAATAATAATAATAATAGTAATAATAATAATAATAATAATAAAAATAATAATAATAATAATAATAATAATAATAATAATAATAATAATAATAATAATAATAATAATAATAATAATAATAACAATAATAATAATAATAACAATAATAATAATAATAATAATAATAATAATAATAATAATAATAATAATAATAATAATAATAATAATAATAATAATAATAATAATAATAATAATTACAATAATATATAAATATAATTTTTATTTGTCCCACTCTCAAGGTTTAATATCAACAATAAGTTACCAAAAATGAAATTTTAATAATAATCATATTTAATTTTTATGTTCATTTCATTTTAAGTAATAAGTGAAACGAATTATCTCTAGTTTAAAAAATATAGGATAAGCATTATTGTGAGAGAAGTAGGTACCGACGGTAAGAAATATAAAATCATAAACCCCATCCGGCATTGCGATGCTTGACGTCCAAGTTCCTTCTCCCACTTCCACTCACACTCACACTCACACTCACACTCACACTCACACTCACACTCACACTCACACTCACACACTCACACTCACACTCACACACTCACACTCACACTCACACTCACACTCACACTCACAACTCACTTAATTCTAGTTCCGATTCTACAGAACCGGTTTGTTATACTTAAACATGATCGTAACAAATTTTACAACCATCATTTGTGCGTATACTTAATGTCATGTTTTGATTTGAGTCTTTGCTTTGCTTAGTGCCGAGTACGTATATTACAAATAGGAAAAGTTAACTATAACACTGGTTTTGCTATTATGTGTATCGCAATTTCATGAGCACTATGCGGAGCAGGTATTATGCACGGAAAATAAGCATGAACAATAAGAGAATTTACTGCCGGCAACAAGATAAGTCTAAAACGCAAACCTTATAAGCAGCTACAGATACGCTAACGCAAAAAGTATACTAAACTGCAGGTACAATAGCACTCAAGCATGAGATTTCATTTTTTGTCGTGTAATTTCATTTTTATTTGTGTCATTTACAATATATGTAATAGTCTGTGTAACACACGTCCAAAGTACTAAATTTCATAAGGCAAGCTATTATCTAAATCTAGTTATTGTATAAACATTGTCATGAACTGATTCATTATACAGACGTTTACAGACCTACAGCATCTTTAGAAAGTCTCATAAAATGCTTTACCTAAAAAAAAAAGCCGGATAGTTGTAGTTTAAAACTTCCTGCGGTTCCCAGTTGCTTGAAATTAGTTGGCAATTTGCTATAAAGCTTGAGCTTGGCACCAGTTGGTCCTTTTTTAAAGAGAGTTCAATTGTGGGGCGATTTGTACATATCCTGCTTCTGCCTAGTATTGTGACTGTGAATATCGTAATTCCTTTATCTATCAGGCCTATATTGTTTCATGTACAAAATGGTACAAATATATAAATAAATACTGGGAAGTGTCATTATTTTACAACTTTTCCTAAAAACTCCTCTGCATATTCACACAATGTTGATAATGTGGCCATGAAGATGAAGTGAAAATTTATAGATCGTTGTCAGAAACCACAATGTTCCTAAATAATATGACACCATGAAAAGTGGCCACGCATGATGTTTACATGAGTAAGTGTGGCACACATGTAAGTATTGAGTATACTATACTGATATTCCGAAGAGGTTTTTTTCAACTTTTTTTCCTCATCTTATATATGTATTTTGTCTTTCCGAATTGCCAACCCTTATGTTTTTGTCTTTATTTTATGTTAAAATGTTAAAAGTTATTTCTTAGGAAATTTTATGAAGAATACATGTACCGTGTTTGTTTATAATTTAATAAATTGTGTTTCTACGAAAAAAAACCTATACTAATAAAAGCAGAAGGAAAACAGGTATCGTGTCATAGAATATATGAATATATCAGACATAATAATAATAATATTTTTATTTATGTAAATAATATTAATAATATTTTGAATATTTAATATTTGTAATATGTTTTTGTATTTTTTTTTATTTATTTTTTTTTCTGTAATATTTTTGAAGGCTAGTATGAAATTAGGGTTTCGTGAAAATACTCATGTTTAGGTGGACAGTACTTCCTAGATCTTGTGACATAGAAGTCATAGCATCTTTGCTTTGAATTCTAGATGTTATTATTTACATCCGAAACATTTTATTTTCGAAATTCAAATGCACTTCAGTGTGCTGAATGAAGAAATACTTCAACTGTTATGTTTTATGAAGTGTTATGTTTCCCGTTTGCAGTCACTACTATAAAATAATATTGATATTCTTTAGAATACGATGGATTAATTAATTCAACTGTTTGTAATAAAATACATTTCAAAACAAAATATACACATATAAATTATTATGCCTCGATTTTGTATCCAATTCTTATATAATATAATGTGTAAGCACAGAATAACGCAAACACTATATCTTATAAAACTGGAAACAAAATATTACGTTTTGTTCCATGATAATAAAGTTATGGTGTTATGAGAAGCCGTGAAAAAAAAACGCAAACAACACTGGCTAAATCTAGATTTTGACTTATAAATAATAGCTCAATATATCTTTACAGAGAACGTCTGCAGTTTATGTAAGTAGTGATAACTTGTATAACTCACTAGCGGAGAAATAATAGTCACGCAGGTCTCACTGCAAGTTCCATTCTTCAGTACAGGCAAGGTCGCATGGCTATTGAGATTTCGGCATTACAATTCAGGACAATGCACTTTTTTACTATAACATTTTGCAGTTTTAACATCAAATGTCATAATTTGCTCTATTGGAAATTAAATTCTTAAAAAATAGAGTATGTATTTATGGATAACTCGTTTATAACGTGGATGTAGTACAGATACACTCTACACTTACAGTGAACATTTCCTCTTCCAATAGACCTATAGGTTAATAACAGCATATTACAACGTATATGGGTCTTATAACTATGTCCACACAATCTTTACTGGGGTAAAAAAAGCACGTGTGTGTTTTACGTTATTAAATGCTATACCCCTAGGTTATTTGGATTGTCCATACAATTACGGTCGCACAATTAATAAATTAACATATAAATAAGTCACACGCAACAGTGTAGGTCAAAGTTATTATAAAATGAATAAATGTTTCATGAGAGTTGCGTTAGAAATGAAGACTGATTGCCGCGTTTGGGTACTGGGCAGATAGATTGGAATGCAATTTGTTCATGAGTTAGTAAGTTGCATGTACGGGAGTGTGAAATACAGACGGTTGGCTTGAATCTTACAAAGACGAATAAGAATGGCATGTCTATGACGATAAGTACAGGCACATGTTATTTAGTGCTTTAGAAAGTAGACCAGAATAGGGCTATATTGATTCGATTGGATAAAATCTTACAATTTAAGATATTGTTGAAATTGTCTGGTTTCTTCCAAAAGCAACGAATATTGGACCTGATCCTATCTAACACCCCTCTAATGCACTCTGTTTCAACGAAAAACTACAGATTCATGGCGTTCTGTCGGGTGCGCTCGTAAAGGCGTCTGTGCCGCTTATAAAGTCGAGTGCATGCTCAAGTTTCATTAGTCACACCTGCTGTGTTTTGGGCTTTTAGTTATCCAATATACGGTGGTAAATTATCACTGTTTCAAGTAGATGGTATGAACTAGAGAAGTATATAAAATAGATCTATACTGAAAAAAAAACTTATTTTCGTCATAGATGGGCGTGTCGGGATCAATCAGTATAGGTGTCTGTTTGAAGGCATGTGGTTGGCAACCAATCAGCAGGTGTCTGTTTGAAATACTGGCATGTGGTTGGCAACCAATCAGCAGGTGTCTGTTTGAAATACTGGCATGTGGTTAGCGACCAATCAGCAGGTGTGTGTTTGAAATATTGACATGCGGTTGGCGACGAATCAGCAGGTGTGTGTTTGAAATACTGGCATGTGGTTGGTGACCAATCAGTAGGTGTGTGTTTGAAATACTGGCATGTGGTTGGTGACCAATCAGCAGGTGTGTGTTTGAAATACTGACATGTGGTTAGCGACCAATCAGCAGGTGTGTGTATAAATACTGACATGCGGTTAGCGACCAATCAGCAGGTGTGTGTTTGAAATACTGACATGCGGTTAGCGACCAATCAGCAGGTGTGTGTTTGAAATACTAGCATGTGGTTGGCGACCAATCAGCAGGTGTCTGTATAAATACTGGCATGTGGTTGGCGACCAACCAATCAGCAGGTGTCTGTTTGAAATACATGGCATGTGGTTGGCGACCAACCAATTAGCAGGTGTCTGTTTGAAATACTTGCATGCGGTTAGCGACCAATCAGCAGGTGTGTGTTTGAAATACTGGCATGTGGTTGGCGACCAATCAGCAGGTGTCTGTTTGAAATACTGGCATGTGGTTGGCGAATGGCCACTCATCCCTGAGGTCATCAAGTAACTGTGGAACAACTTTATTGGTCGCTGCTATTTCGTCAGTATGATATACTATAGTTATGTTGGGACAACTTTCATATCCATGCATGATTGATACACTCCAATGCATTGCGTGCGCAATCGCGTAGCAAGTTATTGAATATGACGTCACTGACTATAAACACAGTTATGGTGCACAAATTGTCTACATTGTGGTCTAAGTTTACGTAACCTGTTTTTGTTCTCCTACATTTGCAATACACTAACTATAGCAATAACTGAAAGTATAGTAATTGAAATAACCCGTTTTGAATAATGTGCATGGTTGTACCGTGAACTCGGAACATTTTTCCATTGATATGGCTTATGTGGATTTGACGGTCAGCGCTGTTCGGCCTAGATTACTGTAGCGCCACAGACCCACAATAATGGTAACAATGATATTAATAATAATAATAATAATAAGTATTTTTATTATTATTATTACTATTATTATTATTATTATTATTATTATTATTATTATTATTATTATTATTATTATTATTCACATTTTTAACTTTCACAATATTTTATTCTCAATATTGTATGTGTTGATGGTGATAACCTCCCACCCCTTACCTGACTCTATAGTTGGTACAGGGACGGATATTGATTGATAGTATTTGTTACGGAACAAATACAACATCCACATGGCTTATTTATGTTTGCGATAAACCAATATCAAACCTAAACTAAAAGCCAACTAAAACATCACAAAATGTACAATATGCATTGACATAGTGGAATAGAGGGTACTCAATAATTATAGAATTTGTCAAGCGTGAAATAAAAAGTGTTAGTTTGAGACAAATTACCGCTCACCCAACTATGATACAGCCAAGACTCGCTTGGAACTTTCAATCATGCAATGTGAAAAGAGTGAAAGATATTTACTGTTTTTTTTTTTTTTTACATTTTCCAGAGAAGTTCTGAACACCTTTTACGGTAAAGTAGTTAAGGGAGTATAGACCAGGTATATCTTACTATCTTTGGTATAGACTATACTACAATCTGATATTACGACTACAATAGATTGGGTTTCTGTATTAAATTAAATATATTGAGAGAGCTCTCTATGAAAAAAAAACCTTAAATCCTATCTGGCACGATTTGTACGAAATTATCAGTTTCCCAGCTTCAATATTAGAATTACCAATGAACATTTCCATACTCGACAGAAGATATTTTGCAAGTACCGATTTCGTAGAAAAATATTTACTTGCGAATCGTGCAGAACATAACCATAATAATTATGTAACATATTGTATTTAACGGTATTTATGACGAAGGATAACTAACCCAATATGCTGGGAAACATAACATTAAGCATTTAAGCTGTTCAAAAATAATAACGAATAAGTTAGTGGTTATATTCCATAACGTCTTATTAACATTCTGTACAAGTTAATTTCCCAAGATTTAGTTTTACAGTAGATAATTATTACGTGTTGACAAAACTGCAGGAAGTGAAGTAGGCCTATACTACGCCAATAAATACCTCACCTAAATTACGGAATGAATGTAAATTCCAGCGAAGAAAAGCATTAAAAACATCTAAAACCAAGATTATGTTACGTTTGGTTCGTTTTCAAACTTACCAACAATTAAACATTGCAGCCATCCAAACTCACACGTATTCTTTGTTCAAAATTGTTTTTAAATTTAGCATTTAAAATCCGACATTGGTAGAAATGCGTATTATACCCTTTGAAACATGTAATTATATTCAGTTTCGTTTCATTGTGTAAATAAAACGAATTGGTGTTTTTTGCAACTCAGTGAAAAAATGAGATTTCAAACGGAAACTGCACCAAATGGTTTATTAAATGTACAAAATACTATACACTTGAAGGGAGAAAACCTGATTTATAACTGAATTAAATATACATTACATAAATGCGCAAATCTAATCGAAACAATAAGACATTACATCGTGACAAGACATCAATGCTATGAGGAAGTAGAACTATCTGTAAGGACATGAACACTACTGTACATAGTTTTCATTTTAAAGCTTTTACCTTGATGTGTTATTATTGTTTTACATGAACTTCAATTTTCCAAAACACAATTATAAGACTTCCAAGACCATAAATCATTGCACAGAATTAAATTTTATCGCGAGTGAAAGTTACAAAGGTAAATAGTAATACATAAAGCGTAATTCGTACATTAGTACGAACATAGGTCGTTTTAACGACCGAACAACAAAACGTACATAACCGAGGCTATAATTAAAAACCAAGCTATTAAAAATTAAAGTCTTATTGAAACCATGCACATAATAGGTAACAGTAATCCAATCGTAAAAAGGTTAATTTCAAAATCTAAGAAAACTAACCGTGCATTCAAATGAAATGGATAGTTATATCATGACTGTGTTTGTATAATATTGAATCGTGCGCCAACAATAAACACGGCTGGACATGTATTGTCCTCGCTTGTTATCACACAGGTTTAAGTTGATCGTAAAAAAAAGTTTTTAAATTAATTAGTTATTATATTGACATTGTATAGTTTAATTTCATAAAATATACAAAAGTCAGATGCATCTGATAAACTATGCAGGGAATAAAATATATAATTGTCTTCGAAAACCGATTTATGTATTGATTTCGGAGCCTTTCACGATTAAGATATTCTGGGTATAACCGTTAAAATCCATTTTTTTTTTCTCCACCTTTTGTCACAGTTGTACCCGGAAAACCATAATATTATAACTGAACGTAATTAATATTTAGATGTTTAAAAAATGAGTACCTATATAATTTGCATTGCGTTTTACACCCGTAATATCAGTACGGTAATCAATGTTTACCACAACGATGTGCATAATAATTGACTCACGACCCCACCAGGAAGCGAATGACCATCTAAAGCAGGAATGTGCCTCCTCGACTTAAAATTCATCCCACAAGCACAGTTTAGCCACAATCAAGTATTAAACTAGAGGCAGTATCTTGTATCAGAACTTAATAACGGTTTAAGTGACCTATTAAATATTATAATAAATCTTCTGAAGCTAGAGCGATCCGTTCTGTAATTAGAAAAGCACGCTATACTGTAGGGAATAAATTAATTCTTCTAATGCCAACACATTTGTCGTGTAACATTGAATAATTTTTAAGTAGGTATAAATGTTGGCGTTGAGGGAAAGAAAGGGTCGTTGGCAGTATTGGAATTGAGCGATTGCTCCGGTAGTCAGTGGTGCTATTCCGGGTGAAAACCAATTGTGACTTTTATTTCAGTCCAACACCACATGATGAATACACATAATTCTCTTCTATTTCCCATTCATAATAGTAACAATCTTACGTATGAATCCCTGCTGTACGGCGTATGGTTATAACTAGGAATATTAGTAAGATGTTTGGATAGTAGAGACGTAATGTCCGAGATATGTTGTTAGAATTCAATACAGTATTCACGTTCGCCTTGTGAAATTGTGACTGAAGAAAACCTCGGGAAAAAACTTCAGTGAAGATTGCCGGTGGTCGGTATCGAATTGGCGACCTCCCGAATTAGTCTCGCGTCTTATACCGCTGAGCCACCTCTATCGGTATTACAATAATCGTCTCAAATAGCACATTAGCGTAAATATTGTACAAACATATGCAACTATATATATATAATCCATATGAAAAACGTACCACACACCAAAAAATAACTACTCAGGACAGTACAAGGCCAACGATTACAAATAATTTAGGTATATCTACAAAGTTTGCGTGTACTGAAACTTTACTATTACCTGAACGGTCGCATACTTAGAGTCATACAATTGCGAATATCTTCTGAAATTTTGATGGTTAATATTACAAAAAGAATTCATTTCCACGAGAGCAGTTACTACGCACAACTATCTTCCACCGAATGTTGATTACTAATTATAATACGAATTATCGTACAGCCTCTTTTGTATTAATCTGTACCGCCTCTTCTTCGCAAGGTAAACATGGGTTGGTGTAAATCACACATACATAGAGCTAAAGTTTGTGACTCCAAAGGCTCTACCGTAATCCTCCGATGTAATAACAAGCTTATAGGACTAAGTGGTAAGATTCTCGGGATTTTATATAGATGATAAGTTATTAGGTCCGACAAATAGGTACTCAACTGGTAGTTAAGTTGTGTCCCCTTACTTAAAGTGATGTAATAGTAGTTATAAAAAACATCCTTAGAAATACAGTTGGAATGACAATAATCAACGGGTAATTTAAGTGGATCAAAACAAACAATTCCACGAAAACTATATGGTTCGATGTGTTTTATTTTGGACCCCATAGACGTTTGGTTTTTGTATTGTTATAAAGGAAGACATGACCAAATAATAGCCATTATTTCACCTCCAGTGATTATTTTCTCATTTACCCAATCCGTTGACTCGTTTGAAACTGCCTCGGAAACATCTATCCATTAACTCCTCTCGTCTATCAGTCTTTTCCTATCAACATACCAATTACACAATACATATCCTGGATTATCTGTTATATATTCCAATCTTGCTACACTGTTCCCTTCCAATGTCCTTCAATTATATCCACTAGTTTCCGACGAGCATCAGAAACGGTCCAAGTAAACGATACATCCGCGTCATTATATCTTTTCAATAAACTTCTTTCTTCGTTTGCTATTTTAAGTATTTCCTTATTAATTATCTCGCTTATCTTGCCACGGTATCTTCAACATTTTCCTGTACCACCACATCTCAAATGCCTCAAACCTAATTTTCCTCACATTTCTTGAGTATCTGACCGATTTTACTACGGAGTTAAAATATTGCGATCATTAAAAATACTTCACGAAAAAGCATTTAAAAATCCTTTTGTGATTTTAGCAATGATAACTATTAAATATGCGTCTTCTTATATTTTATAAAAATGGCTAAATCAACCTGACTTTCATTTCAACTTTTGATGGTTACAGAGTTGCTGAAGTATTTATGTCTAGGGGAGTTTTGTAAAAAAATGTCTATATTATGAACAAGATGTGTGAAAAACGAGGCGATTTCAGAATCCAAAAAATACTCGCTGCTCGTGTTTGATGAGGCCTATCCTAAATTTGGGAACCACTGTAGACAAACTTATTATATGTAACGTTATACGTTAAAACACCAACTGAAAACGAATCATTCTGGTTGGGTCCAGTTATACAATTATAACAACCTAGAGAAAAACTCCTGTATAAAACCGAAAACAACTTCAAGTTATTTAAAAATATTACAAAATCAGTCCCAAAAAAAATGACTAGCCATCCTTTCCTCACAGAATTTGAATACATTTTTCTACGTCACAATAATGAAAATTTATTCGTAGAAATGTGGTATACCATTTTAAGTTAGAATCATTTTCCGTTTATTGAATGGCCTGAATGTAATAATAAATATACATTTCGTTTTAGATCTTCATTGTGTCGGAATTCCTATACCATGATGATTTCGTATATTAAGGGGGGGGCTTGTGAATGAGGGAGAACACATACGGAAGGCGGATACGGTGCGCTAGCCCCCCCCCCCCCCCCCTCCTCTACCCCTCAGGTGTTACGCCACTGGCAATCCAGTGCGTATCCATCTTCTTCTAACTGTTCAACTAATATATAATTAATCATCCCTTGAAAGGAGAACGTCAAAATCATGTAGAATACATATCAGGCATGTATAATTGATGAGATGGCGGCCTGAACTGTGTGTATGTGTGGAGTATGTTTTGTTTATTATCGTCGAGATGGCAGAGCTATAGAGCTTTACTGTAGCTACTCGGCTGCTTATACCTACAGGGCGTTAATTTATGAACCCATAAAGAGAACTGAGCAAACAAATTAGATGGTTAAATTAGTCACGTGGCCGTGGTAATGCTAGGTTGACGTAGACGTTAGACCAAGACGGAGGATGTGTAGTAACAGTTATTAAGCTATAACGTAGGTACACTAGGAGAAAGAAGTAAATCAAGTTATTATAGCTCTTCCGCACATATTTTGTTATCCAATATGGCTGTTCGTTGTTACTCATCTACGAATCTGAATCTGACTTGACGATTCATAGATTTGATTGCAATTATAAAATAACAAGGCGTGTGTACGTTTAACATTCATGTGGGTATAAAGAGGGTTTGTGTACTACAAATACCACTCATTTGTATATGTCAGCGGCTGTAAACAAGCGATGTTTTACACCTTCAATATTTTATTGTCGTACTATACCTTTATTATGAACTACAAACTGACTTGGTTTGATTTCCTCGACTTGCTGTCAGTTCAAATGACCAACATTTTTACCCACGATTCAAAGTTTGCTAAAATAAGGGAAGTATGTGAGAAACTCTACCAGATGCCGTAATTAGAGCCACAATTTAACATAGCCAATCGTTTTTTTTGTATTATTTGTGTTGTGAAAGGTATTCTGCATCTGTGTAGTTAGCTTTAAGAGCGTTCGGTCATGTAGTCAATTTACCGCTAAACATGCGTCTAAACTTACACTCCTCACGTCTAAACCAATAATAGGATTTCTCTCAAATTTTACGTCTGAGTATAAAAGTATCAAATTGATGACTTTCATTACGAAAACACAAGATATTAATCTTGAAGAATTTATAAAATATGTAAGTTTGTACACATAGACACTACATTGTGTATAAATGACATATTAATTTATCATTTTTCATATAATCTTTCAAGATTAATATCTTGTGTTTTCGTAATGAAAGTCATCAATTTGACACTTTTATACGGGACGTGAAATTTGAGAGAAATCGTGTTATTGGTTTAGGCGTGAGGAGTGTAAGTTTAGACGCATATTTTAGCGATAAATTGACTACTTCCGAACGCTCACACGTTACAGCAAAATTGAAATCCAAATCTGTTCAAAACGCAATCTTAGAGGGAAAAAAATGTTACTGGCTATTCGATTCCATTTGTGTTATGACTATGTCTGCCTGTCTGTCTGTCTATCTGTAGTCCTGCGCCTGAGAATCCACTGATAACACGCAGTCACACGGACTATCATTTCACATATCACATGACTGTGTTCGACCTAGCTTCTGTTGTGCTGACTATTGTGCGTCTCCATTCATACCAGCGACAGCGAGGCAGAATACATTCACTTATCTGAACATTTCAAAACAAGAAAGGTAAATAAGTGTATATTCAAGTAATGTGTACCGTCTTATTTCATTAAACAGAAAAAGTGAAAAAAGTGAAGGGTTTTGTCACGTTACCCTATATAATCAATGTAATATAATAGGGATACTATGAAAATGTGTTTGCATTTTTTTAAAATCTTATTTGCTTGTATCATCATTTTATCTATCATCGTTGCACCAGTCATATAACTTATGTCACATTTTATTTTTTTCTGCATTTATGTTATCCCCACAAACCGATCGATCACCGATCGCTGGTTGGTCACGAGTCACTCGTCAATAACGAGGGCATCGGTAAGGTTGCTTCGGGACAAACAAGCATAACAGTCAATAAACTTGAACTTGGCTTTCGGGTATAGCCGCGTCGATTATCGCTTAAAAGCTGACGTTTCGGGCAGGTTACACTACCCATCTTCAGAGCTAAAACTTGAAGAAGTCACAGAATGAAACCTACTCGGACCAGCTCCACTCTGTGACTGTGACAAGCCTAATCTCTTCTCGCGTATCGTTCTCACTCGTGATCCACCACGCGCCTGTTCTACCGGTTCGACTCCGTCGTTATCTCCTGACGTCATCTCCGATAGCGCTCGCCGTGTTTCCCGCGCGTTGTTGATGCGATGTATAGTAGGTCTCCAAATGCATCATCGCATCAACAACGCGCGGGAAACACGGCGAGCGCTATCGGAGAGATAACGACGGAGTCGACCCGGTAGAACAAGCGCGGGGTGGCTCACGAGTGGGAATGATACGCGGGAAACAATAGGGCTTGTCACAGTCACAGAGTGGAGCTGGACCGAGTAGGTTTCATTCTGTGACTTCTTCAAGTTTTATCTCTGAAGATGGGTAGTGTAACCTGCCCGAAACGTCAGCTTTTAAGCGATAATCGACGCGGCTATACCCGAAAGCCAAGTTCAAGTTTATTGATTGGCTCGGGCCGCGAAAGCCTAAGTGAAAGCCTACGTCAGAGTAGGTTTTCCCGGGGGCTAAGTAATCTCCGTTTTGATTCACTCCTATGGAGATGGGGTCTGCGGCAAAGCCACGGAGTTTTCTAGGTTTTATCAGCTATACATATAGCCTATGTCATATGTGCGTGGAAAATGAATAATATAGTCTGCAGATTACATATATATATAATTCAAATTATGTTTCTCTGGAGGAGGGGGGGCAAGGAACGAACCTCCTCCCCCCCCCCCCCCCGTTTCGGCGCGCCGCTTAGCACGCTAAGCGGGCTATATAGTCGTAGTAATTCATAACATATAACTGTCATCAATAAACCAGGGGTTCTGTAGTAATGTTATTATCTGCCCCACTTTCATCAGAGTCACAGTTTACAATAAGAGCAATAGAATGTAGATAAGAGTGGTTTGCAAGTAGGCCTACATAGCCGATCTCTATTGAGTGAATAGCTTTTATTATAAGAACCATCTTACCGGTAATTAAGTTGACTTGAGATATTTTGAACTCTAATAGATTCCTCAATGCATATAAATTGTTTTGAATACTGTTGTTCTTTCTTACGTATTCTCTGATGATGTATTTTAGAGTTTTAGGCTAAAGTGAATATTGAAAGCACACTTGCTTTACCTGATGTGTCCCTCTTCAGGTGACGATCTATGGGTATCCCGTATAATAGGTATTAGCTGGTATTTGTGTAGTTGAGAAGGAATGCCCTAGAGATATTTGTAGGAAGCAATCCCGGATTATAGCTGAGGACATCATTCAGTCAGGACCGATACCGATAGTATTATTAAACAGCTTGGCCGATGATTGGTTCACGACATTGTCTTGATTTCAATTCCCAGACACAGAATATGAGAGTCCATCCGTTGTTTGAACAGGAATAGTCTAGAACTCAACTCATGTGTCATCAACTGGATGGTATACGGATACACTGAGCAAATATATCAGCGTGCGGACAAAACTAACTCTCACAACAATCAAACCAGATTTCAAATAATACATTCATCTTGATAAGTTGATGGTTCATCATCAATTTGATTACATTATTTGACTTAGGCCTATTGGTTTTATACAGTTTACACGATGTTTTATATATGGCTCATGTTACTGAGCTATTTGGAGTTTTTAATACATATGAATCACACATGTAATACTAAATAAGATTAATACAGGTTGTATGAGATTGGTTTTCCCTCACTACTACCATTGTTTTGAGTTAAATAAATTATGGATCTCGTTCAACGTGTCAATTTTAATCGAATTGATACTCTTGATTATTAATTAAAGATTAAGTTAATGTTTTGTTGATTTAATGTCAATCCTTAGTTATGAAACGGATTTGCATTGTGTAGTAGAGGTAAAGGTGCAGCATCAACTGTCTTCATACATAACAATTCAGAGCACCCAATAAAGATACAGACGAGTAATACTGTGACTATGAGTGATACTGTTGGGGCCAAGGTCACTAAAGGTAGTGTTACTCACATCGTCCAGTTGTATTGCGTCCACATCCCCCGTCAAGCCATGCCCCTCCTCCATAGCAACGATGCCATCAGTTGGTTTATCAGGTCCCTTCACGGGGAAGTGATGGGTCCAGATTACTGGGGCAGGGATCTCGTGCCCAAAACTGAACTTAAACTTGTGCATTTCTTTCGAACTTCAAATCAATCGATCGCAAACAATATTGATTTCTTTTAAACCTAAGTCGTATTGAACTAACTGTTGTATTCGTTTCTAGAAGCGTAAGATTATGTATTAAAAATATTTTGTTGTAATTTTCTAAAAAATTATGTTTTTGTTAATCTTAAAATAAAATTCACATAAATTTAAACGTGTTCTATGAACAAAACTATAATTTCCACACAAAAGTTCTGGTATTTTCGTCAATACTTCACAAAGGCTCACACGAAGCATGTTTCAAGAAGAGTGTGTCAATTCTGCAATATCGTCAAAAAATCGTTATTCTTTCACTTCTCACTCAACATTCATAATGGTATTGACTGTGTATTGTAATCCCACTGTTGAACTCGCACGTTTTAACACTAACTATGAATGAACTTCACGTTGAAACACTGTTGGTGATTGTGATTGACATAAACGCCCTTCGGTTAATGTTGTTAACGCACGTACGGAACGACGGACGGAATCTATAGTTTATATCATCGATGACTAAACATTGAGTATGAATTACCGACACACTGTGGGTTCAGAAGTGCATGACTCTTGTTTCAAAGTTCTTGCACCACCTTGCAAACACCAGTACAGATCAGTATGGTTGCTTTCAGTGCTTCAATTACTTCTAATCTTGATGCAAGTGAAATAATTAAATAAGCTCAGAAACTGAATGGAAATAACGAAATACAAATTGAAAGGAAACAAGCGCTTTTAGAGAGACAAACTAGAGAGTTCAGAGAGAAGAAATAAAGTTTTTGCTGAGTTTGCACCAATCTGGAAAATGTAAACTGATGAGGTGGTTTGTAAAAATTTTCGACCACACGAAAACGGATGAGAATGCGCTCATGCGCTTTCCATCTTCAGGTTTCGCGACTCAAAGTGCTAATTATAATCCGGAATATTTCACCTATGTCACGAAGATCTTACCCCTTACAACTCCCGGCAGGAACTGATATTCTCATTCGGATAATTAAGATATTGGCCAAAGGATGCACACGGTAGGACTTGCGCAAGCGTAAACTTAGCAAAAATTTTGCCAAGAAATAAGAAAAGTTTATTTAGAATAGCTCATTTAGCCACTAACCACTGGCTGAAGGCCATTACCACGTGAATAAATAGCACCGGGAGCCACTGCAATATTCGTAGTCGCGGCATTGAAGGTGACAATCTGTTTTCGATATTTGAACTACGCTGGCAAACGATTCCGTGTTTTTAGTCTCGTACCAAAAACATTCGAACAAAAATTATTCGGTCGCGTTGTTTTACAAGTTTAAAATGTCGTAACACAGATAAATGAAGACAAACCATGAATTTGTGTCCAGATATGCAAATAAGACACGAATTATTTTACTAACCCCAATTTCGTAATTTTCACATCTTTTATTATTACTTTTTTATTCTCTATTTCTACGATTTCTGTTATCCTCTCTAATTCTATTCTTAGTTCTTACTATATATGATAAAGTGTTGTTGCAAAACAAATATTTTCATCTTTCACACTATGATTCACTACGTAAAAAGAACCACTATAACCAATCACTCAGTTACTCTCGATTTTCTATTATTATCAGTTCATAAATTAGATCTCTTCTTGCACTGACGAGGTGCCTGTTGGATATGAAGGTTCCTAGAGTTGTCACCACCCCCAGAAGAGGGTGGAAAATATTTTACTGAAACGTTATTATTACGGTGTATTGCAATACGCTTCTCTATATAAAGGGTCCTCCCTTTAGCCGTGTTTTCTCAAACCGTTCAATTCATATTTACTTCCTATCCTCAAGAATGCTTAGATCACGAATTGCAACCGTATTGCTTGAATGATTGTTAGTAGGACAATAAGACAATAACAACCTCCTCGTTTGATACGTAATTTACACACAGAACGACGATTAAAACTAAAATGTAAATCTGAGCTCGATCCTTGATCGAGTTGGGAACAATTTTTACTAAAATTACCTTCTCTCCATACACAAAAATTATAAATTATGATTGCAATACAATTTCATGTTGTATTTATCGATTTGAACGGTGTATTTTGATATAATTGTGGAATAGACTTGAATAATTTAATTAGAAGATATAATTTTATTTTCATCAATGAATGCGGTTATTTACCGGTGTATAGTAAAAGGGCAAACATCCAGCTAGTGTGCGAGGAGAGCAGAGACCATTAGAAAGACGCGGCCCATTAATTCTTACATTACAAAACAATAGTCCTAAAAAGCTTGAGAACAGCTATTCACGTATAAATACGCACGGTCAAGGGCGGGTAGTGACGTCATGCCATGCGCAAGCCACGTGCACGCACACGCGCATCAGAACGACCACGACTGACCAATCAGCAAGCGAGTAAAATCAAAAATGGGATTTATTGATTAATATTAATTCAAATTTCTTCGCACATTATTTCTGGTGTTTTAGTGAAATAATTGTGTAGGATGCAATTGAGGTATATGACCGTTAGGGGCACTGATAATGATTTAGGAATTATGATGAATACAAATACCGGATTTCGGTATAGTTCCGAAAAATAAATACTATATACATATTTATTGTCTACCGTCTCAGTTACAAGAACTGATTTTCAGAGAAGGGACATAATGACATTTATGACGGCTTAATTCAAAGTCACCGTTTACATAATATACTCCCGTGTCATATACAATTAGCTGTAAGTAAATTTTCGAAGTTAAAAAATCCCAGCCCAATATACCGTAAACATGATGCTTTAGAAACAATGTATTAATTTTCTGTTTTGCGTTTCGTTTTCATGTATAATACCTCTGTATTGGATGAAACCGCTCTGCCTTCCTCTTTTTACAAGTTCTTCATCACTACAATCATATTCATTACAATGCATACCCTAAAACAGTGGCGGACTGTGATAAAAAGGCCCGGGATGCTGGGTTTGGGGGTCCCGCACGAGTTAGCGTGGCGTTAGTGGGGTCTGGGGCGAAGCCCCAGCCGACGGTGGCAATTACGCCAAGGCGTAAAATTTGCTTTGGGGTTGCATTTAATTTTATGGTATAATACGAGATTTTAGGAGCGCTTAACAGAGGCCACCATACCAGTACCACTATCGGGCGCGTTATTCAAATGTCAAAAAACGATATTCGAGGTTGACCTCGGCCATTAGTGTTTCTGACGAGTACTAAATAAATTGTCACTCGCAAGTCGCAAATGCGCACTCGACAAGGTTTCCCGGGCGACGCGGGTCAGTGGTGTCTCATAAGTTTGTGTGAGTTAAGTTTGGGGGAGTTAAGAGTTTTAGCAAATAAATTATACAGAGAAGTATTTACATCACAGGAGCTTTCTGGGGGCAGCCCGGGGGCCCGGACTGCCAAAGGGCCCGGATTTGCCTATAGGGACCCGGGATGCGATCGCATCCCAGCATCTCTAGCCAGTGCACGCCTGCCCTAAAATATCTGTTGCATACAGGGTTGTAGTCTAGGGGACACAAGTGGACACGACGTGTGTCCCTATAGTTAAACTTACCGGGCACGAGCCAGCGCGTGTCCCTATAACTTGATAAGAAGCCTATAACGCGGGGACACGCGCGTCGGCCTTGTATCTTGCTCTTGCTCGAGTAGATTTTTTTAATAACGAAACAACAGTTTCATAATAAATTGAATTTGATCAATTGTTAACTTTTATGGCCCCTATAAAAATGCCGTTTTACGCATTAAAAACACCCACGGTAAAAGTATAGGGAATGCTAAATATAATTGCTTGTGAAAGCATAATACACTTCAAATCTACACTAAATATTTCTATTCATACATAACGAAGTCATAAAACAATATCAATGTAAATACCAACATGACATTAGTTACTGTAGCTAACCACACATCGATGCGATAAATCAGAAATATTATTCAGGGAGGGAGGGGGGGTCAAATGGTAAAGAAAACATTCAGACGGAAGAATGTTATAGGACTACACCCCTGGTTGCATATTATATTACAATCTTAGTCCTCCTCCGCTATCGTTCTCTTTCACTTGTTGCACTTCAATAACGTTTGCCTTGTCATCATAACACGACTACCATGCAGCAAGTAGCAACAATAATCTAGACAAGAAACAAGGAAAGACGTCTCATATTTATTTACTTTCCTGTGTCGTATCGTGATAAGAGTTGGTTGGCATGAGTCACACATATAACGTGGACGATATCAGGGTTCTAGAAACACTACACGCTACAGATATTCATGTGATTATTGTTCATGTCAGGAAGGAAATAGGCCACAAGATAATGTGAATACATTTTATGACAAGTCGGCAGTATTGTTTAAGTTGAAGAATCGAGAAAAAATTAGAAGAGAAAACTGTAAAATCAAAATTACAAAATTTCGTGGATAGAGTGAAAAGTGATAAACAGCATAACAATGCATGCTTCGTGTTCATATAATTAAGTTTATGTTTAAACTAAAAAAATGTTGGAATTAAAATTACATTTAAAAATAATTTTAAATGACTAACAATATACTTCTGAGCTCTACAGTCTAAAAAAAAGAATGCAAAATGTATGCTCTTGGTAAAACAATTGAAATAGTACGTCAAATTTGTTCGTTTTTTTTTTTTTTAGAAACGCATAATACATTCTTCATTCTTTTTTGATGACTATAATTATTAAACTTGAATCATATCTAGCCCTATATATTAGCAAGATTTTTGTATACAATTTTTACAGAAGACAATAACACTAAAGAACACTAATTAATGCATTTCTTAATTTTACCAGTTTGGAGATACAAATTTAATGCACTAGGAATAATTTCAAGTAGAAGCAATTCGTTTTTCTTTTTTACTTATATCAAACATTTAAATTAAATTCACATATTTTTTAATTAAAAATACGGAATTTATCATCGTGTCAACTTGGCTACAAGAATTACAAGAGCATGAGTAGATTACAAGCGCATGAGTAGATTACAAGCGCATGAGTAGATTACAAGCGCATGAGTAGATTACAAGCGCATGAGTAGATTACAAGCGCATGAGTAGATAACAAGCGCATGAGTAGATTACAAGCGCATGAGTAGATTACAAGCGCATGAGTAGATTACAAGCGCATGAGTAGATTACAAGCGCATGAGTAGATTACAAGCGCATGAATAGATTACAAGCGCATGAGTAGATTACAAGCGCATGAGTAGATTACAAGCGCATGAATAGATTACAAGCGCATGAGTAGATTACAAGCGCATGAGTAGATTACAAGCGCATGAGTAGATTACAAGCGCATGAGTAGATTACAAGCGCATGAGTAGATTACAAGCGCATGAGTAGATTACAAGTTTAATTCTAAAATGTAAATTAAATCTCTCGGAAACAAACAGTATACATGACCACAAACTATTAGCATGTCCGAAACTATTCTTGGGCACATCCTCTGTCTCAATATGAAACTGATTGTACGCCGTATCTCATACTCAACGTAGAAACAATTGTTCTCTAGACAATAATATACACAAAATAAGCTCACGCGCCGGCTAACGCACATGACGTACACAAAACAGCTATTTTAGACTTCAAAACGTATTTGAGACAGTTTCATAAACTCCTCCTTCTTCTCAGAGTATCTAAATTCCTCCACGTGATTTCAGTGGCCTTAGTTAATCTATTTCAAGACGTAGACTGAGGCAGAGGAGGACAAGTTTTAACCCAGTCTTCGTATATAAGCCTCTTCCAAGTTGTCGAGATGTGACTCAGAAACGTTTGATCTTCCCTCGATTTCAAAGAACGTTTATTTTATCACCAACAAGTGATTTATGTACATTGCAAATACGAGTCTAATTCAATTTCTTGATTAATGGCCAAATTACAACATAGTTTATGTCTTCTTTAACGGTAAAACTACAATTTTACATATCGGGGCTATTACCATAGGAATGTTTATTAAATTTTGCTTAAGTATATGCCATGATGTTTATTTTGTTTATCGCTCACTGTTGTGTTTATTTCAAATACAACTGAGGAGATACAAACAGATTGTAGCTACTCTGCTCTGTTTTAGCTCGTATAAAGACTTTACAGCCATAACCCCTGTTTACAGCTATAATAAACACATTCAGTGTTTCAATTGCCAACTGTGGCTGCGAGTTGGAACCCGAGTTTTGAGTTATGAATTAGATTTGGATAACAAAAATGATTTTGAACAAAAATCACCAGTGTAAGCAATTATATGAGCAAAATATTGTCCTAGAAAGTAATGCTGTCTCGAACATTAATCATTTTTTCTACCAGATAAAAATTGATCCGCGTGTACGAAAAAGGCATAATAATAATCACTTAAAATGTAAACATTGAATAGAATCGCATAAGGAGCAATGAAATACGCTACGCGTTAGTTTACAAAATCCATCATTTTTAGTACCGTGCATTGTGCAACAAACTTAATTAAACAAATGTTCAAAGTTATTAGGACAAAATAGTTTTAATATAAATAGCCTGCAATATTGCTATCCAAAATCATTAAAACCCTTTTAAAATATTCAAAAGATCCAAACAAAATTCTGAGTGATCTAAATAATTTCAATAAGATAATAAAAATACCAAATCAGACTAATAGAACACTGTTGTAATCGTGACTATGAAAGGTTATAAATAATACATCAAACCTTATGCTTGTGAGTCTGTAAGCTGCGTGCATACGTCTACGTGTGGATTACATTTTGAACGCTTACGAAAACAATACCTATTCATAGTATTTTTGTATTATTATTTTTATTTAATACGTATTTTAAATATTATCGTCAGCAAACATGCTACGTGCATTTAGGCCTATTGAAACAATGCATTTTCTCCCGCCAGCGGATACCAGATACCCATTGTAACCCCCGACAACAAAGAGTTCGATTTTTATTATTTTGTGAACGTGTTAAAAGGTGCACTTTCCAGAGCAGATTACTATTTATGATGTGAGCTTCCTGGAATCATTCTCGCGTATATTAGAACTAGTAAAGAAGGGGAATTGGTCTCAGGGTTAACTGAATGAACCAATACGAAATGTTTTTCGAGTTTGACACGGAAGATGGCATGAAAATCATATTATATAAAACAATTAAGATTAACCTGAACCCCTATACAATATACATGCGTGGCACTTGTTGTAAATAGCGTAGCGCGACGGATTTTGAGATATGTTTGTTAATACCCTTGCAGGTATGAAACTTTCATTTTATTGCGAAGGCCACGAAACTATTGCTCAGTAGGAAATTACGTCATATTATTATAATAAAAAAAAGTATTATGCAAAAATTATAATTTTATCCGTGCATGTTTGACAAAAATTAGTATGATGTTTTTCAAGTTCACTGCAGGTTCAATCTAATTAATAAACTCACATTATGACGATACGGATTAAATGTGCGTGTGCGTGTGCGTGTGCGTGTGCGTAATTTTATCCGTGCATGTTTGACAAAAATTAGTATGATGTTTTTCAAGTTTACTGCAGGTTCAATCTAATTAATAAACTCACATTATGACGATACGGATTAAATGTGCGTGTGCGTGTGCGTGTGCGTGTGCGTGTGTGTGTGACCTTGGCATTGAGCAAGATGGCAGGTGAGCCATGTCTGTTGGCGCTACTTGTTCAAGTCAGTTCGTTGTTTCAAGGGTGGCAGATTGCCACTTGTGGCTCGGAAGACATAACAGGCGTCATATTGTGAAACGTGATGTATCGCAGAACGGACGCTGGGCTACAAATCGACGACACACCTTGAAAACCTAAAATTAAATCAGACAGAAAAATATTGTTTCTGTTCCTCTGCCAGTTAGTTATAAATTCTTGTGTACTTCCCTCTCTGGGTGTCCTGCCTGTAGGTGATTGTTATAACTATCTTCAGCACAGCTTAGTGCAAGGAGGATGGGGTTCTATCTTGTGTATCCACCACTCCTGCGGCATCCCCGATTCATGTCGATTAAAATAGCTTGTTTTCAAATTGACAAAAAGTAAACCGAAATAAGTCATCCCCGAGACTAGAGAATTTAGAGCCCTCTCTTATAAATGTGTCTTAGTTCCAATAGATATTACCGTTTTTTAAATAAATAAATAAAAAAAAAAAATCACATTTAGAGTCTACCCACTCAGTAACTAAACTGATTTGCAGTGGGGGACTTTAATTTAAAGTGACTAAACCAACCCTGTAGGCTTCGAACGCCATCGACGAGTGAGCGATAACCAATCAAAGATCGATATTTCAAATACGAAACATATGAATCAGTGATTGGACAGTGCGAATACCTGCGGAAAAATGCCAGAATCAACAAGGCCGATTCAGAACAACTTTGAATTTATTGAGTGCTTCGTTGCTAGGACGGCTCCAAAGTCACCGTTTTATGTTTTATTTTTTTATTTCATTTTTTCAATGTAGTATTGCAATTGTAACACACCTTTCACAATCAAATAAGAACAATGACAAACGGACATAGCTATATTGGAACCAAAAATGTCAAAATGAAAGTAATGCGCTACAAAAATCGTACCGTACTCGAAACGTTCGCAAAATGATTATGAAAATTAAATAGTTAAATTTTAACACTGTTTAGAATTACCGTTTTTCTGCCATAATTTATAACCAAACAACCCCATTTGTGTACACTTCAGCCACAAGTCAACTAACATATTTATTTTGGTTTTGGTTTTGGTTTCTTTTTCGTAGATAGGTCTATATAATGTAGACGCTTCCCTCTTAGTGTATATGAATAAAACGAACTTCCGCAAATTTTCAAAAAATCCTTTTTTTAACATCCATAGCCATTTGGTTGTTAGTGATCCATCACAGAATATATAACATCGATTAAAGTTAAATATAGTATCAAGTTTCGTGCAAAGGAATCGTTATAAGAGAGAGAAACACCTGGTAACTGCTAAGAAACAATTAATGATCGCATTATCTTATTGAATAAATGCAAATGTCAACCCCAGAGGATAACTAGATGTAAACAAATTGAAATCGCTGTGGGGTTCCGAATTTCAATCAAAACAACAATATTAATATTCTTACCTCAACGTTGCAAGAATTGAGCTCCTCTTCTCAAGACATTCAATTATTCTATCCACGGGTGAATCCCAGTGTGATGTGAAATTGTGGGTGGATCAGTAAACTGTCATACGCATACACATTCAGGTTACGTTCCGTAAACTGTTGAATATGCCTTTAGCGTGCTTTGTCCATTCCGTAAATGACTTAAAATGCTTGAAACGCCTGCAACCAGCGTTCCGTAAATAGCATCCCAAGTGTTTTGAGCGCGCTTGAGACGCCCGAGGATTTCGTTCGAGCATCTCGAGCTTATTATCAAAAAGGCGGTAAATTACAAATTACATTGTCATGTATATGTATATTGACTAGTGTAGTCCGGATGTACGACGTCATCAACTCGACATCCGGCACAGAGCTCGGACCATGGCGTCTAGTAAGCACGTCGTAATATCCATTGTTCTAATAAACATCTTAATATTACTTTAATAGTATTATTCAATAGTGAATCCCAGAGCATCCTATCGATCCCTGAACAAGAACACAACATGGTGTCAGAATTGGGATAGTTTGAACTAACAGTAGTGAAGTGAACAGTGCAAAATACAGTGTTTTCGAGGTTAGGCCTAGGCGTGGTTCTAGCCAGACACGCAGATCTACGACCAGCACGCGAGCCTACTTGAAACAGAAACATGGACGTCTTTCGTCGACCCGCCGAGCTGAAAATAAAAGACCAATCTACAATAGACTGGAAAAGGTGGCGTAAAGGTTTCGAAACGTACATGGCAGCATCAGGGTTAGATGGGAAGCATGATGCACGGAAAATTGCAATACTTCTAAACATGATAGGCGAGGACGCCTTGGAAATCCATGAGAATTTCGTATTTTCGGAAAGTGAAGACGCGTCGTCGTATGACGTCATCATCAGAAAATTCGAGGATTTTTGCCTGCCTCGACGCAACCTCGTCGTGGAAAGGTACGAATTTTTTGAGGTTAGGCAAGCTGAAGGGGAACCTTTTGATACTTTCTTAACGAGGTTAAGAACAAAAGCATCAAGTTGTGAGTTTGGAGATCAGTTAGAGTGGTTAATCCGAGACCGGATTGTCCATTGCATAAAAGATAGAGGGGTCCAAGGAAAACTTCTCCGGACGGACTCAAACATTACTCTAGATAAGACGATTGAAATCTGCCGGACTTCGGAATCCACACAACGCCAGTTACAAGCGATCCACGAGACTAGTTCCCAAGAGGTAAATGTAATATCTAAATCCAAACAAAGACAGTACTATGGTGACAAACACAAGGTCACACAACAGCAGAAGCCATCAGGGTCTACTGAAACTACATCGTACAGCAAGACTCCAGCTACCGATGGATGTAGATACTGCGGGACCAGGCATCCACCAGGACGGTGTCCGGCATATGGAATGAAATGTTTTAACTGCAACGGTTCTAACCACTTCAAGAGCGTTTGTCGCAAGCAGAAGATGCAGGTTCGTGAACTACAGGAAGGGGCGTTGCAAAATGAAGCCAAAGCCGACATGGTGATGGAGGAGCAACAGTATGAAGAGTACTTCATCTCCGAGATTTCATCAACACGTGAGGGTGCATGGTATGCTACCCTAGATATAGGAGATGTAAAGGTAAAATTCAAAGTAGACACTGGGGCCGAAGTGAACATTCTACCGGGTACAGTCTATGACAAGCTCACATGTCCAAAGACATTGGTAAAGACAAATACTGTGTTGGTTTCTTATGGGAATCATAGAGTAAAAGTTAGGGGGAAAACTAACCTCCAAAGTAGTTATAAAGACTGCCAGAAATCACTTGACTATGTAGTCTCTGATGTAAGTTCTCAGCCATTACTGGGATTATCAGGTTGTAAAGATTTGAATATTGTAAAACTTGTTGAAAATGTAACCATTGGTCTAAATAAGGCTAAACTCGTAGAAGTATACCAAGATGTGTTTACAGGGTTGGGGAAAATTCCTGGTACCCACCATATTGAGGTGAATGAAGATGTTAATCCAGTGGTGCATGTTCAAAGAAAAGTGCCGTTTGGCCTACAACCTAGGTTAAAGGAAACTCTGGACAAACTAGAACAGGAAGGAGTAGTGTCTAAAGTAGACAAGCCTACCAGTTGGGTTAGTAGTCTAGTAATCGCGGAAAAGAAAAATGGTGATATCCGCCTATGCTTAGATCCTAAGGATTTGAATGTAGCTATAAAACGTGAACACCACACCATTCCGACAGTAGAGGATGTAGCATCCCGCATGAATGGTAAGTGTGTATTTTCTAGCATTGATTTACGTTCTGGATTTTGGCAGCTGGTACTTGACGAATCCAGTGCAGACCTATGCTGTTTCAATACACCATTTGGGAGGTATAGATTTAATAGGCTTCCGTTTGGAATAAAATCGGCTCCCGAGGTTTTCCAAAAGAAAATGATTTCAATCTTTGGGGACATTAAAGGGGTAGAGGTAGTGTTTGATGATTTAATCATATCAGGGGGAGATGAAGCAGAACACGATAAGATCCTTGATCAAGTTCTTAAGAGGTCTAGAGAATATAATTTCAAATTCAACCCGGATAAGTTTCAGCTGCGAGTCAGTTCAGTAAATTACTTGGGCCACATCATAAGTAGTAAGGGGTTGGAAGCTAATCCAGATAGGATTAGGGCCATAGTTAAAATGGATACCCCCACTTCAAAGGAAGAACTTCGCAGATTCCTGGGCATGGTAACCTATGTAGGGTCATTCCTTCCAAAGTTATCGGAGATGACAGCACCTCTCAGGGAGCTTCTAAAAGATAAGACAATGTGGGTGTGGGGTGACGAACACACAAAGGCTATTGTGAATTTAAAGCAAAACCTATGTAACACGCCAACTTTAAAGTTCTTTGATGTAAACAAACCTGTGGTTATTCAGACCGATGCTTCAATGCATGGTATTGGATCATGCCTGTTACAGGAAGGACATCCCATCGCATATGCTTCTCGTTCTTTGACAGACGCAGAAGGCAATTATGCGCAAATTGAAAAAGAAATGTTAGCCATCGCTTATTCCCTAGAGAAGTTTCACCAATATTGCTATGGACGTAAAGTAGAAATTCAGTCTGATCATAAACCCTTAGAAGTCATAGTAAAGAAAGACATTGGGAAAGTCCCGAGTCGCTTGCAGCGCATGCTTCTTAAGTGTCTTCGTTATGATTATACCGTAACTTTTGTCCCGGGAAAGTTTATGTTCATTGCGGACACACTCTCCCGAGCTTTTCTTAAAGATAAAGTAACCGATGATCCGGAACTGGATACGGTGGTGCATGTAGTGTCAAAACACTTGGCAGTAAGCCCTGAAAAGAGGTTAGAATTTCAAGAGGCCACTGCACAAGATCCCGTGTTACAGCAAGTGTTGTGGTATCATAAGAATGGTTGGCCATTGCATGTTAAAGACGTCTCTGTAGAGAGTAGATTTTATTGGAAGTTTCGCTCTGAAATTTCAGATTCCGACAACCTACTTTTTGTGGGAGAAAAGTTACTTGTACCACTATCTATGAGAAGGAAAATGTTGGAGTCCATCCATGAAGGTCACTTAGGTATAGTTAAATGTAAAAATAGAGCTAGATCGTTGCTATACTGGCCTGGAATGGCCCAACAGATTGAGGACATGGTTTCTCGCTGTGAAATTTGTGAAAGGTTTCATAATGCCAATGTAAAGGAACCAATGTATCAACGTCAAATTCCTGACAGGGCATTTCAAAATATTGCAACGGATTACCTAGAATTTCAGGGAGTGAACTATATAGTTCTTGTTGACTCGTATTCTAAGTGGATTGAGTTGGTTAAAACTCATGGCAAGACAGCCAAAGAAACTATTTTAGTTCTAAAATCCTTCTTTGCTCGTTATGGTATTCCGGAATCCCTCTGTTGTGATAATATGCCGTTCAATTCTTTTGAATTCAATCAGTTTGCCAAAGCATGGGACTTCGCAGTTATCACCTCAAGTCCCACGTATGCAAAGTCCAATGGCTTGGCTGAACGAGCCGTTCAAACGGCCAAGTCAATACTAAAAAAATCCTTGGAGGCTGGGGAGGATATGTATACGGCATTGTTGCAGTACAGAAACACTCCCATTCAGGGTATAGATGCTTCTCCGGCACAACTGCTGATGAGTCGCAGATTGCGTAGTAAGATTCCTATGACACATCATGCTCTTAAGCCCAAAATAGAAAGAAATGTAAAGGAAACACTCTTAAATAATCAGTCTGTTCAAAAACATTACTATGATCAGGGTGCTAAACCTTTGTCAGAACTATTTCCGGGTGACAGTGTTCTCCTACGCAAACAAGGACAGTGGAAAAAGGCACAAGTTGTATCAAAACATGATGCACCAAGGTCATACATTGTTTCTCAAAATACTCACATGTACAGGCGCAATAGAAGCGACCTAAGAGTTTGTAACAATACCCCACCTTTGAATAACAGTGAGGTTGTTGATGATGAAGAGTCTAAGGAGGTGATAAACACACCATCTTTACCACCACAAGCTCAACCTGTAAATGTGTCTCCTTCACCAGTCAGTGTTAGACCCACCCGTAGTGTGAAGGTTCCTCCTAAGTTTAAGGATTTTATTATGTAATTTATGTATTGTCAAAGCTAAAAGGGGAGATGTCATGTATATGTATATTGACTAGTGTAGTCCGGATGTACGACGTCATCAACTCGACATCCGGCACAGAGCTCGGACCATGGCGTCTAGTAAGCACGTCGTAATATCCATTGTTCTAATAAACATCTTAATATTACTTTAATAGTATTATTCAATAGTGAATCCCAGAGCATCCTATCGATCCCTGAACAAGAACACAACAACATTATAGCGGAATACTGTGTCCCCGCTCTCCTACACAGTAATATGTGTTACAGAAGAAGAAGGAATTAGATAATACGTTGTAAACACATTTTATAATCTTGAAACTAGCCCTATTGTTCAGTTTAGGGCATGTGTGTATCGGTATTTTATAGGTTAGGGCCGCCAACGCCAAGGGACCTACGAGGGCTAACGCTTGGGCCTAAGCCGTAAAACTTTCTGAATCTGAAGAAATGATTTCATTTACCAACGCCACTAGAACCTTAATCCTATCACCTGCCATAATTTAATTTTTAGTAACGCCACCGACAACCTACCTTCGTGATTTGACCGTTCCGAAAATATTGGTGTTCAAGATGCTGGGATGAGTGACGTCATCCAAGTGTCTTGAGCATTTTCAGCTATTTACGGAACGTACCCTCAGTTGTACGTTCACAGTATACAAGCAGTTGCATTTACTTCTTACAGGGCTGAACAAAAAAACTCTTTCGATTATGGTTTTGTAGAGAGTTGAATCTTTTAAATCTTTTAAAAACTTATAACTTATTGTTTCGCATGCATTTAATATCGTAAAGTATTAGTGATGTTTTCGGAGGACAGGCAACTTGAACACGAATAATAATCATCTAGAAATCACACATGCGTTTAGCTTATACAATATAAAATACTTAACATATCAAACGAAGAAAGAAAGTTCTTGACAAGTTTAATATTGTGAAGGTTCATTTGGTTGAACACATTTTGATTCACGAAGGAATAATAACAAATTAAATTGTATGGCTGGCAAGTGGAAGTGGAATGGAAAACAAAACGAGCTGACTAAGTTTAAAATATCTGCAACAGATAATCTATTCTAAGAGATGTGTCGTAAAGCATACGCGTAACATTCGCAGAAAAACGGAGAAAATAATGGAAGAGCCGTTAATCCTCGGGTTGATAACATGGAAACACATACAATAGTAGGTCATAATTCTGTGTATTTAAAAATATTAAGCCCTGTCATCTAGATACGACTGGTCGAGCTACTCAAGTAGAAAGGTGCGCATTGTCTGTAACAAAAACCGAGAAATCTTGCTTTTTTATATTTTACTGTACTGCCACACTCTAGATTTACTTATGTTTAACAATAACACATGATTGATAACGCATCAGTCCCCTAACGTTATCATGCGAAAACATAAACAACTTATTAGATTAACTACTTGAAACCTACATTAATAAAGCAAAATTATGTCATTATCAATCTGTGTCGAAGATAGTGATTTTTCTACTAAATTCCATTTATTTATCTCTTAAAACGCTTTTATTAATAACAATAATAATGAACTAATACACAGCTGGCTCGGAGCAAAATTTCCGGACGTTACTGAAAAAAATGTCCAATTGATTCCACAACCGATACCTCATTTTTGAGCACACATCTTGATTAACTATACATCTTCAAAGAACTATTCCTTTCCTTGTCTAAATGAACATCGTAAAAGCAGTCTTACGGTTCACACAAAGTTCAATAAGTCTATCTTTTTTCTGAACGTTATACGATCTGCTGTAGACAATAGTAATGTCTCATGAACCACACTCGTATAGTACATTTGTATGTGATAATTATAGGTGATCTCCAATTTCAAGGTCAACACCACTAAAACATTAATTTATCAAAATCAATAGGTCAATGCGGACGTGACGTGAGGTTCAATGAAGGTCACACAGTAGTAGCCTGGTGCAATGCGATGCCAGACTCGGTTTACAGCGTTTTGCCACCGCTGTCATTTCGTTTGATGTCTACCTGCACTAACTACGGTGCAATGAAGGTCACACAGTAGCTTGGTGCAATGCGATGCCAGACTCGGTTTAAAGCGTTTTGCCACCGCTGTCATTTCGCTTGATGTCTACCTGCACTAACTACGGTGCAATGAAGGTCACACAGTAGCCTGGTGCAATGCGATGCCAGACTCGGTTTACAGCGTTTTGCCACCGCTGTCATTTCGCTTGATGTCTACCTGCACTAACTACGGTGCAATGAAGGTCACACAGTAGCCTGGTCCAATGCGATGCCAGACTCGGTTTACAGCGTTTTGCCACCGCTGTTATTTCGTTTGATGTCACCTCCACAGTCCACTTATACGATCAGTCACGTCTCAAGAAAGTTTCATCACATTGGAAAACAGAAAACTATTTATCCAAGTATCCACCTTGAAACAAACTTTTCACTCTGTCAATGATTGATTGGGAAGAAATTTTTGAAATATTAATTAAGGACAATCAACTGTGTAGTGAGAAAAAAAAATGCAGCTGAATGCAATAGTGTTGAGGTATTCTCCAAAATAT
Organism: Isoperla grammatica; assembly: GCA_945910005.1. Lineage (NCBI taxonomy): Eukaryota > Metazoa > Arthropoda > Insecta > Plecoptera > Perlodidae > Isoperla > Isoperla grammatica. Next base: position 24,038,757 of record OX246746.1, read on the forward strand.
GACTGTCAACATGTCTCTTAATTTCCCCGATTAACATGTTAGTAAATATGTGTAACATCGCGCGGTTTCTTAATAGAGGGGGGGGGAGGGGGTCTTCCTCTTTAAAACGCAATACCAGCAGGAACATACATTGCTGGTGGTGGAAATGGCACCGTGAACTTCGCGCGACTGCTACCATTGAGTTTAGAAGTACTACTGCTCTGCTCACCTGGCGTTCATATCGCTGGCTACTCTGCCAATGAGAATACAGTAGTTGCCCCCCCCCCCCCCCCAATAAATGTGCACAAATACATAACATACAGTGTGTGATATTTACTTCGGAAGTCGTCGAGATATCATTAACTAGGCTGCCTGGTAGTTGCTTGAACGAAACTACTAAATTGGTTGTGCAAAAAGTGTACAAAATTACTAGTTATGTGAGGCCTTGATGGTCGTTGGTATAAAGGAGCCTATAGTTATGCGACTGCTCCGTCATCTGATGTTTTTGTTGTAGCTTTCAAGTGTGGGTGTTAAAAAATTCCCTTCTTACATTAGTTGCTTGAATTCATGTAGGCACCTTATTTTGTATTTACTTGCAACAGTGAGTGAGTGGGTGTACCAAATTTGAACATATAAGAACAGAACACAATGAACGTGATATACCTAGTTGAATACATGTTTAAACTATGTTTGTGTATGTTTTAGGTTTATTCTAGTTCTAAGAGTATAATATTCTCATTGTAATCTCACATTATGGTTAGATACTCATAGATTTATTTTAGTTTTAGTTTATAATAGATCTGTATCTTCACTTACCGTCATACATTTATTATGTACTTACAGTAATTTTAAATGTGTTTATTTTTTGTCATTGGTTTAGAAGAGCACAAAGAATTGTACATGACGTATAAATATGCAATGTGTTTTTATGTAGATTGATGTACCGTCATTACTAGTAAAAATAATAAACATATGGTGGATATATATGATAAACAATATGGTGGAAAACAGTTATAACAAATGAGCTAAAGTGTTTGTAGTCGAAATTCGTTCAATCATTTCTTAGAACGTAGCGTTTTTTAACACTTCTGGAATCAATCCATCGTCACAAGTATAAACTAATGTATATTTTACTGCCACCCAACTCAACTACAAAATATCGTTTACCCACAAAGACGTCTGACAGCTGTAGTTACCGTCTAATGGCAAAGCTATTTATTATGCGAGTAAAACGTTCCAGATATGTTGCAGAACCTATTTGTATACATTGCCAATCGCCAGTCTTAAAATAGAAACATGTATTGTTTGGTCTTTTTCTGTAAATCAAGGATGAATTGATCCATATCGGGGGTCTGCGAAGGCACGTACCGTTGTAGACGGTTATTGCGCGAGTTCAGGTGGTCAGCTGTTATAATTGTTACAAGTTACCAGTAGTGTCAAGCCAATGACACAGGGGCACCACAGTCGTGATCGCCCGGACAACGAACAAGAAATACAAGAGAAACCTGGTTGCGTTGTTTGTAGTACATCCATTAAAAATGATAGAAGTGTCAATATTTTAGTGGTCTGATCTATATCAAGGGATAAGTTTCCAAAACGATAATTCCAATAAACATTAATGTATGTATAGGCTACTCTACTATTCTTTTATGAATTTACATGAACTGGGTGAATGGAATGTTGAGCGCATAAATCGCCCCTCAAAAAAGGATTTCCAACCCACATACATCTAAGCTCAACGCCAATATTTCGATCGCTCGATCTGGTTCGATGCCCGAGCGAACACTATAGACTATACCGTGCCCATACCTAGCTTCGTTTCTAGGACAAAATTTCGTGAATTTTTGGAGAGTCCACCGATTGGGTAAATTGGCGGACGTTTGAACTGGAGCTTGCTGGACCCCAACGTGACGATAATTTGCAAACAATATTTTGTTTATTTATTTTTCTATTTCTCGACTTCTCTAGTCCCTTCCGTCTACTTGAAATAGGTCTATTAGGTATAATTTGCGACCTTCGGTTGGACACCTGACGAGAAACATGTAGATGTTCGTTGAAACATCGCGCATGAAAGGGGCATTAGATAAGGATCTGAGGCCGGTATGAGACACTGATAAACGGTATCTTGTGTTCGCACTTAAACCACAAATACAGGACTTATCTCCCCCAGCCCCATAGTTAGGCTAGGTCAGCTTCTGAGTGTGATCGAACCTCCGCACATATAATAGGCAACCGGACAAGTGACCTGCTTGGCAGCACCAACACGTTTTACGCAACTGGGACCCACGCCAAACTAGTGAAATTAGCAGATATATCTTTCGATAAGTTACTTTCTCGATCTTTATAACACCTTCACAGATATGCAAAATGAATACAGTGACGTCTGTAAGAGTCAAATGGACGGAACTAAACGATATGAAACCACATTTAACGTAAATAGTATCACATCTTTGCTCTACTAATAATTACATATTTTTGTTATTACATACAAAATAAATTTCCATTAAATTGCTCAGAAAACACACAAAGCTTAACAAGTTTTGTTTAAGGGGAAAACGAAAAAACAAAGGAAAAATCCATGTGCAGCGATACAATAGAGAAAAGAAACAATTAATACGTCGTCAAAAACAGATAATATAGTGGTATAAGTATGAATTATTGTGTAGTGTCAAAAATTGTGCTATACAATGGAGTTCAATTGAATCTCTGGTACCATAATGAAAAATGTATTCCATACGAAATATAGCAGCTAGCACACGAGGTTCATACACAGGTACCAATTACGATTGTGTTACTTCATTTGCCTTCGTCTTGTGATGATTATGTTTTTCTATACATTCAATTCAATCAATCTTTTTATGTGAATTACTGTTTTTCACGAGCGGAACTTTTAAGCGGATAAGTAATAAAAGAAAAAGTGTTTGTGGTTTAGCGTCTCAGCATGGTTGGCATGTTCTACTGTCACTTACGACTTCGGGCTTACCCTTCCGCTTGGCTCATCAACAAATGCGGTGGTATAGTAGCCACGCAATGACCTTGAACACTCAGATCACAAGTCGCAGAGGAAAACCACCGTATGAGCATATTTCAAATGCGTTTGATTCGGTAATGGCGTTTTGTGGGCGTTTTGCTTTCACGGATAAATACGCCTACGTACGTGTTGGCCATACTCTATACGTAGTAGTATTAGTATTTATTCAGCCTCTTAGAATTATGTTAACACATTCATCTAGCTGTCAAGTAAAGCTAAACTAGTATAAGATGAAACTAACAAAAAGAACCCAGCGTAGGTCCACGACTGTCACAACCTATACCTATTTACTATAGGTCACTCAAAATATACTATAGATGCAATCTGGTGGCAAGCAAATCAACTTCTATGAGGAGGAGATTACTCATCATCGTTGATTTGTTGAAACCATCAATGGCACAGATAAGGAGTTAGCTTATCAGCGCTATCTATTGTTAGTTTGAGTCTCTTATATGGGCGTCTTTTGTAATCGACTTAGTTTTGGCAAGTTCATATAAGTTCTCCTATGAAAAATAACACTTTTCTCTAATATAGTTTTGTATTTTCTTAAAATGGGTGGATTTTTATTTCCTACTGCAGAGATTACATGATATATATATCTGATGCCCAATTAATTAATTAATTAATTGATTAATTAATTAATTAATTACAGAAATTACAATCATAACGAATAGATTAATTGGAAGTTTTTAAATTGATTTTTTAGATGATCGAGTCAGGTCCCCAAATACTTGTTTAAAGTGTAAAATCCAATGTTTGCGTCGTGTAATGCAATTTCGAACCATGATTCTATCATGAGTGACAGCATCATCATGATTCGCGACGACAGATGAGGAAGATGGTGGGAAGTGGTGTTCTGCACAGGATGTTGGGCGGTACGAGTAGAATAAGGATAACAAGCGAACGCGAAACAACAGATTATATAGTATGCGAGCTTCATTGGGATTTTAAGTTGTATTCCCGAATGGATTTGGTGCAATTTTATTTTTATGTTTTGATGTACTATAGCAAGGAACAACATAAATAAAAAAATGAAATAAATAAATTCACATTTAGAGTCTACCCACTCAGTAACTAAACTGATTTGCAGTGGGGGACTTTAATTTAAAGTGACTAAACCAACCCTGTAGGCTTCGAACACCATCGACGAGTGAGCGATAACCAATCAAAGATTGAAAATGTGTTTTGTTTTTTTATACCACATTTTGCTATGCACATAGTTCTCCTCAAGTGGCAAAAATGAAAGGATACAAAATATCGTTTTTGTTCAAACGGAATTTAAAAAAAAAAGATCGAAAAAGCATTAAAATATTTTCTTTCTAATTACACAAGAACAAAATATATTTTATTACATCATATTAAGAAATTTATTCGAGGCAAGTATAGTTTGAGAAGAAGCTGTTCACGTAACAGGTTTTAAGCTACAGTCAGCCTTATGGACAATATATGCGATAGCAATTATTGTCAAAAACGTTTACGACCGGGAATCGAGCCCGGGTCCTTCGGCTTTACGCTCTTTTTCATCTGAGCTATCGAGGCCGCCAAACCAAACTCTTTCTAAACTGCTATATTTGTGGTGTGATTATTGACATAATGCCTGGTGGTTGAATAGCCAACTTCAATGTCGCAATCATTTTATGCTGCATTGTAACGACCTGAAGAACACATGCATGAAACAATGGGATGGGCACTAAATATGACAATATATCATAATAAACTACTAAATGGTATTTTGCACTCCATGATAAGTATCAAACGTGTCATTGTATGCATGGAGTACGATCATTTGTGGAGTCGGAGAAACAATAATACTGTACTGAAGCGTATGAAGGTTGAAAACTTACACAATACTGTGTGTATGAAGAATATCGGGAAGAAATTCGTGCAAGGTCGTGGGAAAAGATTTATTGCTTGAATACGCTGCAGACGATGTTCGGAACCAGATCAAGAGTACAATTCAGCTGTAAGTAAGGTGTGTCACTGTGTGATACTCAGTACGCACGATAATTATCTTGCTATGCTTGCTCCAATAATCGAGAAAGAGCAATAGAGAGAATTGAGGTATAGTCTACATTTCAAGACAATATCTGCTAAAGATTTGTTTGCGATTTACAAATGGATTATGCAGTTAATTACAGAATTTAGGTTACAAGAAAGGGAATAATGGTTTTGTTGCTGACCCCTTTAACAAGGGGATAAAGCGACGGCTCATACGACAAGCAGAGCTGTCCTGGACGGTTATCTACTCCGCTCCCAGACAACACGTATTTACTTGAACATTTCTTATCCGATATGGTACTGATTGTTATTTCGCATCCACGTATGTTGCCTAGGCTATCGAATATCGATTGGTAAACTTAATTGTGTCAAAAAATAAAAGGGTGAGTGCAGGAGAGTTGATCACGTACAGACATGTTTTGTCCGACCCATCATTTACTTATGTAGGAGAGTGTATAACAAACAGAGATAAATTTATGGGATGCCTGCGCTAGGTGTAAATAAACGGAGATCTTACAAGGATATATACTATAGCTCTAACCTAACTATATAGTCATACCGACGTTTAACCGATAGAGGTGGCTCAGCGGTAAGACGCGAGACTCTAATTCGGGAGATCGCCGGTTCGATTCCGGCCACCGGCAGTCCTGACTGAAGGTTTTTTCCGAGGTTTTCCGCAGTCGTAAAAGCAAATGCTGGGATTGGGTCCTACTAACAGCCCTCGGACATTCCTTCCCAACTATCCAAACACCCTAATAACCTAGTAAGTTACCTGAAGAGGGGCACATCAGGTAAAGCTGGTGTGCACCCTATAACGGGTATTCCTACGAAAAATTATTATTATACCGACGTTAGATCATCTACCGCCCACTTGCACACACGCTGTTTCAACGACAGTTAACAGATTCCCGTTGTTCTTTTACACATTCGTAAAAATACATTGTCTTCTTAGTGGAGTGCGCAAGCCTCATTAATTAGTCATGCATGTTGTGTTAGGAATGAAGCCGAATTACCAGGTAACCAACCCAATTGGTCGTAGATTATCCCTAAAGGACTTGTTTCAAGTAGATATTAGGAACATTATGTTGGTACTCGTGGACTCTGCTATTTCGTAAGCAAGAGATGAGACTATACTTTGGCCAAGGCAAAGCTGAGAACGCCGTAGGGCATTTGTTTCACTGAAATGATAATGAGTTCTTTGTACACCCCGAGTGCAACCGCAGTTTCCTTGAATTTGTTGGGTCCGAACTGCCAAAAAGTAATCAAATGTAATCGTTTGATTGTTGTATGGAAGCCTATTATTTGACTATTAGATGTTGGGTTTACAAGAAAATGTGCGCATGGTTGAACTTCTGTTAGGGCTTCCGGTAATGAATTCGGGGATTTTGACTGATGTTTGTGCTAGCTAGTTAGTGGGGGTGTACATCATTTGTGAAATGCCTAGATCGACGAAAGATCGACTGATTGTCTTGTTCTCAACTAAGGCACGGACCCACTGTAGCGAAGCTACTGTCCGAGTGAATGGGAATGTGACTGGTTTCTGACGCGAATGGCGTGAAACAAGTTGTGGAATTTCACTCTGGGCGGGCGTGCACTAGTGTCATAAACGTATAATGTATGTATAGGATCACAGACCACGCTGAGAGATTGCAATAACTGCATCCATCCCGTTAGCGCCGTGGTCAATATTTTATTTAAAATATAAGTGGAGGAAATCGCCATTTGTTTGTGCTACTACTATAGAGGTGGCTCAGCGGTAAGACGCGAGTCTCTAATTCGGGAGGTCGCCGGTTCGATTCCGGCCACCGGCAGTTCTGGCTGAAGGTTTTCTCCGAGGTTTTCCTCAGTCGTAAAAGCGAATGCTGGGATTGAGTCATACTATCAGCCCTCGGACATTCCTTCCCAACTATCCAAACACCCTAATAACCTAGTTAGTCACCTGAAGAGGGGCACATCAGGTAAAGCTGGTGTGCACCCTATAACGGGTATTCCTACGAAAAATTATTATTATTATCCAAACATATCTACCGAGGCTCGGTTCACAACGAATTACTAAGACTAACGATTAAGGTCACAATCATCCAATAAGAATTAAGACTAGTGATTAAGAAAATTCACTAAAATAACTGTCTTAGTAACAACCAATAACCACTCAATTAGCCACATAAACTGAAATAAACATTAAACCTTGAACACTAATCGTTCAACTGACGGCATCGTGATTGTAATCGTAATCCGTAAATCTTGAAAGAGTTAACTTATTTGGTTCTTATGGCTTTGTTCACAACAAAATCGTAATGAATTGTAATGGTATATCATATTTCTACAATTGCGATCCCGATTACAATGACGATGCCGTCAATTTTGTTTGGGCCTTTAGTAATTCGTTGTGGTGAACTAAAGAGGAGCTTATCAGAAAAAGCTGTGTGCATCCTACAACAATTCCTACGAATAATATATTAATATCATTAATAGTATTGAACTTTAATTCTACATACACCATTTCGTATTATTGTTAGCTTGTAGCTGGGGACATCCAATAAAACCAGGTATGCAATACTTACAACAAGCACGCATATGTATTGGTCGTTACACGTTAGAATTTAGGAGCGTCTTCACCCGAGAGCATAAATTATCGGACTCGCATTACGAAATACGAAGTAACATTACTTTTTACTGAACTTTGTTATGAAAGTACACATGAACTGAAGTAGTTACCGTCCATAAGAGAACAATTATTAATTGTTCTGACTCAGTCATCATTGTTCAAAACTTGATATATTCAGCGCGTAGATGAATACCCTGCTAACATTGCAGCATATTAACATTTAAACTATAATGATATTGAAAAATTGCTGATTCAGAATTGTTTCGACACTCAAAGAAAGACATATTTTTACACCAAATTAACCAGCAAGTATTTTACTATGTACACATTTTACAAAAATAAACATGAAGAGGGGCTGGGGGTTGGAGTTCTTATCAATGCATATAAAGTACAAATCTTGTAAGGTTTTTCTACCTAAATAACCACAGTGACTCGACTTATTTTTTTTTTAATCCAGAGAGTTACAGATAGCTTGTTTAGTACGAACTTGATTATGTTTTCGTGACGTGTAGTAAAATTACCAAAACACAATTTTTCGAATGATGGCGAATGAATGATACAATTCTTGTAAGATCTCACCGATGTCAACATTAACAAATATTGTTTTAAGAAGTAGAAAACCATTGCATGTTTAGATTCAAATAGATTTACCTGTTCTTTAATTAACTCGAAACATGTTTTTGTGTCTAATGCCCCGGGAATCCAGACCCTACCTACCTACTTGAACTTGCCTGTAGTACATCCGCTATTGGAAACATTTAGTATGCACGGAGGCTTCTTCTCATATGCAGCTCTAGAAGTTGTAACCCAACCCCAAATATACCGTATTTTCTTAATTTCGCCAGCACATACCATCTAGGTATACAATCTAAGATGAGCATTAGATATAGTGTTACTGCAGAAAAACGATTTGTTACATTTGCCACGGTGGTAAAAATTGTAAACACCACTTTGCACAAGCGACTGAGATCAGATATACGTGTGAGAATTTGTATAGTTGTTATTACAGTAAAATGGAGAACTTCATTGTGCACACATCCCTGTAGATAAATAATTAAATATATTGTGATATACATTTTTTACAGGCGTATATTGTAGGTTGAAATATCAGTATTCATATAGTATTAATTATTACAAAATCTGCGTTTTGATATCGTTTTGCTTGATATCCAGATTCCCGCCAAAACATACCTTTGTAATTATGAATAAAAGAATACGGGGAATAACCCGAAAATATAATTTATTTAAAGAGATATCTACAGAATACATATAGCAATTATTTCCTGCATAAGCGTCTTGCATCGATCCAGGCCGCTACGCCACTGATATGCATCGTGATGGACGTATTTTTAATTTGGGTCATGCAGTAGTACACCACGAATGCCCGTAGAAATGATGGCCGAAGACACTTAAGTCTCTTCTAATTAGCAACTCTATGTCTCAAGGTGTTCCCTGAGATAGATAATGAGGACGGCACTGTGCACTGTACAGGCAAGTCACTGACAACCGCATCCTTCTTCCACCCAGATAAGTCGTGGTTGCAACATTCTTATACCTCTACGCAAACAACAACTTACAAGGAAAACATGCCAGTATAGCTGCAAACCAATCTGAAATGACTCTAAAATGGTCGCAAGAAAGACAAAAGCAATTCTGAAAAAAAAAGTGTTGTAGGCCTACTCCAACTTGAAATTTCTTTTTATTTGAAAATCAATTTTTGCTATTGAAATTTACATTCAAAACCGTTGGAATGTGTTACTTTCTCAAATGTTTCAATGTGAACCTTAAATCGAAAACTGGTTTCACGAAAATCATAATAGTACAATTCTCTATAATATGACATGCAATATAATTGATAATTGTATTAAATACTCATTTCTCAGCCAGATGTAGTGTTTTGCTCATGACTGGGTTTCACAGCTTCTAACGACCAAAAGCACCAAAAATAATTACATTCTACTTTTTAAACTGCTAGCTCAGAAAAAAAACTACTATCCAAAATACAATTACAACTTTGACACTTATTTCAAATTTGGGTTTTATTACAAATCTAAAATTTTCCAAAAATGTTGTAAATACTGTCCGCAAAAAATAACATGAAAAGAGAAAATCAACTACTTTGTTACAAGTATGTAAACTAATTTTCTAAGATAAAAAAAAAGCATCTATAATTCCTAACGACAAAAACACAATGGTTAGCATCCAGAATCCCGACACGGAAGGTATTTTGCTCTCTTCCTCCACTGGCAACCCAGACGGAAGAGAGTTCTAGCGGGGGATTGAGTTCATTCGCAATATCGCGTCTTTACGAGAAGAGGGACATTCTACTCCGCTCCAGCTATTTTATTGGTCGATAAAATGTTCATTAAACGAATCCTGTACTAAACGGGATTGAAATCTGGTGTAACAAGGATATCGACCCATTTTTTATCGGTTTGTTACCCAGCAAATGTCGTTTCTTATATGTTATACATTATACGTAGCAATTAATTAAATGGTAATCATCATTAATGCATAAGCCCGCACATAGACACGTACGTATCCGAACTACAAATAATACCTTACACCTTACCAAGCGTGTTTCTATAATCTGGTGCTCAACTGTAAACACCCTTACACCCTTGTACACCCACACAACCAATCAAGATGGAAATAATATTCACAAGCGGAAACCACAAACAAAATTGAGGATGTTACATAATAGTCAATACCCCTCACCATGCAGTGTGCACATGCAACATGGACGACGCTACTTTCTTCACTACCAATTCCATCGAGAAGTGACCGCAGGGAAATTTGATATGGAAAAACTAATTTGAATTACTTTATTCATAAATTCATAACCGATAGAGGTGGCTCAGCGGTAAGACGCGAGACTCTCAATTCGTGGGGTGGTCGGTAGATTCCGGCCACCGGCAGTCATGACTGAAGGTTTTTCCGAGGTTTCCCTCGTCGCATAAAGGAGAACGCTGGGATTGAGTCATACTATCAGCCCTCGGACATTCCTTCCCTACTACCTCAACATCATAATATAACTAGTTAGTCACATGAAGAGGGGCACATCAAGTAAAGCTAGGCAGAGATTGCTACGAAAACATTATTAATAAATTCATAAATAATGACACTTGCAATTACAATTGTTCAATTACGTACAGCTGAAAATATATTTGGTTACACCCTATTTAATTACAAATAAGTGTGGCCGCTTATGCACTGAAACCCCTTAATCTAACATATTCTTAAACCAATTAAAACTAAAACTAATTTTATGGCATATTATAGTTTTAAAAATAAATTAGGAAGTTTGCAGCATTAAATCCCATTAAAGTGAGTTTTCGATAATTTGGGCCGTTTATGTACTGTAGTGAGATAATGTATGTATCTCTCCCATCCATGCAACTTGAATGAGGTCCGCACATCCTTGTCTATGCACACTGTGTATGGATGTACGCGTACGTGGTAGCTCATTAAAATCACTTCCCATTACAATATTGGTATGCTCTTGTAATTAGAGTTCATTAACTAGAGGCGAATAGATGAGTAATCGAACGGTCAAGAAGCGTAGATATGATGTTCCTCCAATAATGTGGCTTCGCTCGTACTGTAAGCCCCAATGTTGCATCAATAAAATATTATAACTAAAATGTATAAACAAACACACCAAATAAACAAAAATAAAAAATCGAAGTACTGTTGAAGAAACAAAAAAAATAACTAAAATATTCGATTGTAGGCCTATTTGTAAATCAGTTTTTATAACTGAATATATAAAATAGAAATTAAATAAATAAATAATTTTGTTTCGTTATGGTTTTTCAGCAAGAGAAATTCGATGTTTGTAGCATGTGAAGAGACTGCTTCAACATCCACTCTCCGACCTGCAATATTGCAACTTAAAGCGAGAGTATGTTGAAGTGTAAGACAAACAAGGAGCGGCCAAGATCATAAGAGGAGAAACACAAATAATGTTTGAATAAACCTATTCAATTGCATAACGCAATAAGGGAATACAATCGTGTGGATGTGAACAGCATGTAATAGCGTGATACTGTAGTACAAGGTAGACATCAACGATATATGTCAGTTCCAGACGAACAGCTATTTTTATTATGTTTTATCACTTTGCTTTAATAAGCACGACAACATATTTTTGATTAAACAATGTAAATAACATTAAATTTGCGTCTTACTATTTGGCTTTGACAATTTTTATAAATCTGTAGTCTGCTCCTTTTTTCAATTGTTGATTTCTGTGTGCGAGTTGTAATATTTTTATATAATTGAATAAAAAATATTATACAGTTAAGTTTGTAAAAATAAGTAATCTTTATCAGTTTTTGGTAACAAATTCCGTTCGTGCGCCGGTCACTCGAACAAATTTATTTTTTGGAAACCGTTCCAAACTTCATTATATAAAAAAAGATGAAACGTATTACAAAATATGAACCTTCAAAAATGCATCTTACTCGCTTACACTGGGCTAACGTAACGAAAATGTAAAACGTAAGATTTACGTGGTATGCCTATTATCAAAAAACGATTTTTTAAATTTTGACTTAGAAGTATATTTTCATGAATATTAATGAAAATGGAAAACGTTGATGAAATAGCCGTATTCAAAATTAATTAATTAATATCAATTTCGTGATCGCGATCGCGAATTTGCTATTCAAACGGATGAATCTATGTATACTTCCGGGCAAATGCTCAGTGTTACTTGTATATCACTTCTTCTTGCATTTGTCAATCAAACTATAATGTCTAAATCTCTTAGCAACTACCCTTTCCAGATGGTAAAAGCGAGAAGCTCGACTTCACTATACTAAATCAAGGTTATTGGGCCGTCGTTGTATAAGCACGTTAGTTTGTTATTTACGTCAAAGTGTCATTAACACCTGATTATTTTCAACCAACGACGTATGGTGATTTTCATTAAAGATGATTGAGTTTCGCTGACATTTCAGTGAAGAGAAATTATCATCCTTGTCGATTAGATCAGCTGATAGTCAAGGCTGACTCAGGGCTCTAAAGCTTCGTTACCAATGAATGGTCTACCTACATAATATGCACGCGCTGCGCATGGATGAGTTCAACGGTAAATACGAATATTAGCCGATAAAAAGGTAATACATCTAACCTGTTTTCTTGTTAAGTTTCACTGTGTATGTTTTTGTCCTTTGTTGTCTTTATTATATTTACCATTGTGGAATTGTTTTAATTCTGTGTTAATAAAGGCATAATAATAATAATCTTTAAACAAATATATGTAAATAGGTACACAATACAAAAGAAAAAAAGAAATAATAATAATAATGAGTATTATTTATATATTGATGCAGTGATATCCATGCAGAGCCCTCAAGATCACTCAAGACCTACGCTTAATCAGCCCATCAACCAGATATTGGCTATTTACTCATAGATAGGGAGAGTTTCACCTCTTTCATCGCCTTGGAAGGATGTTCCAAGACAGCTGTTAACAATACACCTTCCAAGGTAGTTCAAACCTTTCATTACCGAATTAATTTCGTAAATTTTAGCGTTCATGACCTACGATTTTGTGTTTATTGTTTTTTTTATATATATATATATATATATATATACAAAATAATATAATATAATAATATTAAATATAGTTGTTATATATATCGGAAAACAGTTTCTTCAAAACAAAAATCTTAATTTTATGGAGAATATTAGATTTTGAATATTTTCAAAATTATCAGGAAACATTTATTGTTTTGACAAACTAGTTAAAGATTACACTTTGTGAAACATTATCAATTTTTTTTTGCTATGTTGAGGTTCAACATCGAAAGTATTATTAATTTATCAAATTTCCGGAACATTTCAAAATATCCTGTTTTGTATACTTTTTACAAATCTCCATCTTGAATAATTTCCAAAAGTCATACCAATTATGGCAAAGAAACAGGGGAAAAAAGGCTCAGATGGAAAAATTTTGAATTAAATTTTAAGACCATATTGAGAAGTAATATTGAGTATTTGAAAGCTGATACAAAACTCCAATTCGGCTAGTAATGAAAGGGGCGGCTAAACGTTCAGAGCTCCTTCTATTTACGGAAATACGACGACCGGTGATCGTTGACCCTTCTAATTAAGCATTTATAAATCCCAATCATACTTGCATTAGGTCATAAAGGCAGTGAAAGCTTAATTAACTTGTATCACATTTCATTCTAACCACTTACTTATCTCTTAGTATTTCGTCGCGCCACTGAAGCAAGTAATATCCACGCACAGTTATCTCTCTCTCTCATTTGGTGATAATTGATTAGGTCTAGTGGACTTCAACCTATGAAGGGTTATCAACATTGTTTCTGACACACAAAGTTCCGATAGTAATTGTTACGTTCTCAATACAACTAGACTAGCTGTCTCTCGAGTCGAGCGTAATTATTTCACCAGATTCACTTTCTGGCAACAATATAGTCTTTTGACACACCTAATTAAACGCTATAGCCTATAGGTAAACAAATTTAATTTAATTGATAACACTTTTTCGGATCGATTGCACAGTCTGCATACCATATCGAACCCAGGACATGAGATTCTATTTGAAAACACCAGTCATCAACTCCAATGCACACTTTTGGTCACGATATAGAAACGAAGCCGCCTAAATCCGCAAAAGTGATAATAACCGCCGGATTGGAGAGGCTCCCCTCCCCTCCCCCCCGCCCCACGATCAACAGGCCATGTGGTATCGTTGTTATTACGATTCTTGCAGGGGTGGTAGATGGGGGTGTAGGACAATTACAAAAAAAAACTTCCTCAATCAAATCCATGTCGACGCTAGGAAAGTACTCTTAGGACCTGCGTCACAACTGCCTGCATGAACCAAAGCGTCTTGGTCTTCGAATACCGACACAGGGTGACCACAAACCACAAGGGCAAGGCTTCTTGCGACAACGCTGTCCAAAGCGAGCGGTAAAACATCAACTGAGTTATCTTTTACTACTTCTATTACCCGGCGTCGCGGCGTAATGCCCCGAAACCATATACAAGAATATAATTACGGGTATGCGAACTAGAGGTGAGATCCCTCACCAACAGTGGCGTATTCACGGGGGGGGAGGGGGGGACAAAACCCCCCCCCTTTTGCAAAGGAAACATGGAAAATGACCGTTTACATTTCATTTCAATAGACAGTATTTCAATAGACAGTATCAATAGACAGTATTTCAATAGACAGTTAGATGTTTTACTTTATAATTATTGTATATTGTTGTAATTAAAAGCAAAAGCAATACGAAAAATATGCAAATTATTGATTGAGGTTCCTTTTATTAGCGGTGCTAAGGAAAAAATGTGTTGCCAGAAACTAAGTAAGCTTGTTTCAGTTGGCCGCTGTAAAACGCACAGATTTGCACTAAAATGACCTTGACGAGATTTTTTTCGGGGGGCAAGCCCCCCGGAACCCCAATTATGTTTCGGCATCCACTCTTTATATGGGTTGAAACCCCCCCTCCTTTCCCAATTCCTGGATACGCCACTGCTCACCAAACCCTTGCATACCCTCGAAATAACTGTTCCGTGGTTTACCGAAGGATGTTGTAAGTTTGTGGACAAGTTATGTTACGTCTTATGATGACTGGATACGCCACTGCTCACCAAACCCTTGCATACCCTCGAAATAACTGTTCCGTGGTTTACCGAAGGATGTTGTAAGTTTGTGGACAAGTTATGTTACGTCTTATGATGACTGTATGTTCTGTGTTGTTACCCGCTCTAGCATGTGCAACCATTTTACCGTCTACCGTCACACATAGCGCTAAACATAGCGGTGACCGCTTATAACCTCACACGAACTTTCGGGACTTGGTATTTAAATATGCTTTACATACTTGTCAACGCTTATAGGCAGATCATATTTTAAATGAAAGTGAAATATTCATATGTCGTGAATTCTCATTTATCATTACAGCTATAGGCCTATTTATTTTTTGTGGGTGTATTTACGTTCCTTTATAATTGTATCTCTGGGTCCGGGGTAGAATAGGCCCAGAGTGACTCTGCTAGTCGTAGGAGGCGACGAAAGAAGACCCTGTCCCATTATTCCCCTCTGTCCCACTGAAGATTCGTCCTCTCACTTGGCCATGCCCTCCCTTGCTGGACTACCATATGACGACCCACGCGACGTACAATGGATCTGATTCGGACGTGGCTTTTTTCACCTTCATCACCTTCATCATCTTTATTATCACCCACTCATCGTCTCGATTAGCCATTTTTACACAAATATGAGAAGTTAAGCCCCATTAATCAATCAATCAATCAATCATAACTGTATCTATTGACTAACTTATATTATTTCTGATAACAAAATATCTGTAATTTAGTTAGACCTTACAAAATCCGAATGTGCACTCGAGAAAATGTTTTGTTTTTTTTAGTTGAAGAAGCAGTTGATTACGTGTGTAAAATAGTGTATACGTCAATGTTCTTTAAAAAGAAATTAAAATTTTCATAGAAAAACCACTCAAAATATTATTTCGTCGCCGGGGAAAATCTAAGAATGTTGTTATACAATAATTACTTACAAGTAGAGTCGGGGTGTGCATACACGTATATACCATGGGAATCAGACGCGCTTATTGAGCAATTACTTAGTTGTATGTCATTAAATGGAATTATTGTAAAATAAATATTAAGTACTTCTATTTCGTGCAACGAGGATAATCGGGTTTCGAATCATGTGTATGGCCATGACCGCACACAAAACGTATAAGAAGCTCTAAGATGCAATAACTATAAAATGTTCAACAGCTTTGACAAGCATAAGGCTTCCATGCCAAGAAAAAAATGCATTTAATCTCAGTTATGTGTATACAAACGTTGCAATTATGAACATCATTGGCCATTGCGCTTCACACATATTGTCATTAGTTTTTTTTTTTTTATCTTCATATTAGCAATGCCTTGAATAAGTACATATTTTCAAATCAGCGAACAACCAATATTCATTAAATGTGCCGCGTTCATTTCATTGTGCATTGTTTCACTGAAGATAATTATCCACTCCATGTAAACTAACAAAAACCCGAGCAAAAACCCAAAAAAAGAAGCTGTTAACAAAATTTTCATTGGGAGGATAACCTTTGCGCACGCTTCATAAGGACAGAAAAAATACGTGGTGATATTATGATATATTATATATTATAATTCGAGGCAAGTAAAAATATTAGTTCATTCATTTTTAATACATATGTGGATTGTAGCATCTATTACTTCGATCCCCACATTACAAATCTTGCATAATATGCGAGTTTCTGGCACATGACGCACTGGCTGAATATAAGTGAAAATAATTTAAATTGTGCCACAAAAATATAGCAAAACAATAAGAAACATTAATCATTATTTTAAAATAACCATGGGCACTCTTTGGTTTGGTAAGAAAATAGCGTTTTGTAGCTTTAAAAAAATATTTTATGGCAAAGCGAGCGTCTAATTCAAACAATGCTATTTTCAACTACAACACACACACACAGAGGTACATTGTACCTCTGATAATAATTGATTTCTTAAATTTCAAAATTATATTTGATGCCCTGGCCCTACAGCTGGTATTGGAGGTTCTAAATGTGCTACTGAGCCGTCTCAATCGTTTGGTAACGAGTATTAATTCCATAATTCTCCTTATGAATCGAACTGGTAACATGCGCAGTGGTAAACGGGTTTATTTCATTGAGGAAAACGATGGGAAAAAGCAGGAACCTGCTTTTTGTTGTGCATAGCTGCACTTGAAATCACGGTAACATTCACGACGCCAGCGCAGGTAGCCAGCGCAGGTAACCAGCTTTCTTTGTGCGCGTACCCAAAGTTCGAAGTGCTAATCGTATCACGCACTCCTGTTTGATTGTTTGTTGTTTGAACCATTCCACAATACTGCAGTGCAATCCGGATCATCAGGAACGTTTGTCATGTATGTATACACATTCCGAACTCAATGTTGTATTGAATGTAAATTGTTAGCTTGGTGGGCCACATACAAAGTAGAACGTATGTTCGTAATAATTACTGCTTTTGCTCAGTTCATATACGACTCAGACATATTCATACTTTGATTCTTGTCATATGGAGCATAAACTACAATTTGAATTAATGGTATATAATTATATAAAAAAAATTAAAACAAGTTTGCAGAGAGTCAGTAAACTGTACATCCACTTTGGAAAACCCACTATGCCTAAGGCCCCCCCCCCCCCCCCTCCCCACTCGACGGCAGTTTGTAGCGATGAGCACTAGGAAACAAAACATTTGATTGACGTAACGTGGAATTCTAGGAATACAGGCGAGTACAAAAAATATACGAATTCATTACTCATTAGTAAACCACAGAGCACGTTGACTTTCCTTGCCGATGAATGGGGGCCTTGATTTAGAAGCAAGTCAGCGAGGTGGCTGTGTACTGCATTTCTTAGAAACTTGTCATTTCTAATTTACCTTCAACACGTTTAAGACCGAATCCAATGGTAATGGTATGAATATGCAGTTAAACGTGTAATATGCAATTCTCTTCTCACCCCGTAATATAATCAGCACGTGATGCATATCATTATCGTCTAGTAGCTGTTAGTATTGTTTATATTCGATGAGTAAGGTGATCAAATCCATTAAGCAACCGATTACAGAATACTCATTACGTAATTTAAACCGGCAAGAATGATTATGAATCGGCTTTTAAATACTAACGACAATATTCTTATGATCGCCGCTTCGTGAAGCTACTGGGATATTGCCGGGTGCCGGGTTATTTGACTTTACCCATCGAGAAACACTACTTGACGTTTGTTGGGCTGTACACACTCGAAACAAGACTAAAAACTCCCACTCCCATGAGCACATGTTGACGGCATGGCGGCCTCAATGATTCCTCCCAGGTCGCACTATCAGATGTTCTGTATAAATAGGCATGCAAGTTTGCCATAAAACCCCAGTCAAGGCCAACGCAAAACGTTAACAGAGTCAAAGATAACAGGTCTTCTTCGAAATGTGTGTACATCAAAATTTTCATACAAGAACAGTGAATATAGACTGCAATACAGAAGATCCGTGTGCGTACTACCTCGCATAACTCTGACATGAGGTAACATAACAGCATGAAGTTGACAGCGCTGGATGATAGAACCTCATATAAACAAAGTTTCATTCATGGGCAAAGCGACGGTACATTTTTGAAAAGAGATTTAATTTTTGAGAAAAAAATACTATCCAAAAGTACATGTTTGATTGCTAAATGCTGTTGTAATCACTCACCAAGGTATGCTGGTACCCCAGCTGGGTCTGTTCGGGGAGTCTGCCCCCTTGAGCCATCTTCGCTTTGTCAGAATCACAGGTTAAAACTTAAAATTGCCAAAACTGTCATCTAGTTTTCCAAACAACCGGAGCGGTCCGTGCGATGCATGCTGCATTACGGTTACATGTCAACTGAACGAAAAGACAAGGTTCAACAACGGACGTGCTAGCGTTACCTGTTGACTACAGCTCGAACTAACTGGACTCTAGTAAATACGTCTGAGGAATGGAATGACAGATGATTTTTTTCGAAACAGGTAGAAGATTATGCTGCTATGTGGTGGCAAATGAACACAGACCGATATAGGTGGCTCGGTGGTATCAGGCGAGACTCTCGTGTGAGGGGTTGCCGGTTCGATTCTGGCCACCGGCATTATACTGACTGAAGATATTCAGAGGTTTGCCTCAGTGTCAAAACAAATTATGGGATTTAGTACTATTTCTAAACTATCCGACCGCCCGAATGTACATGTTTAGTAGTGATGTGAACCGATAGAGGTGGCTCAGCGGTAAGACGCGAGACTCTAATTCAGGAGGTCGCCGGTTCGATTCCGGCCACCGGCAGTCCTGACTGAAGGTTTTTTCCGAGGTTTTCCTCAGTCGTAAAGGCGAATGCTGGGACTGAGTCATACTAACAGCCCTCGGACATTCCTCTCCAGCTATCCAAACACCCTAATAACCTAGTTAGTCACCTGAAGAGGGGCACATCAGGTAAAGCTGGTGTGCACCCTATAACAGGGATTCCTACAAAAATTATTATTATTAGTGATGTGAAGCGGGGGTGGGGGGGGAGGGGGGGCTTGAGGGGCAGAGCGTGGGCGCGTTTCATTCGCGCCACCGTACTTCGGTATCGCTCGACTTCCAATATTCTATGAACTGGATCTTATTTTGTCTACCTGTATACCTAGCCCATAGTTTTGATCTCGTGACTATTGGTGGAGATGAGTTCAGCCTCTGTTTCAATCTTCTTTCTCGTGCTAACTTCCGGTAAACAATATCGTGAAAAACGGTGCTTTACTGACAGTCAACTTTAAATCCGTATGAAACTCCATCCATCAGATACACAACAAAGCTCTAAATTCGTAGATGTGTTTCTTAAACATACACATTTTGTACACTTAAAGTTACATTGTGAAAGAAACAATTTTGAAAACTGTTTTTTCTTTTTTTTTATCAACGAAACAATCATATATTTTTAGTTTTAGCATATACCCATATGAGCATTCAAACAAATATATTTTAATTAAAACTCGTACTTTTAAATGATATAAAACAATGTCAAAACAAAACTGGGCGTGTATGGGTGCGCTGCATTACATTTACTGGTGTGTGTACGTGCGTATGTGCGTGCTATGAAATCAAATGCCATTTGGCATATTGTCTCTAATTAGAAATTACCCATGAACATATTCCATGTCTGGAATGCACAAGCAAGTTCAAACCAGCTCGCAATGATGAAACAGACTCAAGAAAATAAGGCTAAGGCTATGGTATAGGTAATAAATACACGCATTTTGTATTTCTACAGGAATTAGGATTGGACTTGACTTTGACATGACCTGATTTTTTCTACGCTAACCGTCGACTGCATAGCTTCACGTTTGGTGTTGATTTGCTTCACAACATTTTCCTATTTTATTGCATATAAATCATTTGTTTTTTGGCCTTCGGCTGTTAAGAATAACTGCGGCTGTAAGACTACATTGGTTTGACAGCGATGAGACATTCTTATATATGGTGTAGATGATAATGGCTTATATTACCTAATAGGTGTCATAAGAGTGATGATGACAGTGAAACTCAGTCAGTTCTCGATACAAATAGCTTCCATGCAAAGCCAGAGAATTTATTGTTTTTTTTTGGTTCTCTAATATGTCAGTCAATGTCGAAATGTTGCCTACCACTCCACTGGGTCAGTTAGACCATGCCTCGTGCGTGCCCCAAACGTAAGAACGCGCTAGCGAGCCTAAGCGTATATTTAAGTGAACATTGTAGGTAAGAATTTTATAAAAGTTTCACTAAATAATTCCTGGCATCGGACAAAAATAAAATGTATGATTTTTTGATGGTTTAATAATGAATCTGAAAATAACAATTGAGAATTGGGAAAGTTATAAGTTTGTTCCAAAAACTATAAATAAGTGATGGCCCGATGGAAAACTTTGCCACTGCTACTTAAAGATGTAATAGCAAAAAGCATGGATATTAGTTGTCCTCGTTTAATCATATCCCTCTATTTAGTAATCAAGGCATCAACAATCAACATGTCGTGCTCGCAGCTCGGTGCTTACAAGTGAAGTCATGCTCGCCTACAATCAAAGAACTTACGCACGGTACATTTTCACAGAGAAATGCTTGTACTCTTGTGCATGTTAAATAAAGAGCAGTAGATCTCCCTTGTTACCTTCCCTACTTTTCAATCAGGCTGGCACAACAAGGAACGCATCCAACATGCGCAAATAGGTTTTATAGAGCAGTGTAGAGGCGTGACATCTGAATTCAATAATAATAATAATAATAATAATAATTTTTGTAGGAATACCCGTTCTAGGGTGCACACCAGCTTTACCTGATGTGCCCCTCTTCAGGTGACTAACTAGGTTATTAGGGTGTTTGGATAGTTGGGAAGGATTGTCCGAGGGCTGCTAGTATGACTCAATCCCAGCATTCGCCTCTACGACTGAGGAAAACCTCGGCAAAAAAACCCTTCAGTCAGGACTGCCGGTGGCCGGAATCGAACCGGCGACCTCCCGAATTATAGTCTCGCGTCTTACCGCTGAGCCAACTCTATCGGTCTCAATTCAATATAAATTTTTGCAATATATGCGCCAGATGCCCGGGCTAAAGGAGGCGAGTTTTTTTTTTGTTATTTTGCTAACAGCTGTACATAAAAATAGCCACATTAAGAGAAGCAAATTTGATATCACTTATCATTTTTCCACTTGCCTTACTAGGTATTTATTCTTCTACTTGTTATGATTAGTACCTACCTGTACACAAACTCAAGCCGCCCGAGACAGACATGCCGAGCATCAGAAATAGACTTCTTGCTGAGGTAAAGGAACAAGATTATACAACAAAGGATATTTATTTGGGATGTTTTAATCACTACAAACTACAAGTTGTAATAATTTCAATATTTATTTAGTAATCAAAACAGAATTCAGTATAGGAACATATTTTTAACATGGTGTGGTTAACACTAACATAGTGCTGCTTAGTGCTTAGAACATTCACAAATCGTGCTCTTGTTTTAAAAATATTTTATTGTTTAGAGTGAGAATATTCATTTGAATAAAATATAGACTAGTGCATGAAGCACAGTGACTACAGTGTGACGTTTAGCACTAAGACTGACTAGTACACAGCCTTGAAATACTTTCTAGAACACAATAACAATGTTAAAATAAGACCCTCTATTTTCTCAAACATAAGATTGATACCGAATACTGACTAGTGAATTTCTTCTTCGGTCACAAAGCTGGGTTTGATTCTACGTTACGAGATTCTAAAACTAGGTGCATTTGGGCATCACATAAGGTTTCGACCAATATCTGTCCAAAACTTCAACTACAACACTCATCGACTTCGCTTGAGAGAGGTTTAGCACAACAGATTCAGTGGATGGTTGCAACGTGGACGACAGAAACGATGCCTTATGATTATGCAAATTGGTATAAATATGAATGAAACCGATCTAGGTAAAATTATTGGCCTTGAGCTTTCATGAATAATTACCGGTAATTCTCTTCTTTGGGTACAACGTGTGTTTTTTCAACACATTTAAAAAATCGTCTCAACAAATTAATAATACACCGTCCACTACATATTTTATCAACTTCATTCAAAACTGTTGTGTTTTGATGTCCCTATCAAATAGTGTATTTTGTAAAGATATCCACTTTCTAATGTTTTTAGCCAAAGTATACTTTTGTTACATTACTGTATCTTCTAGTGGCAATACAAATCTTCTCAGATGCACTAAAAAAACTATTACTATCTACGTTACTAGGTACTATCTACGTTACCCTACTACGGTACTATCTACGTAAAATAATATAAGATCTACCTTCTGAGCAGTCAACGTCTGTTGTACCTCGATGAAGATTATATCTTGCTTGTGGATTGTATCGAATGTTTGTATACCAGTCTCGTGACGCAATGACAAGATAAAACTATACAATCATGAAGTCATTATTATAGAATGACTCGATTGTAAACAAAGGTCGAGTTATTTTGCACTAAGTTACGGTGGAGGTGGTTCCTTTTGTGTGGGTTCTTTCTGTGTTGTCTCCGTCTGCTTTGGTTCCTCCTCTTTGGGCTGTTGGTCCTCTTGCTCCAGCTGTAAGGATCCACTGCTGTGTGAACTGGATGCCGAGGAGGATGTAAGGCTCGTTCCTAGCAGTGAATCATCGGACAGCTGGGCATCGTCGAATTGCATGTCTGCTTCGTTCACGTTGGAAGTCGACGGTACGGTCGGCAAATTACCGGAGTTAGAATCTTCAATTGCTTTCCGCAACTGTAAAATGAAGAATGTTTGTTTATGCGACAATAACCCACTTGTTGGCTTTATATATATATATATATTGTTACAATTATAAATACCACGGGTTGTTACGTCACGTTTACTGCACTTACTTGTCATATTAGTCGACGTTTCTGAGCAACGTATGTGCTCTGTCCTCAGGACACTATGTCACTAGTGTCCTGAGGACAGAGCACATACGTTGCTCAGAAACGTCGACCAATATGACAAGTAAGTGCAGTAAACGTGACGTAACAACCCGTGGTATTTATAATTTTAACAATATTAATAGTCACGAAAGTCTAAGTTCATTTATATATATATATTGCAATCATCCCCTTTCTCACAAATAAGCCAATTTTTCAGGTTTAAGCGGTGAATTATTTAATGTGGAGCATCTGGAAGAAATTCTTCAGAGTTATTCATAAGATAATGACAGTATTCGTTTTATGATTGCGGAAACCTTGGAGACCCTTCAGTCAGTGTTATTGGTGACAGGAATTGAGGAGGAAACAATTCCCTGCTATATAGCATTAAGCCATATAATGTACCGTGTATATGTTAGTTAGCATTTTGATTGTTAATTAATTATTGTATTACGGACAAATGCATTGTAAGACTCAACCAGATGCATTCCAGCTGAAACGCTAAATATTAGTCCCGGATTTACTTATTTCCTCCGTGAAAACGGTGATTCTGACTAAAAGTTTGAAGTTGCCATGGAAAAAGCAAGTTAGCTAGCCCCGGACTAATTCTTTTCCTAAGATCTTTACCACTCACCATTTCCAAGTTAAAACCTAAAAATAGGTTGAACTAATGTTGAAAAATATTTTGTTTCATGAAAATTTAGTAAAATTAATTTTAAAATAATAAGCACGTAACTTATATACAGTCATTATTCTGCAAAGTCAAACTTTTAGTTGCATAAACATCTCTTATACTACGAATTTAATTTCAACCTATAGTAACGAACAACGTTTACCAATTCGACAACGTACTAAATAAAACTCCCCTCTTATTCGAAAGTTGTATATAGTATTCGTTCACTATTTCGTAGTTTTTATTTAGGAAAAGATCTTTAATATTTGGCCAAAAATGTTTTAGTGTAAGTAATGACGTACCTCTTTCAGCCCGACCACTCCAATAAGCCGCCCAATGGCTGTAACGTAGGCATGGTTCACTCCGACCAGGGAAAATAGAGAATGCACCTGAAAAATAACAAAACCCTTCATTTACAAATTAAAACTAATATTTTTTACACGATGTTAAAGTGTCGAAAACTCAAATGATCGGCTGTGTGCGATGTGCGGTTGGGGTTGGGGGGCGCTACAGACCTGCATATTGTGTATATTTCATCAAGCATCAATGAGAGGCCATAATAGTTGCCGTGCAGTACAAAGACGTAATGGCTGTAATAAGAAAAATAAAAAAAAAATAATAAAAATTATGACTATTGTTAACGACAGCTGTAAATTAACTGAAAGCAATGGTGTGAATTTTTCTGTCAGCTCTCAGCTCTGCTATAGGTGTGTGTAGTATAATCTTCTCAGCTATTCAAAATGGACTCAAACAACTTTACTGACACCAAAATAGAGATGGAAATATTTAGTAAAAAGCGGGGTACACATTTCGAGGCATAAAGAATGACATTATGTACGCAGATAACTGAGGGTGAAGCCCAAAGGAAAGTGCCGGAGGTAGACCAATATTGGAACACAACAGAATACAGATAATCCTATCCTGAAATATGGCCGAAGAAAATAGAAGACTGTTGACCAACCAAGCCAATCCAAGGTTTGAACTATGATAACTAGTGCTAGGATGTTTAGGAGATATACTTGTTTTCAATTGGTATGTTTCTGTCAAAACAATATTTTTTTTTTTATTTTGCCTGAAACTTTTTGTACGAAGTTATGTCCTTTTTTGGCCTTTTCTAGGTACATTTGCCACTTTGAAGTGTCCCAAACATCCTTGCCAACAGAGATGAATACTACTGTGCATACCTTCATTAAGGAGGTCTTTTCAACCAGCTGGAATGGAGCGGGGTCCACGGGACAGTGGTCGAAGTGGACGCTCTTCATCATCTCTTGAGTCTCCCACTCTCGCTGCTCGTCAGAAGTCATGTCGATCACACGCTCGTGCGGCTAAATAAATAAATAAATGAATGAATGAATGAATGAATGAATGAATGAATGAATGAATGAATGAATGAATGAATGAATGAATGAATGAATGAATGAATGAATGAATGAATGAATGAATGAATGAATGAATGAATGAATGAATGAATGAATGAATGAATGAATGAATGAATGAATGAATGAATGAATGAATGAATGAATGAATGAATGAATGAATGAATGAATGAATGAATGAATGAATGAATGAATGAATGAATAAATGAATTCACATTTAGTTTCTAAAACACGCGTGTTGTATATTCACTCAGAGCTTCCTTACTTTTTTGTTTTGTTTTTGCTACTTTTTTTGCCTTTTTTCAGATTTGTCTTTTTTCAGAGCTCTATTTTTTTATTTACATATATATAGGCATTTGCTCTTGTTTGAACATACTACACTGAGGAGCTCTGCAGTATAGCCAAAATATTATAAATAAAAATAAGATATCTCCGTTTCACTACGAACATCACTTATTTTACGTTTTATGTTTTATGCTATTTCCAACAAAAATAAATGTATATTGTTGAACAGTATTAGTTCGATACGTTTATTTTATTTTGGCCTGATTGTTAATGTGTTCTCGTTTATAATCATGCATAAAATAGGGTGAATTCTTCGGTAAGATAATAAGAATAAATTTACATTTAAACACATGATTTTGTTAAGTTCATCAGTTAGCAATATTTTCCAAATGACATATCACAAACTATGATACATACCAATTGCACCTTCTTGGAAGACCGCGAATACCCAGCTGGTATTTCTGACAACTCGTCAATAAGCTCGCCTATTTCAGGATCGTGAACTTCAGGCAATGTAGCAGCTTTGCGAAATATTGAGTCGAAGGCCAGACGAATCCTAAGGGCAGGACATGATTATTAACTGCCATTGCAGAATATTCATTTTGATTCGTGTTTTTAACATACGAATGAAAACCATCTACAAACTGTCCAGTCTCTAATGTATCCCTGTGCAAAACCACTTAAAATAAAATATCACTGATATCAAAACATCAAGAACATTATGTTAGGTTGCCTCGTTTTAGGTCATCATGCAAGGATTAAAAAAGTCAGCTCATGCTAGCCTAATTACCACCTCCATTTTAATCTAGAGTTATGAGATTATTTCCGATACTTCACGAGAAAAGCGAGTCATACTCATAATACATCAAGTCGTTCCACAGCAACCTTGTGGATGCTGACAGCTTGGATCAGTGAGGCATTGGCCAACCAAATGCCAGTATTGGAAAGAGCCGCCCGCTGATTGGCTCCGCCTCGCTCATCAATGACGTCAGCTCTCACAAGGTTGCCGCATGTATTGACAAGGGTGCTTACGGCACTGAAATGCCACCAACCTGCTCTCGCCTCCAACCACTGAAGGAAA
Source organism: Isoperla grammatica (assembly GCA_945910005.1). NCBI lineage: Eukaryota > Metazoa > Arthropoda > Insecta > Plecoptera > Perlodidae > Isoperla > Isoperla grammatica. Next base: position 24,065,781 of record OX246746.1, read on the forward strand.
AGGAGCTGTAGTCGGGCTGACCATGGAAGTCGCTCGTCTTAGAGGTAGCGTGTTTGGATTCTTTAAAATAGACTTCTTTGGTTGAACATCTTGCGAAGACGGAATGAATGATGGCTGCAGTTGAGAACAAACACATTGAGTTAGTTAACAATTGTTGGTATACTAGCCTCAGCTACTTCATATTCTTATCCACTGCCCCTTGCACGCACTCTGTTTTAAAGAAAAGCAACAGATTTCTGCGTTATTTCACACACTCGTAAAGGCACTCTTCTGCTTAGTAGACGAGTACACAAGCCTCATTAGTCCCGTCCACTGTGCTCGTTTCCATGTATCCAACACAAGGTTGAACGTTATCCCTAATGCACCAGTTGCAAGTAGTTGTTAGGAACTACAGAAGTTGAAAATTAAGTACATAAGTACTATTGGACTAAGCTATTTCGCAAGTGTTACTTTGTGGCCGCCGCAACTTGACTTAAAGGATTAGTCAGATGATAAACTAAAAAATCACCAATGAGTCATAAGTGCATACAATTCAGTTATGTGTAAAATACAAATGATATAGGTTGCTTCAATGCAAGAAAAAAAATTGTTAACATTTAGGTATTCTATATGATTCACTTCGCAAGCTCTGCTACATTTTTCTTTTAAAGCGTAGTACAGCTGTATCGGTTCTGAGGTCGCTAACGCCTGCCTGATAGACAGAGCACTCATTGTGTAATACGAGTCCAGCCAGCGCTTGCGCGAAACACTCGGCGACTGCGGACAGTACCGCTCAAAACAGATTGCGACTTTTCTTCACATCAAGTCACAAGAAAATTAATTGCAGGGAATTTTGTAGAAGTACACGTTCGTAGTAAGAAGCATGTTATCGGTAGGGAAACGATGCACATTAAACCTCCTGATCGATTTTTGATAAGTGCCCTATTTTAGCGGTGGTTTTACTATCTCGAGGCAACATTTTTTGTATATGGGAATTACCATGAGAAAAGTTGCTCGGTGCTACTTGGTAGCAACAAGCCAAAAAATCGCGGTTTTCTTTAATTTTTTAACCACCTGCTTTTAAAGTTTGGTATCTTTTAGTCATGTTTTCCATATTTGAGGGTGGACATATACAAATGATAGTGTTTTAGTTTTTCATCTGACTAACCCTTTAAACACGCACAATCGTTAGTAATAATTTACAAACACAAATAATATAGCCTCAGAAAGAAAAATGCATATAAATAAACAAAAAAGTAAAAATATCAAGAATATATATCGTCAACTTACCCCACTTTCCATTTCTAGTCTAGATGGTGAAACGAGTTCATTGGTTGAATGCTGTCTCCTCTTCAGAGTCACATCTGCTGGCAATACTTCAAAACGATGTTGAGGCTGGTACTTCTTTTGTAATTTTTCCCATATTTTACGCTCCAAGTCTTCTCTAGCTCTGTAAGCACATCAATCAATAAGTACATCCATTTTATCCTGGTTTTTTAAATTTTTAGAGCCCTCATAAATTATTGTTAGTTATTTACTGGCGTGAAATCTACTTGGAGTGAGGTGAGATAACAGCTACACAGATGATATCGTTCACCATTTCATCACTTCATTATTTGGACATATTTAACGGATTTAAAAGCTATGGTGACATAGAATTGAAACACCGCTGCATGGAATGAAATTATGTCGAAATTGAGGAACCAAAACTACTGTTCCATGGTTTGACAATTGAAATTTTTACGGTCCTCCTTTGGTAAACGTCCTACATGCCCCATGAATATACACATATCTTATACCGGCCACGCCGTATAAAACAATGTGAGCTGTAACATTCGACGGTCGCTACAAGCGCTCTGCTTGAGCGGAATTCATCGCCATTTCCTACACCAGCTGCTTGTATTTTCCACTGCGTGGAGTGCACCAACCGTGCTTGAAATGCACCTTCGCAACGGCTGACAACGTAGTTTCACTACAAAACCGGAGGCAGAGAACGAAACGCAATTTGATTCAGTTTGATATTTATCGCATACGTCCTTATGACGGCGTGGCCATGCAGTACATCAACAACTAGATAACGATGATATCACCTTTTCTGTGCTCGTTTATGCCACTGGGCCGCTACCTGCAGTCGTCTCTCTCTACCTATGTGCCTCTCGATCAGCTTGATCAGTTCAAAGCGTTGAATTGATCCCAGCAGAATCATTGACCTTGGGTTGTCGACTAAAGGGAATCCTCTTAGCTCCCGGTTGTTCTTCAAGATGTCCTTCAAACTTTGGAACGTCATGTGACGCCAGATATACTTCACATCTCGAACCATGAAGGCATCAACGTACACACTGTACAGACCTGAAGATATACATTGTTTATAGGTAAGTGTATGTTAACCATTAAATTAGCCAAAGGTGTGTTTTTGAAATAGAATGATACTTCTATATAATTTTATCAATGAAACAGATGTGTACAAATTAAAGCTTACAAGACTCTTAAGTAACTCTAATTCGTCCAACCAAAAAGATCCTTATTACAATCACATCCTCTCCTGATGTTGTCCATCACAATTCTTATGATGGTGATTTGAAACAGTTTCTTTGGGAAAGTTTGTAACAATAGGACACATAATTGCCGTTAGATAATAAATCTGTATTTCTGACTGTTGATAAGTTATTGAAATATCCCTAATTAAATAATTAGCAAAAAACAGGGTGTATATTCACCAAAGGTACCGTTCACGGGCTTGTTATAACTCCCATCAATTAACCACCACAACTCGCCTAGAAGCGGAAGTTTTGAACTGTTCTTACCTGAACTGTAGGGAAGTAAAACTGGAAGGTACGGCAGCTTCTTAATCAATATCATACTCTCGTACAGTGACGGTTGTAGAAGTGCCGCTATTGCATTCGAAATCAAAACTGCAATCTAAACATTTTAACAAATTAGTATTATTTGTAACAATATATGTACAATAAAATACCACATTTTTACCGAATGTTATTATGTAACTCTTTTAATGTGTTTTGCAAAACACGTTTCACAACAAAATAAGAGTAGTTTCAAAACGGAAACATTTATAAGAAAGATCACTCGATCACTTTTCTAAGGGATGACATATTATATTGCTTTAGTTTGCGACAATTTTTAAGCATTTTTGACACACTCAGACAAAGATCGGGCAATGATTGGCCATCATGCTTTAATGCACTTACGATGATTGGCATGAAGTGAGTCAGCTGTCCCGTCATCTCGAACACTATCACAGCCACTGAGATGGAATGCGTCACGGCCCCCACGAAGGCTGCAGCGCCCACCGTCGCATACCCCCCTGGAAACCAGTACAATACCTGTACCTACAGATGCTAAACTTTGGCCAACTAAAAGCTGAGAACGCTGCAGAGCATCTATTTTACTGCATTTATAATAAGTTGTTTGTACATCCCGAGTGCGACGTCAAAAAGTAAACAAATATAATCGTTTGTTTGTTGTGTGGACGCCTATTATTTGACTAGATGTGTTTCCAAGAAATGTGCTCATGGTTGAACTTCTGTTATGGCTTCCGGTAAAATGAATTCGGGGATTTCGTCTCATGTTTGTGCTAGCCAGGTAGTGGGGGTGTACATCATTTGTGAAATGCCAAGTTCGACGACAGGTCGACTGATTTTCTTGTTATCAACTTAGCCACGGACCCACTGTAGTTTCACGTTTTAAAATGGAATTAATTAAATATTTTATGTCATGAAATTTCTCTTAATTTTTCCTTTTCTTCTAGAGAAAAACAAGGAAGCAAAGCCTAATATATTTTGTGAACGATATGTTTGTGTACACGGGAAGTATTTTGTTTATAAAATACAACATTCATGTGTGTTTTTTTGTTTTAATGCAATGTCACACCAAAAAAAATTCAAAATACGTCTGTATTTATATTTTATAGGGATGTTGATACTGCTTAGTGTGAAATTATGAGACACATTTTGCAAAACTATTTTTACGGAATTGAGTTTTTGGTAATTTCCCATATTTTTAAGTTCTTATACTTATTATTATAATTTATTAATAGTACTTCTTATTAATGAGTCCACAGCTTTAGTACAGTTATTTACTGGTGAGATTCTGCAAACTAGGAAATAGAAAATGAATTCCCTTTATCAAAAATCTTTTAATAATAATAATAATAATAATAATAATAATAATAATAATAATAATAATAATAATAATAATAATAATAATAATAATAATAATAATAATAATAATAATAATAATAAACATAATAATCATGATTTTAAATGTCGAGTTCTAAGACAAAATAAAATATTAAAATACAATAAAATAAAATAGTATCATTCAGAAAGTAGTTGTCCCGAGTCATAATAATAGTCATAATACTAGACGCTCCGTTACGTACGTACCTGGTATGATAGGTACGTGGAGCCCTGCGTACCCCAACCCAGTTGGGAACCACAAGTGCATAAGTTCCCCCACAATGCGGCCTAGTCCAGCTCCTATCATTAACACGGGTATGAAGTTGCCTGATGGTATTGGTACTGTCGCCCCAATGATCGAGAACACAAACTAAAACAAAATGTACATTTAAAGTACCCAATGTTCATTGAGTGAACAAATAAACAATTTTTGTTATATTTACATTAATTATAATTAATATCATTACGAGGGTACGTTTTTCTTAACGCCCCTTTCGTAAAACAGTTAGTTTGCGTCGTACAGACGAAATTCAAACAGCTGCAACTTTAATTAAAATTCGACTTTTTCATAAATCTACCAATCCATGTAGAATTGAATAAAAATGTGTTTTTTTCAATTACTCAGTGGATGTTTTGATTTAATAGGTCAAAGATAAAGATAACGGCCAGCGAGGCACTTCCCAGCGCGTTAGATAGCAATGGTGGGAGAAACTGGATTATACTGAGTCAGTCCACAGAAACCCTGTTACAGAGTGTAAATGGGCTTGACTCTCTGACAAAAACTACAAACGACTCATGAGCGAATCCCCCCCCCCCCCCCCCCCATCCTTCGTAAGAGGAAACGATTCTTCACAAGACATTGTTTTTGTCGTACAGAGACAAAGCAAACACAATTCAAAGCTCCTTCAAAGGAAATGTCCGTAGAATTTTCGATACAAATTTATTTTTAGAAGTTGACATTTACTTTGACATGTATCTATTTAAAATATAAACCCAAATCTCTGGTAAGAATCACTTTTTAGAGCGATCTCAAGAAATCAATAAAAACCGTTTATTAAGCGAGTTCGGTAGCCTTTCTCCTGAACTCACCGTGAACGCTGTGAAGCCTGATAAACTGACGAACACGTTCGTATACTCGGTAGACCAATGACGAACTACCTCCGCCTCTTCGACCGTCAGGTCTAGCTTGGTCCACGTGAAGTTGGAGAACAGATGAACAACCTGGTCATAAGATAGATCATAACAATCATTCATACATCTAGCAAGGTCCACGTGAAGTTGGAGAACAGATGAACAACCTGGTCATAAGATAGATCATAACAATCATTCATACATCTAGCAAGGTCCACGTGAAGTTGGAGAACAGATGAACAACCTGGTCATAAGATAGACCATTACAATCATTCATACATTCTACGTACAACTGATATCGTCTCATAAAGGTCACATTATATTCAAAATATTTTTTACAACATTAATAACAGATTATAAGTCCAAAAAATTAGCCATTTTATACGGGACTCGATTGAATGGAACCTTATATTTTAAAATCTTTCATAGCTATAATATTTGGACTTTGTTTAAAAGCATTTAAGTTATATTTAAGTGTATGCACCTTTTTCCAGTCTCAATGCTATTGGAATAATAGGTATCGATGATATATGATCAATATCGGTTGCAAATTGAAAGGCCACCATTTTGGATATCGAACATATATAGATATCGTATGGAAATATCAATTAATAAGTCTCCTTATACTCAATGCAAATACCTTGTGATGCACATCGAGGTCAGAGGCCATGAACTGGCCGAGGCCTAATGGAAAGGACACGGACGAAAACACCACGGCCACGATGCCAGGGTATAAAAAGCGACTGAAAACAAAACGTCACATTGTGTTATTTGTAGCACATTGTTGATAGATTACACAAGGATCGTTGAAGCACTCTTTGACTTGACCTAACGCCAAACTACCTTGGGCACTCGGAACTACAAATGTAGTATAATAAGGCTCACAACCGGTGTAATGAGAGGGTAAAAATTAAATATTTATCATCTTCACATTCAAATACATGCAATATGACAATATAATATTTTTGGGAAATGATATCAAATTGTAGAACCCCCCACGACCGAGAGTCGAAACCGGGTCATTTGGCTTTACATCCTGACACTCTAACCATCTTGTCAGCAATTATAATTCCTCCCTTCAGTTCAGGAGAGGTAATTTATTTTATCAACACGTATAACATAGTCAGAAGTATTAGCCTTAAACCATTGTACTGTGTACCTGCACTACAAACTAACATCACACATAATATCCTAGGTGCAATAATATCCATAATAATATCTTAGGTGCAATCATATTTTTCTTCTAGATTTTGAGTATTAATATGCAATGAAAATATTTTGTATCTGTTCTTAAGAATAATAGAAATCATGCTTTAAGTTCCTACTTTTTCTGCAGGAAATTGGTGAGAACTTTACTGCGTCTCATAAGGAAGACATATTGACGATGCAGCCAAACGTAGCCGGCACCACCTAGGCCGCACATTACGCTGAAATCAACAAAACGCAACTTATTAAGCCGTATGACTCGACATCTGTAAATATCCAAGGAGAACTTAATTCATTTACAAGCAGAGAAAATGTCTTGCTAAACATTGGTTATCTTTTGTGGTTAAATTTATACACATATCAAATTTTTTGCAAGAATAAATGAAAGAGCTTAGGTGTGTATAAATCTTTGTAATTATTTTTATCATTTACTTAATATTATTATTATTATTATTATTTTTATTTGTATTATTTGAAAGTTATTTAATACACTCTGATAGCTGAAACGTTAGTTCCTGATTAATAAACGTAAAATAAAGAGAAACATGGATTGCAATAATTGAATTTTTCCATTAATAAATGCATATTAGTAAAGAAAAAAATAACACATACAACATTTTCATTTTTATTTTAAAAGTTTTGAATACAAAGGATTTCTTTCCACGAGAATTTAAAATATAAAATCTCTAGGCAGAATGTTTTAATGTAATCTTGCTTCTTCGAAGAATTAGTATCAAGCCAAATTAAATACAGATGTTCTTTAACTCTCAATGAAATTGTTTAGTTTTAAACTGCTCTTGTATTTTCTCTTTTCGTTTCTTTAAAACTTCACAATTTTCATCAGGCAAGACAATAAAGCGATGAGGGTAGAAAAACTGTTATAGTGCAGTTTACGTGTCTCCATTACCTATCATTTAGCTACTTACCCCATAAAAGCAAATACGATTAGCTCTTGCAAATCAAAGGCAATGACTGCGGTGAAGTAGGTTCCAAATAATGCAGTCAATGTAGCTAAACAAAAACGAGGCGTTAGTTGGCCTACGACAAAACATAGCTTACATAATATGATGATATGTGGGAATTGTTATAGCCACGGTAGAATGAAATGCCGTGGCTCCATTTGGATACATCAGGTGAAGTAATTCATATACATAGTCATCATAGTAAATGGGCTACAATACAATGCCAAATGTTATGTAGCGAGGTTAATAGAGACAGAAGTTATTTATACATAGCAACAATATACAAAAGAACAGTGCAAGACAAGTACGCAAGCTTACGTAAGTCCCGTAAGTCAATGAGGAGCGATAGGGACTATAAATGCGTAAAATAAAATAGGTTTAAGCATTTGTACAAATGTGAATCACGAACATGTTAAAAAAACATAATTATTATTTTCAAAACATGTTTCCTGTCAATCTTTTCTCTACACACAGTACTTTCTCTATACACAGTCAAGTACTCTACAGTAGATTCAACCTCAAAAGAACACGGGTTCGATATATTCCCACCACTGGCAATCACGAGTGATTTACTTTTTTACGTGGTGTAGACTGCTCGCCCTCGCCTCAGTCATAAGACAAATTCAAGATTGATGTGAACAACATTTGTACATTTTTCCCAATCTATCCAATTAAGTACTCTTATAAACCTATTTAGTAACTTAAAGAGAACACATAAGGTTATTTCGTTATCACCCTACAGCATAGGATTCCGACGAATAACTGTTACAAATACAATGTGCGAGTCACCTGTGAACTGCTGCAATGCGCTACGTCAAGCAGTATGTTATTTTATTAGAGCATGGCCATGGATAAAACAGTGCTGCCAAACACACACAAAAAAAACATTGCTTACCTTCATGTTCTATCCACACAGCAAGAAGTCGGAAAACAATCGCACAACAAACGGCGGAGAAAAAACCTCGCCAGTAATTACGTACAGCGAAGTAAACTGATGTTACTTCAATGCTGTACAGTACACCTAAAAATAAAAGAAAGTAAATTTGGAATTGTATCGCAATTAATTAATTTTTAATCTTCATGTGTATCTGTATTAAATACAATCTATATTAAATTAAATAAATTCCCTAAGATATTTAGCCAGATATAGTTTTATACCGTTGTGTGTGTATTGTCGGATAGAGACCTGACAGCTGCGGTTGTCGCCTACTGCTTCATACCACTCAACATAATCTAGTCGGCTAGTAGCAGAACGCAAGTGCGTGGACGATGAAAGCACACGATACTAAAGATCAATGATTCGTGCATACGTTTGCATTCTGCTACTAGCCGACTAACATATGTTGACTGTACGACGTGGTAGTCAAACAGCCATGGCGTTGGTCTCTACTCCACAATACACACACAACGGTTGTACCAATTAATACTATTAGAGTACAGAAACTGTACTCCAACCTTTAAACTTATTAACTTTCCAGCTTGTTAACTTATGTATTTTTTCCTGGTGAATTTAAATGATTATATCAGAGCAGAGTGATCGCGAATTTAAAATTAATGATCACATTTTTGGCAACTCATAATATCAACAACAAAAATGTGTTCACAATTAATTGTTGCGTAATTTCTATAACACCTTATTTTTTAATACCATGAGTACTAGAGAGATTTAATTTATATATCGTTTTATAATACAAGATTAATTTATGTTTTTAAATAAGTTGCATTAAGGATGGCAACTTGACAATTAGCATGCGACAATGGTTGTTTTTACCTCCCACTGGAGACCCGAAACAAGAGGACAGGCCGACAGCGCACGCGGCTGCCAACATATCAGTCTTGCGCGATTGGTTCTCGTAGATGCCTTGAAAAGTCGTCATCAGCTTCGAAAGAAGGCTCGCTACTATGCTTGCGATGTGCACAAATGGAGCCTGAGAACAAAATAAGTTGACACTAAAAAAATGTCTGTGTGTTAATTTTTTTTTTAAATTTGATGTATGTGCAGGAACTAGGAATAATTATTGTGTCGCACCTTTTATCTCCTCCATTTGCATTTTTTGATGATATACTTATTTTATCTTCTTAAGTGATCAGCTGTTATTATGTGCTGTACAGCAAAAACCCAGTGTTTTACAAAGGGATCAATAAAGTATAAGCAGTGTTTGTAAACAGCAACAATAAAGATTATAACAACATTGGGGATAGAAATGTATACACTTCATATGTTGGAAATTACGCAAAGCAACCTTCAACGTTTGCATCATTATAATAGAGCTCGAGTTGGGTTCTGATAAACTGATGATAAAACGATGATTTTGTATTTGACATCAGTTTTTACCATCAACAGATTTTTACAATCTGTTTTGATCTTGTATGTATAGACAATATTGTTGAAAAAGTTTTCCAATTTTGGATAAGAAAAATCTTATTTTAACTATCTGCTTGCTAGAAATGTTTGAGACTTCAGTTACTTTCCTTATACATCATTTACTTTTATTTTTTCAGCCTCGCCTTTGTCCTTCTGAATGATTACATTAAGAACATACCTTAAGGAGGTGTTACCTAATGTCAGGATCTTGCTTCCAAATGATTACTTTAAGACCTCTTACCTCTTACCTCTTTCCCCAACGGAATACCACTTCCCAATGTGGCTATAAGACCAATGATTTTAGCGATCAGAGTCCTAACAGTTAGACACTCTTCAAGGGCCACTCCTCTCAGTATGGTCTTCACCTCAGGAACGCCAGAACCTAGAGAAAATACCAGACGCTCCTTTGATTTGTATAGCACTCTTTTTGTATGCTTCGTGGTAGCGGTTGGACGGTGATTTAGAACGAGTAGAAATTTGGAACATCCATACACATTAATGTGGATTAAACCGTTAAACGCCATGTTTATTTTGTGAAAAATCGTTCAAGAAGTTACTTAATTACACAATAGTTACGAGAAATAATTTTCCAAAACAAAATGGTGGCAAAGTGCCATACACAGTACATTTCCGTCCCGTCACGAATATGAATTAATTTTAACGCTTTCCGGTAAGTAGTGTAAAGTTGGCGAGCGAGGACAAACAATGACATCTTGTAAAACTATTAGAACTTGGTCTTCTAAGGAAGATTTATGTATAACTTGTAAACTTGTTCTTTAACCAAAAGTCATTGTGTTCTAGTATTATAGTATTAACCACCTTATCTGCACGTTTTTTGCTGTAATCTTTGCTGATGATGAATGTTTGTGCAATCGGTCTATAATTATTTGCAACTCTTTCTTTGGGGCTGCCTAGAGTGAACTGTGATATTCAATCCTCTCTGTGATATACACACACACACCACCCCAATGAAACATTTGGCACATTCTCAAAACTCTCAATCTTATCATGTGAAACAGACTGTATACAATAGAAGATATTTACGTTACGTCTTAATTTAAAAGGCTAAATTAATGGACGCACTTAAACTGTTTGTGAGATAAAACCCCGATAAAAACATAATTTATAACTTTATTTTGTTAAATAGTATTGTTCGCCACTGTGTTTCACCAGTGACATGAGGAATGTTAGTTCTTAGTTGCTTAGCGATTGTGTATAGGACATTACTGTATACAATGATACAACGTTTTAATTTTGATTATGAATGAACACTATACAGTTCTTACTTTGTAATCATTAGTTATTATTGTGGAGCACATCGTTACGTGTATGTATTTGAATGTCTTGGTGACGATTTTTTTATTTCTACTACTTTTTATTTCTCTCCCTTTTGACACATTTTTATGGATTGGGAAGGAAAGCTAAGTTGAAGGACATTCCCTTGGTACATCACAATATGTGAGTATATTATTCTGTTAACTACAAACCATAAAATAATGACTAATAAGTTTCGTTTCATTGCATATAACTGGATTCGTCCTATAGTTCCTTCTTTTCGCAATTTGCCAATTTGGAGAAGTTAGATAGGCCTGTACAGAATTAGCTATTTTCTGTTGATGTGCATTTGAATCCAATTACGTAATTAAAATATAACACGTAAAATAAAACACAAATTACATATATGTAAACCAAAACTAAATAAGTTTTGTTTAAATGTTTTATATCCAATATTACAGTGGTCACGATTTACTACGTACCAATAGCTTGGGGGGCCACTAGATGAACAAAAGCTGCTGAGAAGAGTATAAGTAATATCGGTAATACAATCCATGCCAGGTACTGTAAAGCTGGATGAATATCGGAGATCTCGTACAACCATATACGAGCTGAAACCAAATAACGAGGATGTCAATATATCTAATAGGCTTCGTTTCGTGACCGGAGGTACAGGTTTTAATAATAAATGAATCATAAATAAAAATCATTGTTTACCCACCGTGAAATATAACGGCTACTGCATAATCTAAGAAGAAACTAATTGGAGCCATTATTATTCCTAATAGCGCTAAGAATATCCAGTCTTCTCCTAGCTTAGCGCATGTGTGTTTCCAAAACCAGCCAAGGGCAGACGTTACCTGGAAAATAAAATGTTAGTGAGATACGAAACAACACCTTACCTATATCCTTTATTGTAAAAAAAGTGCGCTTCCAAATGTTTTGTTTAAATCACTGTTGGTGCAGTTATGCTATTCGTGATGAATGATCAATGGTAATAGACGATGGTCGATGATGGTGGTTGATTCTGTATGAGAAATAAAATACAATTGACTAACGGTATAAAATAAAAACCAGGAGCCGGAGTGGCTTTGGCAATTTGAAATTGATGTTCCACCACCTCAAGTCGAATCTTACTACTACTTCCTTACCATTACAGGGGGCAAGAGGAAGGTGCACGCCGCACGCGGGAGTATAAATATAGGCGGCAGCATGATCGACTTAGTGGCAGAAGCTGACTGAGACGATATTACTAAGTGTAATATTCAGAACTAACACATTTTATCAAAGATAGAGCATAAGAGAATAAAACCACAATTTGCACAGAGACATGCAGCATAATCAATATAGGAGGATTGCTAGTGTATATTATATCGATGTCACAAAACCAACCAAATAATATACAGATATTTATTTGCAGATGAAAACACAAAGCCAGGTTTCGAACCTGGAACGCTGGTGTCGTAGAATCATCTACGTATACTCAATTACAAACCATCAGTACGAATAAAATCATATCGTATATAGGAATAAACCCACACCTCCTGAGGTAGTAGTTGAGTAATAATATAGAGTTAGTCAACTAAAGAAGGGCTAACTAGCCCTGGATAGGTTTCCAACTAATAGGGAGTTTCTTACTTTGTAACATTTGTTTCCAGTTCTTCTTTGCGCATCCTTTATCTGACCGATTTCAGTTTTCCGTTTGTTCTTGAGCGTTTGGACTCGCCGCGCTTCTTCCTTTGCAAAGTCACCAAGGGCCTTTGTGTAATGACCATACATCTGAAACAAGGAAATAACACGCATGAACAAACCAATATGTTCCAATCAAGCCCTTACTAGACCAACAAAGCAGTAATTTAATGTTGTTTTTTTTTTCACAGGAACAAAGCCACATGTGGAATATAAATATATGTTTACAATATCAGGCGAACGTGAACCTATATTACAGTGATCCGTCATAAATCCAATATAAGCAAAATAACAACGGGGCCAAGCAGCTGCCAGTTTTGTAGGGCGATCGCCATTTTCTTTCTACTCTCTCTTGTAGTGTGTTTAAAGTGACAATGTGGCTCTTGATTGACTAAGGGCCGGTCTTACAATCTCATAAAAAAGTTATTTGTAGCAATTAAGCTATTTGGAGGATTTCAAGGGTTTTGATTGGTGGTTGCCATGGAGAAAACAAGCTATTTGACGAATAAGTAGTTATTGGGACATTGTAAGACTGGACCTAAGTCAGTCAATATGTGACTCCGTTGAACATATCGCTTGTATAGGCAGATTGGAGTGAATAAAGTAATAAAAAGAGCAGGCTGGCCGATGTATAACGTTCAGATGGATCGTATGTATCTTCGAACGCACTCTCCAAAACTATGTTGCACGGTCAAGCAGATTATTAAACCTTTGACAATTAGGGGCGGAGTTTAGTATTTGTCGCATATGTCACTTCACTATTACAGACTCTGACGATACAAACTTGCTAATGAACACGAACGAAAGCCCCGAAAGGGGCTGTAGAAAGCACTCTACAAAGTAGGTGGCTACTCTACATATGAAGAGTTGAAATATACTATATTAAAGTATATTTCAATAGTGACATATGAACATATCAGTATAAGCCTTCTACACAGAAAACAGCCGGGCTTTAGTGCATTTTTTTTTTTTAAGTGGTTAATAAAACGCTATGCCCTCACACTTTATTTCAGTCACTTCGGTAACAAGTTCAAGCAAGAAACACTGGCAACGGTTCAAACCTGCAATACGGAAGTTGTAAACACACAGGCATTGACCGTACAATGTTATCATACTCCAATTTTGAACGACGAGACTGAAATAATTTAAATTAAAAATGGGAATGATAATTTTACCAAGTGATCAAGTTTTTCATGTATTTTTAGTTTAAAATGTACTTACAGAGCGATGCACATTATCACTGTACATCACATGACCTGAGGTGATGTGGAAAGACTAGCGTCACTAAGGTTGGAATTCATAGTCGGCCCCTACACCTACGGGCACTTGCCACTGATTGTTGATATGGATTTCTTTTCTATATGGAGAATAACATGCAATTACATGCAAACCTAACCTTTTGGTAAAACGGGCGCCCCTAGGCGTATAGGGGACAACTATGAATTCCAGCCTAAGACAATTAAGAATACACATAGACATAATTCATTAAACATTAATTGCAACGTATACGAATGTCATCAGACAAATCTCTTTGGAGAAGGGGATGATGGAGACTTGTTAGTTAACTTTAGTAATAATCGTATTTTACAAACTTGGGACTTGATGGAAACAAAGGGTTTTAATGCCCACGAGTGAAAACTAGGTCGTCAGACTGTTATCATATGGGGACTAATTATTTTTAAAAGTCGTCCTGTCTGCATGTATAAGTTTGCTAAGAGCAACCGAATGATTTAGGGCCTACATGGTGTTTGCCAACGAATACAATTAGGCAAGTAGAACCAGGACGAAGGTAATATCAAAGATTACAAACTTTGGTAATATTAACAGTTATTGTTTGAGATAAAAAAGAAAAGCAGAAAATTGAATTAAGGCTAATGTATTGCGAACGTAAACATATTTATGTCAACGTTGACTGTGGTACACTACAGCAATCTATAAAGCTATACGTACATGTATCAACTTTGTACTAATAAAATAGTGTACTCGGGGTTTTACTTTGGTATGGGGCTTATAATTTCAGGAGGTGTACACTGTACATCTTTTGCACACAATTAGCTCAGCTAGGATTAAAAGAACATAAGGACATAACATGTAAAAGAACATATTATGTTGTGGCCAGTGTTGGGCATTATCTAGATAATCATCTAGATAACAATTTGTTATCTATTATCTTTATCTAGATAAAAACAAGAAGAGTTATCTATTATCTTTATCTAGATGATATTTTTGGTTATCTGTTATCTAGATAACTTCTTTCCCTAACAGATAATACACCGTTTGTAAGTAATAACATAATTCGATACCTACCTATTTCATTTTTTTACAAGAGACGAGCGGCTGGACACGTCACATCAAGTTTAAAGTAACAAGTTAGCATTTAAGAAACAAAGACGGTTAAATGTCATAAATACAAAATAATATGTTAAAAAATGCTATGAAATGAAAAAGTAGCCTGTATTAGTTAGAAACTTTAATTAGGCCTACTCTGTACTAATATTTTTTGATCAATGGAATAATTTATTTCCAAGTTGATTTAATTTACAAATGCATGATGAGAACACGCTTATAGCTACAAGTAAGACTTAAGAAAAGTATGCGGGCCTAGTCCTTACTGTGGCTTACATGATTACGTCCTGATCGTAATTATGAAAGTAAATCATATCACTGCATTGTCCAGTGCCAATGGCAATTGAAATCTCTAAATTGCCTTTACTGTACAATGTTTATAATAATTAATAAAAATACCCACATTTAATTGGTAAGGTAAGGTTATTATGGAACTACGGACTTCTAGTAAGTACAGAACTCTTAATTCGTGGACCTTGGCATTTCCCCTGTTTGTTATCTGGTTATCTATTATCTAGATAACAGTGGTTATCTGTTATCTTTATCTAGATGATTTTCAATTTTATTATCTATTATCTTTATCTAGATAATTTTTTAGTGTGTTTATCTTATCTTTATCTAGATAATATTTTTGGTTATCTGGCCCAACACTGGTTGTGGCTTAAAACAACGAAGAAAATATCAGACTGTAGGAAGAGGCAGTTCATTCTGCAAGGAACTTATTCTTGAATACACCCGAAGGCAATTCGCTATTATATTCATAATTATGTGTGATATCAATATCATACCGTGGATCGTTGGTCTATAGTGGGTTTATTATTGCTTCAAATGCAGAAGGTCTAATGTTTGGTTTGCAGTGTGGGCTGGGGCTTCGGAAATTAACTATCAAATCTACTCGTATGATGCTAGAAATGAAAACGGTGACTTTGGAACCGTCATAGCAACGAAGCACATAATAAATTGTATAACTATCCCCCACTGTAAATCAATTCTTGTAACTGAGTGGGTAGAATATAAATAAATACCGTACCAATGTTTTTATTTACTCTACATCTATGAACATAATATCAGCTGTTAACCCCCTCCCCCCCTAAACCATAAAGATGAATTCCTCCCCTCTCGCCCCTTCTCTTGGGTGTGCCACATAATACAATACAAATATTAATCTGAAGAATTGGTTCTTCTGTGTGGAATCAACATTATTATAGACTAGTTTCAAGGAGAAATAACATATCCATTGTTGTCATATACTGTAGTATCATCTAACTTGGTCCACCGTCCGTCCTCTGCCATCCTCGCTGTTTTTCCACTCATGTAATGGCTTCTTATATTGTCAGCGGTATTTATGTAGGTGGTATTTTTGCCCACTTTGATCACATTATTCTTTCAGTGTATCTAATTAAAGAGACCCAAGAGCACATCTCATTTTTTTTCATTGGGCTTCTGCCCAACTAACCGGCAAATGATCAAGCATAACAGCAAGAATACTGTTTCACTGGTGCGTTCTAACCTTTGTACGACGCAGCTTGTCGCACGATACGACAGATGGTAGTGATGGAACATTTTTTTACTCTCAACCCACAGGAATTTGAAAAGCTACAATGATTGCACTTTATATTCGCCAAGTATGCCGACCACCATTCGGGGGTTGGGGCTCGGCGGGCTTGGACCCCCCCCCCCCCCCCCCCCCCGAAATTCCAGCTTTAATAATTATTCTCTGAAAATCATATAAATCTGCCAAATAATATCATGTTCAAGTTCAATTTATAAATGAAATAAATTCAATGATTTTGTATTCCTTAGCTTAAAAAGAGTTTGATGATGATGTAATCCGCCGTCTGTATATTAGTTTTGTACGCCCTATTATTGAATATGGCAGTATAGTCTGGTCTCCTCACCACGTAACTATGAATAACGCACTGGAGCGCGTGCAGCAAAGGTCTGTATCATCGTGACGACTATGCTGATTTGTGCAAGAATTCCCGCTTACAAACCCTTGATGCAAGGCGTAAAATGCTGGACGTGGTAATGTTTAAAAAAGTCATATGTGTGATGTGGATTGCCCTGATTTACTATAGAGGCCATTCCCATAAATGTACCTGTCAGGAGCTCTCGCCATACTGCGCTTTTCCATGAATGTTTCAATAATATTACATAATTTGACGCTGCATGGTGTATATGCAATTAGTTTGTTAATATTATTTTATAATTGATTGTGTGCTCAATTTTTATTTTTATATTCTTAAATGTTTAAGTGTAACACGTTGTTGTAATAATGTTGTATTTATTGTATTTTATTATATCCATGTATCTCTGGAACGTATACCTCGGTATACATCTGTATTGGATAAATAAATAAATAATAATAATAATAATAATAATAATAATAATAATAATAATAATAATAATAATAAAGACATTTAAAAGATACAGATAAAAAAACAATTTCCTGCGGCCCTTTTGTGGTGGGACATCTCACACTGTGTCACTTGTGGATTGTGGAGCACCTTTTTATAGTTATGCTACTCTGGGTAGCCCCCCCCCCCGAAATACAGTCCTGCGTTAGCGTACGCCACTGCCTACCACATTTAGCATTTAATACCTAGTGATAAAATACATATATATTTTGTATATAAATTGTATTTATTGTCTATCCATGCACTTAGTTATACAAGACTGATTCTCGTGGCGGCTAATGGTCACCGCCAGCCACCGGAAAAGTCACCTTGAAGCAGGGTTTAATTTGTAATTGAAAAGGAACCGGAACACATATTTTGTTTGTCAAATTTAATTTGGCACCAATCCCGCCCACATTTATACATTGTGAACACATATAATATGTAATTATGAATTACTTATCTGTTTAGTGTCAGTGGTCAGTCAGAAGGTTATTGCCTATGTATTTGGGTCTGGCTACCTAGGGGTATTTCATAAACTTGAATAACGTGCATTCATACCAACAAATATTTGTGAAATTTTCAGAGATACGAATTAATTCACGAGTTTTTAAGGAGTAACCTACGTTACGAAATAATACCGGAACGCGCGTTCTGGTTTCGGAAAAGGAATCGGAACTGCGTTCCGGCTCAAATTAACTCCTGCCTTGAAGCAAGTATATGTTGTGAGTACAGTTTATACCAACAACGGCACTCAAAACTCTGACCTTGGGTCTCTACTCACGAGATCTCCAACCCACGGGGATACCGGGGACATGTTAGTAACGCACAAAATTTCCATTTTATAATTATATCTCAAGAATGGATATCGAAATCGAAAATCTGAATCTACAGCGGACTATGGTTTGGTAAACTCTACAGACGCAATGCTATAAAATGTACCTAACATTATAATCAGTAAGGTTGAATTATTTGTAATTCATTTTATTACTCATTATGAATTTAATAATCAAAATAACTACGCTACTGATTATCATATTTTATTCATTTGTAGGGCTTACCAAACCACAGTTCCCGCTGTTGACTCATCGAGTAGCATCCTTGAGATATAATTTTAAAATGAAAAGCTACACACACCTTTTCGTAGGGATAGGTCTACCTGTTATAGGGTGCATATACCAGCTTTACTTGATGTGCCCCTCTTGAGGTGACTAACTAAGGTATGTAAGGGTGTTTGGATAGTTGGGCTGAAATGTCCAAGGTCTGTTAGTAGGACTAAATCCCAGTATTTGCCTGTACGACCGAGGAAAACCATGGAAAAACCTTCAGTCAGGATTGCCGGTGGCCGGAATCGAACCGGAGTCTCGCGTCCTACCGCTAGTGACTGTGGTCAGGGTGTTTGGATAGTTTGGGAGGGAATATCCGAGGGCTACGTAGGAAGATGCCAGCATTTGCTTGAGGAAAACCTCCGAAAAGCTCTTCAGTCAGGATGGACGGTGGCCGGAATCGAAGCGTAGCTATCTGATATTTACCTGTTGTGTATAGTAGTGCGTTTATGATGATTTCAACGACAGACTGCATTGATGTAAGCCTCACAATACACAGATACACCAACAGTGTAACATTTCAGCAAACCTCGCTGCCTTCCTTCCTCAGACTACAACAATATAGGCGTGTTTGTGGTTCACTCACCGACATAAGTAACTCAAAGGTCGTGGTTCCTGGGCAATAGCACGTCTTTACTCTAACCACTCACCCTATTATGTATTGGCTCCATCTATTGTAGTTTACGAATCAATATACATCATAGATGTTGATGAGAAATAAATAAAAGGATCAGTTTAACCAAAACCAACCATTTCAGTTTCAGATAAGAATGAGTACAGACTACAGATTATTGGTTCAAGTAAATATGTGTTCTCGCACGCCTACCATTGATTTTCTTATGTCGCACACCAATGGAACGATTCTGACTCATCTCGCGCAAGTAACCAAGACGCATGTATGTAGGTATGCGTTACGCATATATGCTGATAAAATGTGCAGAAATTAAACTAATACAATAGTTTATTGTTTTCCCTAGTACGGTGCTAGAAACATGGATTCTCGTAGCCAAAGATTTCGGACCTTTTAGTAAAACAGAGAAACTATAAGATTTTACTTTTTGGAAGAGTGACAGAGGAAAGACTTTAGCAACAAACATTTTAATTGCAATGATTTGAATTACGTGTGACGAATATGCGTATAACGTAGTCAGTCTATTTTTGTAAAACTTGTATGGTTCAAGATGTACTCTTATAACAACGTGATCCGGCATCTGAGGCTCCAAGGACTAAAACAGACATGACTAAGAGGTAACACGGGAGACTCTGATTCGAGGGATCGCACGCTCGGTTCCCACCATCAGCAATAGACACAGAGAGGCTTCCTGATTTCTTCAAGAAACCCTCTTAAGTTTCACTTCCCGAAGCTGAAAAGGGCTAATATTACAGTCTATACCCTACAGCAGTATTTCTTTAAAAAAACAAGGAAACAAAATAAAAATGCATATTAAGTCGTAAAAACGTACGCAGGTCGTATTAATTAAGATATAATTAACTGGCGAACTGATCTCAGGTCAATATTAATTTCGTTCTCCAGTCACTCGAAAACAATTCACAGACATATCGTGCGAACATAGGAGTCTTGATGGGGATATCAGTATCGATTTTATGTATTTTATGTTCACCTTTATAGAATCAAAACTGGGTTATTTGCAAAATTATTCATTAGTTAGTTAACTTCCTTTCCAGATCCTAGTAGATTCGTAAGGAATCCATATAATTAATTATGTCAGGTTTAGTTATACTATTGTTTTTCATCTCAATCAATTATTTTTAAATATTTTACATTTATACCATTCACTAGCAAGCACTAGAGTATTAATCTGCACATTCATGTTCATACTTCAAATATTATAAAGGAACTAGGACTGTAGAACGTCTAAAGTGGTTTATCATAATATGAAGTGAATAGGAATAGAGAAGATCCCAAGACTAGAATACGAAGCAGATGAAGGGATTAGACGAAGGGTAGGAAGAAGAGAGAACTGGAGAAGCTTGATCGAAGGAGACGTTGAAGAGAAAAACGAATCCTGGGAGCATGTGAAAAGTGAGAAGCAGTGGGAGGACAGAGAAGAGTGTTAAGAGATTGGTGAAGAAGAAGATGAGGAAGAAACGCCGAGTTTGGAGTGCATACATTTAAATTTTAATTCACAGACCGTGATATTGTAATACTAGATCAATGCATTTTTATTTATAGGTACCGTCTAGGTACCGTCTCTTTTACTGGTTCAAGCACTAGAGTATTAATCTGCACATTCATGTTCATACTTCAAAGATTATAAATTGGAACTAGGACTGTAAACGTCTAAAGTGGTTTATCATATTAATATGAAGTGAATAGGAATAGAGAAGATCCCAAGACGAGAATACGAAGCAGATGAAGGGATTAGACGAAGGGTAGGAAGAAGAGAGAACTGGAGAAGCTTGATCGAAGGAGACGTTGAAGAGAGAAACGAATCTTGGGAGCATGTGAAAAGTGAGAAGCAGTAGGAGGACAGTGATGCCCTAGACAAGGGAGGGCAACCTCCACTAAACCAGATATGTTTCTCAAGAATTTACTTATCATATTTTATCATATTATTGTATCACTGTCCACAAACCACACACTGACACATATATCCACACAAATTGCATACTAAACTAATTCGGCTGACAGATGGACTTCGTCCAACCATGGAAACTAACTTCTCTCACATAAAATAGATCTTCAGTCTCTTTAGGAACGACCACGTTGTTGGTTGTGAATCTGATTGAACAACCTTTCGAACCACCCTGCTGCAACCCACAACAAACTCAGTCCCTAAAGAAACTGACAACAGGGAAAACACGTTCTAACATTTCTTCATATACCCTACACAGAAACGTGAACACACAAGTATACACACCCTGTATAATCCCATTGTGCACAGTGGCGTAACTAGGAATTATTTCGGGGGGGTTAATTAGGGAAAAGTGAGATGAGGGGACTGAAAGGGGTGTGGGGCGAAGCCCCAGCCGCTGGAGGCCATTTCGCCGCGAAGGCGAATTTTTTTTCACTTCTATAATTAAATCGTGCCTTTTAGACTCAAAGAATACTACTCGAACCACTACTCGTTTGTTTGTGTTATATTGAAGTTACAGTGTAGGTATTAATTGTAGTTCTAAATAAGAATTGCATAGAAATAGTGTTTTTAATGTTTTATGGTTGTTCAATATAATCTCAAGATGAAGTGAAACATTGTGGTCACAAGTCACATACATTTAAATTTTAATTCACAGACTGTGATATTGTAATATTAGATTAATGCATTTTTATTTATAGGTACCTTCACTTTTACTGGTTCGAGAACACATAAATATAATTGAATTATTGAAATAAATTATATATCTTATCTAAGTGAAGTGGTATGATAAATATAATGAAAATGTTATTTGTAGCGATTGTTATACACTGAAGTGGTTTAAGGATTTTACAATATAGTATTAAGTAAATGTAGTATTAAGTAAAATCATTCTCGATGTAGTTTCGGGGGGGGGGGGGGTTAAACCCCCTAACCCCCCCCCCCCTTAGTTACGCCACTGATTGTACAAACACACGATGTACACACCCTCCATACAAACACCCTGTATTCAATACCGGTATAGCTGGCTCAGTGGTAAAACGCGTGACTATAATTCGGGAGGTCACCGGTTCGATTCCGGCCACCGGCAATCCTAACTAAAGGTTTTCCCGAGGTTTTCCTCAGTCGTAAAGGCGAATGCTGGGATTGACTCTTACCAACAGCCTAGGACATTCTTTCCCAACTATCAAAAATTAGAATATATACTTAGTTAGTGGAAATACGCAGCCAATATGGTGTGCGCCCTAGATCAGGGACTTTACGAAACATTATTATTAGGTATCACTAGGATAACGCTCTGTTTGACGCGTTGATAAGCGAGCGCGTCCATATCTACGAACGTTCTGGCGAAAAGATCTCAAAGCTAATAAAAACAACAATTATCAACAATTCAAGAATGTGCATTTCAAATTTTTTTCTAATTTCCATAGCTATTATACTTCCCTATATTGTCGAATGCAGTGCAATCTGCGTTGCTAAGAATTTTCGTTGTCTGTCTAGTGTTTTCGCGGTGGTCCGCCACCGTTACTAACAGTTATTGAGTGTAACTTTGTAACTTTTCAAACGATTTTGCCTCAAAACTATACACCTTCAATCCACATCGAGGCTTGTGGATGGTCAAAATTTCAAGTTGATCGGACTTTCCGTTCGACCGCTATCGACAGACATAAAAACAAAACAAAAAACAAACAGCATGAAGTGTCATAAGAGTCTAGTACAAAAAAAAAAAAAAAACAGAACGAAGGGCCATAAGAGTCTCGTGGAGACGCTCGCTTCGCTCGCTTAATTATTGTATTTTGTAATAAAAACATGTAAGTTTTGAACCGAAAAAACCTTGCAAACACATTATTGAATTGTAGACATCTGGCAGCAGCGGTTTGAGTGTTACTCCATCATGACTCAGACCGCTCTACGACACTATACACTCCACCCACACAAGCCTATGACTCACCAAAGTGTGCTCGTATCCAAGCTGTGTTTGCTCCGGCAATCTGCCTCCTTGGGCCATCTTGATTGTTTGTAGAATACACAAAAGTCAAAAAAACAAAGACTATTTAAAAACACACTTGTAGTTGATTTTTTACACAAATAAAACGACACATGAGGCTGTCGTGGTTGGGAACGATCCCGCTCGTGTTGTGGACATCAATGTCTGTCTGTTAGAAGCGGTGTCAACAACCAACTAGTTGTAAGTTGCGCGAGCCGCCCTAATCACCCCGTTGATAACGTTTGGCATGTTACTTTAATTAGGATATTATTTCAGTCAGCTTTGAAGGTAAAACACAAACAAACTTTGCATTGTTATCGTGAGTGGTGATACAAATGACGTAAATGTGGGCCACTTTGACTAGAGGTAGAGCTGGTCGAAGTAGGATTTCTACACCCACTGATTAGATATTGCAGCCTTTTTGGAAATCTGGCACTTAAAAAAGAAAGCTAGTGGAACGCAAATATTAATTTGTTTGTCGAGATAGTATTTAGAATCTCCAGTGCATAAGAATATGAAAATTAAAATTTATTCCAAACGAAAGTTGATTGTTAAAAAAAAATGTTTTTTCTATAATCGTTAATTATTTTATTTTTTGTATAATATGATTCATTTACACACTTGTTTTACACACAATATAAATTCGAAAAATGACCTCGAGATATTTTTGTTGCGTTACAACGTGATTGTGAAAAGCTACATGAAACACTTAACAATGCATTTGCCATATAGACACATTTCAATTCATGAATTGAACTGTCTTTAGGTCAATGTTGAGTTAGTTGTACGATATATGTTCTTATTTGGCGAGTCGCTCACTTTTTAAAAATATTCCTTGAAAACTCGAGGTAATGACCTAATTGAACGGATGCCATTGTTGTTAAGAAAAAATAAGCAAACGTCACCACTAGAAGAACTCATTAATAACAGAAATCGGTGGCACTTTTTTCTTCGTGTTCATAATGTCGGGAGATTTCTTCCGTACGAATTGGCACAGTCACTAGAAGAAGGTGGGACGGGACTGTCACTGGATTCACTCTAGTTTATTTCAGTTCAGGTATGGTGAGCTCCCGATCTGTTACGATTAAAGTCGATGTAGGCAGTTCAAATATAGCCAATTGTCGTTCAAGAAAAGTACCAGACGGCGTTCCAGTCATCAGCGCTCAACTAGGGGGTTGATTATGTAACTAATAAGATGACAAGACTAATTATAAAATCACGGGACCATTTAAGATCACAAACATAATGAAGAGTGAAGCACTCAATAAATTCAAAGTTGTTCTGAAGTGTTGATTCTGACATTTGTCCGCATGTGCTCGCACTGTCCGATCTCTGATTCATATGTTTCGTATTAGAAATATCGATCTTTGATTGGTTGTCGATGGTGTTTGGAGCCTACAGGGTTGGTTTAGTCACTTTAAATTAAAGTCCCCCACTGCAATTCAGTTTCGTTACTGAGTGGGTAGACTCTAAATGTGAATTTATTTATTTTTTATTTATTTGTGTTATTCGCATTGATAATGGTTTGCTTGAGAACGGAGATGGGATCTGAACTAAGAACAGGCACGTCCGCTTCTTTTCTCGCTACAGCTACTTCTACATAAAGAGTAGCGCGCTCTACAGCACGTAAAATGTAGCATGCTACAAGTAGCACCCTGTTCTCCAAGACTGAGAAAATTATCCATGGTACCGAAAATATTAATGATACAAATGTAACGATGACCAAAAAAGTCGACTTACACATTATATTATAAAGCGTAATTGGATATCGTGATTTTTTTATCTATATTAATCCAACGGTTCAACAAATTGTTTTCAATGAATTCAGTTTAATTTGATTTAAATTCATATAAAGTTTAAAATGAAATATTACATGAAAAAAATATTTTTTTTAAAAAACAACGCTTATATTTAAATGCACTAAAAAGTAAAAAAATAAATTTTCACCCAACAAATTTTTGCCATACTCGGAAAATAAAAGCGTTTGGCGCTTTCCCTGCATAAACAGCAGAATACTGCAATCTATGTCAATACCGAAAGCGCCCAACGCTTTTATTTTCCGAGTGAGGCAAAAATTTGTTGGACGAACATTTATTTTTTTACTTTTTAGTGCATTTAAATATAAGCGTTGTTTTATAAAAAAAATGTTTTTTTCATGTAATATTATTTTACACTTTTTAGTCTTAAAGAATCTTGCAATCGAATATATATCGAAAGTCGATTAATTAATTATGATGGCTTAATTGATTATTTAGTAAATATGACAATTGATTCAAACATGTATTGTCATTAAGAATACGTCTGTGTGAAAACTTTCAGCTCAATTCGACGTTCGAAAGTGGGTGTTTTATCGATTCCCATATAAAACATCAATTAATTAATTATGATGGCTTAATTGATTATTTAGTAAATATGACAATTGATTCATGTATTGTCATTAAGAATACGTCTGTGTGAAAACTTTCAACTCGATTCGACGTTGGGAAGTGGGTGAAACATCGATTCCCATATAAAACATTAATTAATTATGATAAATTAATCGACTATTTTTAGTAAATATGACAATTGATTCGTGTATTGTCATTAAGAATACGTCTGTGTGAAAACTTTCAGCTCAATTCGACGTTCGGAAGTGGGTTAAACATCGATTCCCATATAAAACATTAATTAATTATGATGAATTAATTGAATATTTAGTAAATATGACAATTGATTCGTGTATTGTCATTAAGAATACGTCTAAACTTTTAGCTCAATTTGACGTTCGGAAGTGGGTGAAATATCGATTCCCATATAAAACATCAATTAATTAATTTTGATGGCTTAATTGATTATTTAGTAAATATGACAATTGATTCATGTATTGTCATTAAAAATACGTCTGTGTGAAAACTTTCAGCTCAATTCAACGTTGGAAAGTGGGTGAAATATCGATTCCCATATAAAACATCAATTAATTAACTATGATGAATCAATTAATTATTTAGTAAATATGACAATTGATTCGTGTATTGTTATTAAGAATACGTCTGTGTGAAAACTTTCAACCCAATTTGAGGTTGGGAAGTGGGTTAAACATCGATTTCCATATAAAACTATAATTATTTAATTATGATGAATTTATTGACAATTTAGTAAATATGACAATTGATTCATGTATTTTCATTAGGAATACGTATGTATAAAAAATTTCAGCTTGATCGGACATTTAGAAGTAGGTGGAATATAAACATCGATTTCCATATAAAACATTAATTAATTATGATGAATTAATTGAAATTTAGTAAATATGACAGTTGATTCATGTATTGTCATCAGGAATACGTATGTGTAAAAAATTTCAGCTTGATCGGACATCTAGAAGTAGGTGGAATATCGATTCAAAGATTCCGTCCAGACAAACAATGGCAAGCTAATATAAGCGTTGTAATGAATAAGAATGGAAGCATGTCTCCTAGGTGAATATCGCTACTGAAATATGTAGGCCTACCACGCGCTGAAACTACGCGACGCGAAATGATATTCTATAGACGGCGTGGCGGCAAACATTTTTAAAGGTGTGTTCAACGATTGGTACGTTGACGTCAAAAAACGCACAAAATTGTCATGTTTTAATTGTATCTCAAGAACGCACCTCAAAATCGAAAATCTGAGTAATAAGCGTGGTTTGGTAAGCCCTACAAACTGAATGATAATAATCAGCATGACTGTGATTTTTATTTCATTAAATTACTAATTAAGCACCGTCATACCGATTATGGTAGATGCATGTAACATTTATCATTAAGTCTGTAGGAGGTTACCAAACCACATCACGCTTATTACTCAGATTTTCGTTTTTGAGGTGACTTCTTGAGATATAATTAAAAAATGAAAATTCTCTGCGGTTTTTGACGTAGAGGTACCCGTTCGGAAGTAGTCATTTTACCGCTAAAACATGCGTCTAAATGTACACTCCTCACGCCTAAACCGATAACAGGATTTCTCTCTAATTTTACGTTCGAGTATAAAAATGTCAAATTGATGACTTTCATTACGAAAACACACGATATTAATTTTGAAAGAGTATATAAAACTAAAAAGTGATAGATATATAAACGTGTACACAACGTGTAGTTACAGTGTGTACAAATCTATATATTTTATATATTACTCTTTCAAGATTAATATCTTATGTTTTCGTAATTGAAGTCATCAATTTGACACTTTTATACTTTGAGGTAAAAATCGGTTTAGGGGTGAGGAGTTTGTTAGTTAGAGGCATGTTTTAGCGGTAAAATTACTACTTCCGAACGCTCTTTAACGGTTATCGAAGAGAATATTCAAATTACATAAATGAGTTAACGACAATCGTAATGGGTTCATACTATGGGAGAAAAAATGATATCAACCTCTTTTGCATCCCCATGTGATAAGATACTACAGTAGACATCTGAGCCTCGCAGAGTCGATACTCGCCAGTGTAGTTGGCAATTACTATTAGGCAGATCAAAAAAAAACTCCTGTACCCCTAATTTTTTTTGTTTTTTACCGTATAATGATGAGATTAAGGTGGCACCGAAGGCGAACGGAAGGAAGGGTTCTACGATTTCGTTCTTTGGTTTTTAGTCACAATTTAAAGTTACTAATTACATCTCCTTTACTGAAAAAATGGAGCAAATCGTCTTGAAATAGTATATTATATAATTAAAACCATTTACCACTAAACAAGTTGAAAGTTGAAACTCATACATTGACATCCTGCGAGTCTTCTTAGCCCAATCACTTGTAACTGATGGCATCGATAAATTCAAGTTTATTACGATATTTTGCTTAACCGTTTAAAACATTTACAGCGCATAAATTGTTTGCTTGTTGTTTCATGATAAGTGGCGAACTAACCCACATATTATTTTATAACGTACCTACTTAAAAAAAAAAAAAAATAAATACGAAGAGCAACCCTGAAATTTACTTCTATAAGATAACGTACACAAAACTTTTTAGAAAGTTTGACAAATTCACTCTAAAACTAATTTTTCAGTTTTATATATTAAGAAGTACTTTTCTACTAGGCTCGGGTCCCTACTGTCATAAAGTGTGCGACTACTTATTATAAAAAAACTATATGTCATAAAATCAATTTGTTTTGCGATTTTGGACACGAAAAGAACAACATAAATCTGAAACAACAGCAGACATATTGAATCTCGTCTTGCTAGATTCACTTAGCGAGGAACTCACGAAGCAAGTTCAAGTAGGTATCTCGAAGAATGATATATTGATAGTGATATCCCAAGTCACTTGATGGGCTCCCACAACTAAGGGCCGGTATTTCAATGTCCAGTATAAGTGCCAAGTAAATTTAACTGTCAGGTAAGCCCAGTTTAGTGTGTTTCTATTGGCCGTTGTCATGGTGAAAACAATCTAACTGAAAAGTAAATTTTAACTGGACATTGAAATACCGGCCCTAAGACATGCACAAATAATAAATTTGTGTCACTCGACTGAGGATTTCCAAGGATGGGACAGGAAAATTGCTACACAAATAAAAACAATTACCCGCATTTGCATTGACCTCCTTTATTGGTGTTATTTTTACGTTTTAGTTTTTAGGCATAAAACGTAACACTTGCATGTTCAAGCCATTATCAATTCTTAAGCTTTGCTGATCAGCTGATGCAAAGCATGCCAGCCAGCCACTTACATCACTGTAAAGTGTAAACCTCTTTCATCCAAACTGGGATAAATCAAATTTACAGTCCAAACAGTCTTAAGGTACATGTATTCGGGTATATTGTCCATTCTTAGGTATATGATCGAGTAGGCCTATTACATTTACTCCCAACTAATAACGTTAGGTCATTGCCAGTTTGGATTCAAGGGCGTTTACAACCGTAATGCTGAACTTTCGTCATCTCCAAAAACATTCACATTGTAATGACATTCAGAACTGTCTTTTCTTCTCATACACACTATGCACTTTGTCATGCAGTTCAACAACACACAATGTCCTAAGACATTCACGTCTACAACTAATGATTCCCATTCTTTAAAATGTATTATGATTTTTATCGCTGCCAATGAGTTTTTGATTAAATGTTAATTCACAAGTTGCTATGTAAATAGTAACAGTTAATAGTGATTGAACATTTTTCATATTTCAAGTTTCATGAAATAGGTACTGTATATATTTCAAGAAATGTGGAAATGCGCGACCGCATCCGTAGGAGGCAGACACTTAAAAAGTCTCATGAACTTACTCGAACTGAAGCTGGTAGACTCCGCATTTATTAAAGTTATAAAAAATGCAATCTCGTGTGATATGAAAAACAGGAAAAATGTTATGGGGTGTATCCTGCCTAAAGCCTGCTGCTCTCGATCTTTGATACATGGAACCCAAGTTTTTGACTCCGGACTGCAGGGCTGTTGTTTGACAAACATGTAGCACTAAAGTGGCCACTGAAAATTTCAAAATCCATACTATCATCCTCAAATACATCTAAAGAATGGAAAATCATTGAACAATCAATCTTTGATGTATCTATAGTCAAGCCCATAAACAGCACACAACCGTAACTTAACAAAGTTCCCTAAAAGAAATGGAGTTCCCAATCAAAAGAAAAGAAAGTATTTAAGTAATTTTGGATCCTTTTCAGCTCTATTGTAAGTGGGCTTGACCATATCACATTTCTTGACACATTTTTTTACAAAACACATTTGCGATAATGAGTACACTAGGTTTTATTTACTGAAAGCAGTGGTTGGCAACATGCCAGACAAAGAGGTCATGACTTTTAAACTCTTGTACAGAAAGAACATATTTAATGCATCGACGACAATAAATATGAATGTAAATAAAGTAAATTCAGGTATGGTGGTGAATAGATGTTTTGGTTCTTACTTCTTATAGATGTTTTGAAAACTCGACAAAACTACCTTATGTGGTATTTCTTATATCAAACTGAAATGAAACTACTGGGGAGAATTCACATTTTACTAATTCCGAAAGAATTGGGGGGTCCCTCACAAAAAGTAACGTTTTAAATTAACTGTCTGGTAAACCATACAACTACAGAAAGCTCTCTCAAATAGGTACTTCTGCACTTTCACGAGTTAAGACGTGTACACGAGCCACATATTAGTAATTAATAATTATCTATGCAAATGAATGCCAACCTGAGCTACCAATGGTTGTTGAATGCTGTTATTTAACCTAGCTTGATATAGCCCATGAAACATGTTTCGAAATAATAATGTTACCAAGATATAAATGAAACATACCCGGTATTATCATTGCATTCCATGGTTAAAATGAATTTTATAGGGTTCAGTGAATACATTCAGTCAGTCATAGTCACTGCACTGCATATCTCCAATCATATTACGCTATGTCAATTGTATAGTATCGTTTCACTATAATACTACCTTCAATTTGCTTCAGCTGTTTTATGGTTGGAAATTACATGATATCATTTGTATGCAAGTGCACACAACATAAATTAGATGCGATTATAAGTTAATCAATAAATCTACTGCGTAACAATTGAACCGATTCTGGATATTAAAAATGCTGTCTTACTTTTTCACGCTTGCCAGTTACTGTAAGTTCCCACCCATTCGAAAATATGATGACTGAAGATGACTAACATCAAGTCTAGCCCTTAACAAGACTACTGCCTGCGATGTTTACTAGTCACAGCAGTTCGCACACCATTTGATGTTTAAAGGGTGTTATACCAGTGGGCGTTTTTACTATCCATACCTTCACACGAGATTCGAACCCAAATACCTCAGTTGGTATTAGCTTGAAAACGGGATGTTGAACATGAATGAACTAGAAGGTGCATGTACCTTGTTTCAGAAAATTAATATTTGCATTGAGTGTAATCAGAACTAGATGAAAAAAACCCTGATCTACTACTACCTAGTTAAGTCTAATATTATACGAGAACTTAGAAGGTAGCATAATGCTAATGATACTATATAGTATGTCCTGCTAATTTGATATCAAAAACTATGCCCAATTCATAGAAAACTTTCCACAATAAGGAATACACATCCAGACTTCACTGCAC
Organism: Isoperla grammatica; assembly: GCA_945910005.1. Lineage (NCBI taxonomy): Eukaryota > Metazoa > Arthropoda > Insecta > Plecoptera > Perlodidae > Isoperla > Isoperla grammatica. Next base: position 24,097,073 of record OX246746.1, read on the forward strand.
ACTGGTCAGCAATTCTTCTGACAATTGCTCGATCTATAATTAATTACTGCTGACCACTAAATGTAATGTAATGTTCATTAATGAAATAAGGCAATTGGAGGTGACATTGTGTGACCTTGTATGTAGAATTTCAGTGTTCCCACCAAAGAAAGATGAAAAATTGATATAACCATGTAAGGTATGCAATGCACTCTATTTGTATCAAATGAAGAAAGATGGTTTCTTGATGTTGATGATAATACTGAATCTGTTTATCTGGATTGTAGATACACTATAATATTTGCCCATGCTTTCCCACCAGTGTATACCTTATGGCCGGGTTTAGCAATAAATTCATACAAACTCGGGATGATTTCAAATTGGAAATACCACTGAGCAAAATAATAGAAATCGGTTGGGACATTATTTTGATTATTACTGTACTTCAGTAATTGATTTCAGACTTTCATGTGAGACACGATTTGTTAGATATGCAGTCGTTCCTACAGTTTCCCATCACTTGTGCTATCTAAAGGTGGCCAGAATGGCATTGGTATGAACTACGGCAGGGAAACACAGCAGCAATATTTACTGAACTTTTTACATTAGATGAATTATTATCTAGCAAGTGCAACATTCATTATTCAACTGATATTTTATGATTGAACAATCTGGACTCCACTCTTTTTTATCACAACTCCAAATACCTCTACTAGCACCATTACCAGTTATCGTAAAGCTGTATCAACTTTCAAATGGAGGGGACCATTAATCACATCAGTTATTACTTGCAACCACAGAACATAGGTACATATCAAATTATAGGTAAGCCCTAATTTTATAGAACTGACACTACGAAATAAAGTAAGAGTTTTTCTGTTACTTGCAATGTAAATGTATAAATAAAATAAATACTTGTTGAAATAAGTGTACCCTTGGCCTTAGTCATGACTTGTCCAATACATGTTCACACATACATTTGGAATCAGGTACTAGAAGGAGAACGTATTGTAGCTACTACATCAAGAGATGCAACTACAAGAATAATGTTTCATATTTCTTAACCCTTGAGCATGAAGTAATGAAAACACAACCACTGCTTGCAGATCACTTACAACATAACAATCGATAAGAGAAAGGCAAGGTATGTGAACACAACCAGGTATGTGGCTATATGAGGTCACACCATACAGTGCCCCATAGTAGTTTCAAGCCCACACTTTTCTTTACACAACATTCCATTTCACTGGTCCATCTGAATGGATAAATATTAACCTTGCCTTTCTTGTTTAAGGTCTAGTCAACACAATTTGACTAATAATTACCAATTTTGTTTTTTTGAACAATTTAGCTCGAATTATTTTGAACCAAAGACCTCTTTACTAGAAACAAAAATATATGGTTAGCTTTAGCAGGTTTCATTTATGATGTAACACAGAACTTAATTAGCATGCTCTAGGGCTATTAGACTCATTGCTCTAACATTGCAGATTAAAAGAATAATAGGTTAAAGCATGCTAATTTGAACATACATACTCCAAAACAATCACATAGAACAGAGATATACATAAACAGGATCACAAATATAATGAGGTCAAAATACGTAATCTGTTGGTATGTGTGTACCTGCTTGTTTTTGATAAATCAATCGACACAAAAGTCCAATAACATATTAGGACTGAATGCTTTCAGAGGTCCTAGGTTAGCAACTTTTTGATCTCACATCAAAATAATTTCTCAGGCTTTTGAGACAGATTGAAGCCTGATGATCGAGTGCCTGAACATGTCGTTTGTTTCACATTTTGCCTAGATGAGGACCAAGGTTCATCAATCCCAACAGGTCGTAACTGTAGTGCTGCATTACTGTTCTAGGGATGGTCGAAAATGGTTTTAATCTTTCCTAATATCGTTTTAATAAATACAAATTATGGTTTGTGCTGATTTTTTTAAAAGAAAAATATTGAAATGCAATGTAAATAGACTTTATTCAAGTAATGCTGGTTTAAATTGATGGAAATATAATTATTACTTGTATGTGATATGATAAAATAATCAACGTTTCACCTGGTGACGATTTCAAACATAAGCACAACTTTAGATCTTCATTGCAAACCTTGACATAATCTCAAATCGTACTCAACGACTCAGTTCAGACACTCGACCATTATAAAGTAAAAGTATAAACTCCAGCATCACATGAGACTGAAGTGGGCAGCTTGTTTCTTCCACTGCCTAAAAGGTCCCCATAATAGACAACATTATGGACAATCTTAATTAGAAAAATTAAGGGGGGGGATATTTGAATCCCAATTACTTCATCAACCACCACATTATGGCCCCATCAACAAGAAAAATAGGAACTTAGTTTAAAGAAAAAGTGCAAATGTTGTCCTACTAACATACCAAAGTGGGTCGGAAGTATTATTATTTAGTTTTTGTTGTTTATCTCTTCAGTCACCATACAGACTTAGTAGCTGCTACTTTTCCAAAGATTATAATCAAGTATTGCTAGTGTCAGATTTTGGCTTGATAGGCAACAAATTCAAAGTTTTTTTTATGCTGAATATTTGACCAAAATAATATCAAGTACTAAATCTCTAAATAAACAACATATATCTTGTCAAAAGATCATAAAAAAAGTTTTAAAAAAAGCCAACATATCTGCCATCTGGCACTCTATAGCTAAAATAGGACCAATGCTGACAAATACACATGGCAAGAAATAAAAACCAGTCCACAGCATTTCCGTTAAAGACAGATCAAGATCAGGCTATTGTTCCAATTACATCATTTGCACTTTTACTATTCACCAATTTAATACAAATGAACAGTTGAATGTGATGAGATGAAGGCCGGTAAGCAAATATTAGCTTACCATGACAGGTCAGTCCATGGTTTTCTCATAATACCAACTGAAATGATATACTTTTAAATCTAAGCTATATTTTAAGGTGGCACTAGACACTATTGTTCCAAATATAGCACAATAAACAAGTATCACACTTGCACTCATTATAAATCAGATGCTAAGCTAGCTGTTGACCTTGACCCTTTGCGTGAAAAGTATTCATGATCAAGAAGTGTTCAGAACCTGACAACTGCGCCTAGATATTTGATGGTGTGGCAATATCAACATCACAACACATCTTCTGACATAATATAATTATAACCATGTTTTAAAAAGTTACGTGTTCCTAATGGATTAAGAAAACTCTACTGCCAGCAGTGATGAGGAAAATACCAAATCCAAAATGAAATATATAAGGAATTTAGAATTAAAAAGGAGCATTTAAACAGTGCAGGTGCATTTTTTAACACACTTGATTATAACTTAGTTAGAATGACATTCCTTGTACCTTTAAGTACGTTTGTAGTGAGATGATAGAGGGTTACACTACTCTATACAGAGGTTCCAATGCCGACGTTACAGACAAATGAGATATTGGTCAACCAGAAAGTGAACTGATCGGGCAAGGCTCTTTCAAAGCTCCTCATCAATGACATAACCACAGTGAAGACAGGATGTACTTTTCAATAGTAACTAGCACAACGCAGTCCGAGTGTGGTAGAATACAAGATTGAAGTGGAACCACATGCAGCTGACAAGCTGTCCAGACTTAACAAGCACGCATGTCATATATATTTCGGCTAGGCACTGCCGACAGGCAAGGGTGCAACTTGTTTGATGGAAGGATTGTGTCTGTTGTGATTGTGCACCCGGATGGTCAGTGATCACTCAAGCACACATTTGGAAATGTAACAATTGCTAAGTGTTCTTCTTATTATTTATTCACATTTATTTCTGGCCATTGCCATGTATAAAATATAGTGAGATCAGAACTTGTGGTTGATTAATGATATTGATTAGTGGAGGTTGTTACCGATACTTAAGCAGTCTTTAATACAGTATCAACTCCAACTGTGGTAATCCAGGTGTGGAGTAGTATTTGGATCTACAATCAACCAGAGTTCATGACGGTTAAAAAACAAGAAAACAAAATCATGAAGTTACTATCCATATGAAATGGACAGTGGTAATTTGGGACATCATGAGAAGTATTTGAAATTGTTTCAATTAGACTTTAAGTATTAATATGGTATTTCATACTAACAAGAAAAGCTTGTAGGCTTTTAGCTTTAAACTTTTCAATGTTGTAGCTTTTAACTTTTCAATTATATGATATTGATAGTACCGATATAGGTTTACTTGTACTTGACCCTAACTGATATCTTTCTCAATTAATCTTTCTCAATTAACTTGATTCATATTATATTTGGAACAATAAGGTAGTGCAATTACTTAACCTATTCCATACAGTAAACTAAAACAAGTAAATTTTCTTCCCATGCATCATACAATGTAATGCATAGTTGTCTTGTGCTTATCACAAATTACACATTGGTTCTCTAAGAAATACTGGATGGAAAGGAATAGCTCAGGAGATAAAACGGACAGTTCTGCTAGGCCATAGACAGAACTGGTTATCCATCAATGGGAGAATTTAGACAAGATCAGAGATAAGCAGGCAGACTGCTGAATATCCCAGGGGAGCCAAAAATTGTGAGTTGAGAAATTATTTAACCTATGATTGAGCAAATGCAATCAACAATAGGCCTAAAGCAATACCGTAACTAAAAAAAAAAAAGATAACTAGAATTTAAATGATGCATTTGCTCAACATACATCCATAATCTGTGGAAAGTTCCACAGACTGGGAATACAGCATCTTCAATTGGGTAAGGGCTTGCTGTGGTGTTCTTGTTTGGTATTGCCCTTACATTTGGATCTCCTGGACAAATATATGCACTAATGGCAGTTGTCCTAACGTATGTGATGGTATCTGCTTGCATTAGAATTGCATGATCAAAGATGCGTGAAATACCTTCAATTTCTTTCTCCAAACAACACCAAAACTACCTACTTTGATGAATGATGTGATGTACAAAATTCAACGTTAATCATGTTATTGTTTAGATCCCAATTAAACTATTAAGTTTACTATTTACTACCCTGGAATCTTTGATCACATAATTCAAGCATATTTAATAATAACAAATAAAATGACACTATTTGTGATTGTTTTTTTGCTTATTTCAAATACTTTTGTAAATTTCAATGAGACAATAGTCAATAACCAAGTTTGCGGTTAGAATTTACAAACCAAACTGCAAAAATATTGTTCAATGTCCTACCTTATGAATTATAATTCTTTGTTTCTTTCCTTATATATATATATATATAGGCCTATATATAAGTTTTAACCTCTTCGCTCTATCTCGTTCTCTCTCTCTCGCTATCTATATATATATATTTTACTGTGCTCATGGCAACAGTTATTTATCATTCAGTCAATAATTCATTATTACTTTTTGACAAGGCAAAACAATATGTAACATGTAATTGCTGCAAAATTTCGTTTGATGGGACATCGCTAACTGGATACCGTTGCCAGTTTCTGTCTTAGTATTTCGTAATATTTACAATGTAGGCCCCATATTACATGAGTACGAATTTATAGTCTTCAATACCAGTGTTGCAAACAGCTAATTTCCCTTTATGTAAAAAATAGGAATTCAAAAATCAAATGATCAGCAAATTGTAAATAATATTAAAATTATGAGATAAATAACAGGTGTTGATTCACAGGCCCTACTACACTAGTTCCGGGACGAGAAGGCCAGGCAAATCGAACCTACTATGTCTATTAATAAGGTACCGGTACATATCGACGAAATCCACTAGAAGGACCTAAAAGTCCAGATTTTGGTGTTCTGAATTTACTAAGGATCGGTTGCATCAAATCTTCGATGATTAAATGTAGTTACGTACCATATATCCGCGTATTACTTTTTATGGGCGTGAGAGCTAAATTTTAAAAATCAAACCATCAATCAGAACTTAAAAGAAACTGAAACCAATTATCTCTTTTAAAAACACATCTCAAATTTACCAGTCTGTGTTGATAAATAACTTGCATATCTAGTATTCAGGGAGATCCAAAGATGTAAATTATGTTTTATGACTGAACACTAGACATTCCAAGCCCAAAAAGAAAAACATTAAATAAGGACTTTGCAACTTGGCAAAACTGGAGATGGTTTGATTGTTAAAGTTTAAATCTTACTGATATTATAAAAATAAATATACAAAACTAATTTTGTCACTCTACGAGCTGTGTCAAGCAACGGGTTGCAGTTTTCATTGTTGCAAGATGTCAACAGATTGCTTCAGCACGGTCACGCAAATAACTGTCGAGGAATATCACCAAATGAAGCCACCGAGTGAAGATATCGCATCACTCACTATAGAAATCGTATAAAAATCTAATACAACAAAATTCATATTTCTCTTCGTTCTTCAAAAGGTCTTACTGGGTGTCCATAGGAAATCAAAATAAATCTTCCTTTATGTTCACTGCAACTTACGACGGCTTATAGTTTCGGTTTAGCACGTTTAGCTGTGGTATGAACTTACAGTGAATTTCAGAAGAAAACATCAACTTGCGACATTGATTGTGGCGGCTATCGATTACACACATCAAGCTGTCGAGGTCCTATTTGGCGATGAGCATGTCTTCAATGGCACCCACAGAAGAATCATCGAGTTTTGCGACGTACAGCGAGGGGTCAATCACCTAAAGAAAAAATGCAACTATTAAACACCTTTATGCAACTAGCTCAACAGCAATGCTGCAGATATCGGTAATGAAATGCTAAATGCAGACATGAATACAGTCAAATGTCATTACAACAAACTCGAAAAAACCTTACGTATTTTTTGTTATAATGATTATTTAGTTAAAATGATCAGTGTTTTTTTTTGTGACTGGAAACTTGATTCCCAGTCTCCAAATTGGACAAAATTGCGTCTACAAAATCTAAAAATCACATAGCGCGTGAGTAATGGCAGGTAACGCATGGCCCCTGTGTGGACTGCAACCAGCATTACACATCTGTGTTGCGGGCGGTAGGCTCGCAGGCGGGTAGCGCAAGGGGGCAGCCGGCCGAGCGTAAGAGAACACTGGAGTGGTATCGTGTCTGAGCGAGATGGCTATCAGCCGCCGTAAGAGAGAGAAAGCACTAGACGCAGGACACGAGACTGCAATAGCCGCAGGCGAGAGCAACATGCAAGCCTGTTGAGAGTTCAGTTCGTCCCTCGCTCCGTAACCTCGATCGTGATTGGCTGGCTAGGGTGGTCTCGTCTTGTGAACGCCAATGACCTTGCCCGACTCTCGTGGATGGCCAGCCGGCCCATCTAACAAGGCGATACACGGAAAAATACCAATCTACACGACTGGGAATTCCAAATAATCCACATTTCGGAAGATAACTTCGTTGTATAGTCCACGACATTTCGTGATAGCTGGCGGCTTTTGGGTGCTCATCAGGGAGTTGAGTGTTACAAGTTGTCAGGTATTGTGAGAGCCGAGTGAACAGTGGCCGGAGTCTCCTCGCTACCGGGAGAATGCGACAGGGGGGTGTAACGAAATACAATGAACACGGCCTAATTTGTGGTCTTGCATATTGCTAACCCTCAACCACATCTATCTAACCAAACCATCTCAGGACGACGTCATGCTAGTGACAATTATTATTATTGAATTAATATGATCTCATATTCTAACAACACAAGGAACTATAAATAGAATGCTAAAATATAATAAAGGCTACTGAGATTTTGTTATTATATATGTAGACAATAATATGTACACAGTTATTAATTATTATAGTTAGATAACGACTAAAGGCGATTATGGTGATGGCAAAAGCAGAAAAGAGTAACCCGATAATAAGGTGGGGGCGTGAAGTTAAAGAAACGAGACAAAGGACAATATCAATGCAAAACAATGTCAGAGTAACTGAGTATTACAAATAATATGCATAGTTGGTTTATTGTATTGTTTGTTCTAAGCAAATACTTCATTTAAACTGTATGTTACTGCAAGAGCAATAATTATACAAGCTGTCTAACTAAATCATTATAAATTTACAATCGTGCGTAAACCTCTATGAACTATAACGTCCTGTGTAATGGTAGGTAGTCCTATACTATGAGTACCGGTGTGTGAATGGCATATCACACACCACAACTATACAAATTAGATTTGTCCAAATGACGACCACGGTTAAAATACGGAGGACACTTGAGAGTTATCATCATAATAGATAGTTTGTATATCCCTCTCCTAAACACAAGCAATGAGTCAATGGACACGACACACCCTTTTGTCTCCTCAGACCCTTCTTTTATGTCATGTCTCCCGGACATTCATGACAATAACGTGTTTCGTGTCGTCCACTAATAACCAAACAAATTATCCCAATCTGCTCACAATCATAAAGGGATCTGACTTGGTTCCTAGAAAGAAATAATCGGAAAGAAAGAAAAGCTCGTTACAACCATGTTTCGCATAATGACCATTCAACCCACACTCAATGTATTAGTGTATGAATAGCCTTATAGGTTCAGGATGGCCAAAACTAATAAAACGCTTCTTACTACTTGTGTTGAAACAGAATGTAATGGTTTACTTCCGGTCTTCCTGTAGCGAGCCACTCAGCGTTACAAATGTTAAATGTTAAGCAATACAAGGGGATTTAAAATCAAAGACTTTTCCGCCAGCAATCACGAAATGTCGTTCGCTATACCAACATTTAATAATACCAAGGGGAACCAAAATTTGTTCGTAAAAATAATCTTTTCGTAATAACGAATTTTTGTTGTAATGTTAACAAATTAACATTGTGAGCATAGGGATTCAGGCGAGACCACAAATAAATTTCGTTAAAATAATGATTTCATTGTAAGGGTGTTCGTTGTAAAGACTTTTGACTGTACCATGCTCACTTCGGACAGTTGACATAATTCCATTTACGACTGCCCAAGTAGATTAAAACGATGTTACAAACTTTTTATTGCCTTTTTGAAGACAACACAATGTCACTATTTTTGTACCATACCCAAGTTAAAAACTAACAGAACCAGGCATACACACACATGTCAAATAAGTACATTATAGGCTAGTATCAATTTAAATAGGAATGATTGCTATACTGTCAGTATCAAAATCAGGCAAATTATAATTTTTAATATCTAAATAATGCTACAACTAGGGATGTCAACGATTACGATTAAATCGATTCGATTAATCGATTATTAATTTAAAACGATTAATCGATTATTTAAAAATAAAATCGATTTTAAATTTTCGCGCTTTTTTAAATTTAGTTCTCAAGATCTGCCGCCTATTCGAGCGCGAGCGCTAGCGCTAGCATCGCTATTGCTCAGTTTCATTTACAGTAGGCCTAGGCCTAGGCCTAGGCCTAAGAACAGCAACAGCATAACTTTGCGTCATAATTTGAGCCGAATTTCCAGTCATATTTTGAATAGCTGTGTCTAGTCGCCTACCCTAGACCCAGCATTCGACGCCTACGATCTATAAAAATACGAGTTGTTATGTTTGTTCACAAATAACAAGAGAAGTAAGGTTAGAAAAGTAGCTACGATTTTTAGTTCACATCACGTAAATTTTAATTACGCTGCACATGAAAATAATAATATTACAACGCATATTCAACATACTTAATTACTTATTGGTTAAAAAAAAAACGGGAAGTGAATAACTATAGCCCTTCAGGCCTAACTAGGACAGAAATTATCGTCGAAATCTTGGACAGAACATAACAAAAATACTCCGTGACGTAAAATATATCGATAGTCGAAAAGAAGTCGAATTGCGAACTCGTGGCTTGCGCGGGCAATTCAAACTAACCGAAACCAGACCGAAGTTTGGAAGAAACTTGCTACTATACCGACATTTAACAAAACGATTAAAATCGATTAATAATCGATTATGGAGGTGAAAGTGAATTCGATTATCGATTATAATAATTTAATCGTTTGACATCCCTAGCTACAACACATAGACAAAGTGGAAACCAATTCAATTCTGGTTCGAAAGAACCAACTATAGTATTTTCCACCTTGGAAAGCGGAGCGGCAAATAGCCACATCAAGCTACTCAGCACTGCGGGGGTGGACCGTTTATTAGCCTAACTATCGTATTTAATTTTCCACCTGTCAATCAGCCCTAATCCGCTGATCTTGCCACCCCTTTGTATTAACATTTTTGGAGTAAACATTCGTGTATCGTAAAAGCTCAAACTAGTTAGTTCGGTAAGCCACCCCGTTTGCTTACAATGAGGCAGACAACTGACCGGGGGGTGGTGGCGACAAGCAGTAACTCATCACTTCCAGTCGTCAACCACTAGTGACGTTTTGACACCTCTCGTGACAACTCGATGGCTTTTGAGAGCGCTGTTTACCGCTCCGCTTTCCAAGGTGGAATATAGTTTAGTAGGGCCTACTGTTAAAAAACTTATCTCATGGCTGTTTTAAAAGTATGCAATTTTGAAGTAAAACTAAAATATGAACACTGATGTTTACAATATTATAAATATTCATCAGATAGTATTTAGTTTTTGCAAACCTAAATTAAACCCGGCATTATGCCCGGTTTTCACTTCTTGATGTGGTAAAGCATTATTGCAAAATGATTGACACATTGAGAAGAAGACACAGAAAACTGATTGATAGGGTACCTTAGGAATGGGCTTGATCTCGGTGCCTAGCTCCTGCTCAATACGGTGCAGGGCAAAGCGGTCTTCGTATGTTATCAGGTTGATCGCAATTCCAAGATGGCCGAATCTTCCAGAGCGGCCAATACGATGTAAGTAAGTTTCTGCCATCTTAGGGAAATCAAAGTTAATAACCACGTTCACGGCCTGGACATCAATACCACGGGTGAACAAATCTGCAAGACGACGAATATTATTATAACAGTACAATGGTAATAATTTAATAGTCATGACAAGATTAATAAGATGTAACTTAAATATAGGTACAGTATATATGGTAGGCCTAGAGTACAAGTTACTTAAGAAAATTCCTTAGAAAAGGAATTTACAAGAAATTAAAAAAAATCCTCATTTGATTGGTGAAGTTTCATTGGGAAATGTTATTATAGCCTAGCTACAATGGAACTTTGGAAGTAACACAATTAGGTAACTAACTAGTGGTAAGCATTAGAACATCACTTACCAGAACAAACTAGATTTCTGCAAAGGCCACTACGGAAATCATGGAACACTCTGTTGCGGTGAGTTTGTGCCATCTTTGCATGGATGTAATAACAGCAGTAACCAAGCTCTGTTATTTTCTTAGCCAACAGTTCAACTCGTTGTGTAGAATTGCAAAATATAATGCTTTGATTGATTTGCAGCTTGGAGAATAGTGTGTTCAAACAATGGACTTTTTGTCTTTCTTGCACAAACGCATAATATTGCGTCACACCTTTGAGTGTGAGCTCTTCCATGAGGTTTATTTCATATGGTTGTCGTAAGTGCTTCTCCATGAACTGCTTAACAGTGAGCGGAAATGTTGCAGAGTAGAGGAGAATCTGACGCTCTTTCGGAAGTCTAGAAATCACGTGATCTAGCATTCCTTTGAAGTCCTGTGACAGCAGCTTGTCAGCCTACAAGTTAAAATAAAAGGAATATTATCTCAACAAGGTTTAAAATTATCAACAGGCCTACAATTACCAAACATTTGAAACAAATCAGAAATGGATTTCTCATTAAGAAACAAATGAAGGGGAATCCACAAATCATCATTATTAGACTTAATAGCTTTACCAATTTCAGGCAAGCAAATATATGTATGTAGGCTACTATGAGGAAGCAGTAGTGAATATTCGCCACATACCTAAAGAATCAATTAATTTTAATTAGATACAATTGTAAAACTATTAGATTCATAAAAATTTGAAAAAAAAAGAGAAAATAAACACACGAGCTCTGCATATGGCAAGCGGCAAGCATGAAATAATAAAGGGGATCGTTTGTACGGCCCGACACATTTTGGCGAAATATTTCAGCCATGTGTTATTCAGAAACAAAAGATTGAGCTTTGAGAGTACTTAATTTATGTGTCTAGCTAAAACTGAGAGTAGTCTACATGATGGTCTAGGCCCACTTCAGTCATCATTATTGTTTAATTAAAAATTTTAACATACCTCATCAAGAACTAGTATCTTGCAGTTATCCATATTAGCTACATTCTTGTCCATGAGATCAAGGATTCTGCCTGGCGTTGCAATAATGACTTGTACTTTCTGGTAGATGCGCATGATATCGTCTCGGAGGTTGGTGCCCCCCGTTGTCACCATCACTTTAACATCCATATGTTTCGCAAGCTCAATGCATATCTGACTAGTCTGAAGTGCCAATTCACGTGTTGGCACAATCACAAGAGCTGAAAACAAGAATTAAGTTTTACAGTAATGTTATGTTTGTTTATTGTAAGAAGATCCCTGAGCAACTACTACTAGGCCTACTACTATTAGGCAGCAGTAGCTCTGTAGGCCACGGAATAAGGATACACCTATCATCGGGAGGGATTAGATTGCAGAGGACTAGTCAATAAAAAACTGCCTTAAGCTTAATACATAATATGCCTAAAATGCACAAATTCAAAAGAAACAACAATTTACATTTCTTGTAGGACTACTCTTTATTTAAAGTTGTACATGTCAACCACAGGTCCACAAATGTTGTTAATGCCTATTTAGTAGCCGAAGATTTTTCCTAGCAGCCAGCTTAACAAGGGCAAGGACTGAGAGTGCTTCACGAATAATGTGTGATGGTTAAAGGCCCACTAAACCCAAACATACACATCGAGTCATTAGACGCTGACGCTTTTACGTAAGTCGAATGAAAAAGTCCCACCGCTCAGCGAGGCTTCGTTCGCCCTACAGCGCAGGTTTTGTTTTGTCTGTGACGTGGACCGATAGGGTTCGATCGTGTGGCTGATATCCCCATTAAAATTGAACGCGAGAAACAACGTCTCACTTTCACGTCTCATAACTCACTCAATTGTAGCCCGATTTCCAAATGAGCGACATCGACGTAATCTGTAAATCATTGTGATTATTGTCAGTGGTTGTTCTTGTCGATTCTGACATATGCGAGGTTTTTTTGATGATGGAAACAAAACCATGTTATGGCCTGCTTGCTAATAGCATGCGCTATACCGAGTCCACGCATAAGGCTTCAAACGGCTACGCCCGGCTCATTGCGACAACACGGTTTCAAATAACACGTCCTAAGTAATTTGTTTGTGGGTACAGCTAAAATCTGTTTCCATGGTACGAAAGATGACAGTTTGATATAGAAATTAATACCAAATTCAATCGTTGTATTCCAATTAATTCTCTCCTTTGAAGCTTGCTTAAATATTTGTCCACGGCTGCTTTTAGTCCAAACTGACCCGTATCAAAGGATACCGCTCACTCTCAAGCGCTCCCCCCCCCCCCGCCCAAATATTTGCAGATCGCGCGTACTAAAACGTGAGCCATCCCTTGATTCAGGCCGGCACTCGGCAAGTGAGAACAGATGCGGCCGAGCGAGAAAGCGAGAGAACAATGGTCTGAGCGAGACGCGACGAAGTAGTTCGCCGTGTCGGCTGCTGTCGGCCGCCGTGAGAGAGAGAGAAAGCGCTAGTCGCAGGACGCGTGAGTGGAAGCGAGATCGCGATAGACGCAGGCAAGTGCAAAGCAAGCGGCCGCCTGTTGACAGTTCACTACGCAGCACGTAATCAAGAACGGATTCATGAAAAACGACTTGAACAAGCCTCTACATTCGGATATTGCGTTAAAATAAATTGAAATACATATCCACAATGGTTAGGCCTACAGTCGTGTTTATGACGACAAAAATGAGCTGACCGGCCCGCATGCTCGTCACGTAGGCCTAGGTCGTTGCTGCCCGTCATTGTGATTAATCGACATATCGATTTTACAATCGATTTTTGCGTGATTTGTTGGTAGCGCTACCTGTTGGCAGAAAGTTAAACCTTTCGGATTCGGCGGCTCCGTCGACAACAACTACTCGACTCGACTTTAGTAAAAATACTCGAACACTCGAGTCAAGTGGCAACTACTCGACTCGAATTTTCGAGTACTCGCACATCCCTATTGATCACTGAAATATAGACTAGAGGTAGGACTATTAGTAGGCCTAGGCCTAATTGTATTACCATAGACATTTACAATTTTTTTTTTTCAAGTACAAAAAGGTAAAAAATAATCGGCATCGGTGAGAATCGGTTAATAACTAGAATCAGAATCGGAATAGGCATCGGCAAAAAAGTGGAATCGGTCCAGCTCTAATATATATATATCTGAGATACCATTCCATTAGAAATAGAATTACCCTGCCCTAATAATTACATTAGGCCTATAAAATAAAGCAACTTTTCTTACCTTGAATATAGTCTTTTCGTGGATCTACTTGTTCAAGAACAGGAATAGAATATGCACCCGTTTTTCCTGTCCCATTCTTGGCTCGTGCAAGTACATCTTTACCAGTAAGAGCAATGGGAATGCTTGCCTCTTGGATTGGGGACGGTTTTTCCCAGCCTTTCTCAAAAATTCCCATCAACAACTCTCTTTTCAAACAAAATTCTTCAAACTCATTACCTCGCGTATCGGTCACATCCTGAAACAGATTGTCATATCAAGGAACACCATATATAGCTTAGTAGGAGGTAGGTGGAGTAACTACTGCAAGTCCATTTTTGAGGCTACCAGTATTTGTAACTCTTCTTTATACCATGCAAGAGAATGGAAGATATGAGGGGGCGAGGACCAGAATGAACACGTAGAGCTGACTGAGATTAACACGTAGAGATGGACTGAAACTTGAGAAACTTTTTCAATAATGAAGATCTGATAAAGAAAAGACATAGGCTAAGCTATTAAAGTAAGACTGTATTCCAAACACAAAGAGAAAATACGTAGGGCCTATGCTTGATTATCGATAGATCTACCGTATTTAAAATAGGCCTAATAGAAAACAAAGAGGCTTCTATTCTAGAACTGATCATTAAATTAAAGAAACTATTTAATGCAACGATCGATGCCTAGTTTATAATGGGTTGTCTGCCATTTCCCCCACCAGTTCTTTCTCCACTCTTTAAGCCCAATGAAATATATGAGGGATGGGCGTAATGGGGGTACCACACCTGCCGAGGGTAGTGATAATTGACAGAAGTGAGCAACCCAACGGTTTCCTGTCCAATATCATCCCTTCCACAAACTATTGTGTTAAGATTAGGCCTATACATTTTCTGAAATTTTGTATAGTAATTACAATTAGTTAAATGTAACTATAATATTCAGATCGCGTCAAAAGCTTCGTTTGCCTGTTCTACACTTTACACTAGTAGTGTAAGTCAGTGTCAGTACTTGATCGGTTTTTTGTACCCCTGTAAGCCTGCGTAAGTGTCAATATTTGTATGGTATCATTTGTCTGTAATTAAAAAATAGCCCTACACTAGTGTAGACAGTGCATTAGATTTTTATACTGGCTATTATTTGGTTCGTGTAATATGCTTTGCTACACTGGCCAGTGTAAGACACACGAACGAAGTCATTATTAGAGTTAGAGATGACATCATGTTAATAGAATGCAATGTACCTTAAATATTAAGACAACTTAGCAACATATCAAAGTTGTCCATGGTAGGGATCAGGAAATACGTTTAACCTCCTTCAAAATTCGGATTAAAAAGTTTTGTTTCAATCGACCCCTCTTCTCTCCTCACCCCTCGTCGGCGTACTTAACTCTGCTTTAGTGTAAACTAATTCCTTGTTATAGGTTACCGCGTCAGTTGTGATAGCGAGCCAGCTGCATCCAGTGTAAAGATAAATGTTGGGGATGTGTAAGTAGGCCTACTTGAAAAGTAGAGTAATTAGGAGTCGGCTCGACGGGAGTTTCCATGACTTTCGATTTCCATAGTTTTATTAGAATGGAAGTCAATTGAGCGCCCGTGGGGAAAAGGTCCTCACAGCTCACTGTTGATTTCCTCCGACTGGTGGCAGGCAATATTTCCTATAGGCATACCCCTCTGTCTTCTCTTCTCTTATCCACATTATATGACTAGCTCAGATAATTGGTAGTGACATCATTGCTGCGACTGCGAGCAACCCAGAATTAATTTTAGCAATATGGCTGACAAAGGCAGCTTGTTGTTTCAATTATTGAAACTTGTGAAATAAAATGCAAAAAAAATACAAGTTGTAATTATTTTGTTTGAACACGTCATAGCAAACATCCCTCTTGAATGACTAGTAATAATTAGAGGTGTTTGTAAATGGTGTTATGTTTTCTTAAATTCCGTTTATAGATTTAGTAATTTCGATGTTATGGCGGTGTTATGCTTTTTGGGAGATTTTCTACGATAAATTTCACCAGAAACATGTTTAAATTAAAAAAGGAATTTTAATGTAATTTAATTTATTTGAATTGTATGTACAAACTAGTACTAGTTAATACGAACTACGAAGTGTATTAACATTATCATTACCTGTGTTTGTCTAGTGTGTCTTTAGGGTCGAATTAAAGGTGGCAGTCACAACACATAAGCACAGATATGGGATTGTGACATAAGTTTCTACTTGTCCGTCACGTAAAATCCCTCAGAATTGTACTCGTTTGCTCTGCTTGACGCCAAATTTCAGCAAAAATAAATCGTTGGTCTTCTTAACGAAATCATCATTATAATGAAAAAAATATTAGGTCCCCACGATTGTGTTGTAATGACGTTTGACTGTAATAATAAATTTAAATTTTTTTATAATAAATTAAATACAATCGAGATTTCGTGTTATTTCGCTCTTTAATACAAATGTCGATGTTATGACTGGAAATTGACGGATTTCGCGAATTTTCGCGGTGAAGTTTTGATGTTTTTAAGGTGCCTATCAACAGATATACACTTTGTTTATCTCCCCCTTCTTTATCAACACTTTTCGCGATTTCGCGGTCCGCGAAAAACGAACACCTCTAGTAATAATATGAATTATAGCCGTGGTGATCCGATTTATTCATTTTAGGTAGTCGTTTCCGTGAAGCGGTTGGAATGGGGTTGAAAGTATGACAAAAAGACCACGACAATTTGATGGGAGCTTGTAAGTTTTTCGGCTGGGATGAGCTCATGTACATTTGGCGATATTGTTGCCACTAACAAACGGATATTATTCATAACTATGACACGACATGATGCACAGGAACTCAATTTGATAAGTTATTTTAATAGTATAACAGCTACTACCAGAGACCTATACCTAAATTGTGTGAGCCCAGTTTCAGATTTTTTTATGACTAGACTCGATACTTGACTAGAACCCAAAAAAAGACTACTTGCACATCTATAATTAAGAGTTTTTTCTGACAAAACGTAAACGTTTAAATGTCCCATCCCATTCCATGGCGGGGTGGAATGGGGGGGGGGGGGGGGGGAGATGTAGGTTGGCTAGTGTTGGCAATTTTCAGAAAATTTTGATTTGTTGAAAATTTCATGAAAATTTTCAACAAATTTTCAAAAAAAAAAATATTTAGTGTTATCATATAACTTGATGTTTGTACTTTAAAAAATGGGTTTTATATTTTACTTAAACTTACTGGTAATGTGTCTGTATTGAAAAGCAACTCAGACACTTGTTCATTATCGTTACTAAAATAGCCTACTTATTGTAATGTTTCACCATTGGGCAACCTCCCTTCAGTATCTTCTTTGAAATCAACCAATTAGGCCTATTGCTTACAACAAATTGCTTTGTTATCTTCAACAGATTTTATTGTTATTTGTTGATTGTAATACTATACTGGCCCTTAATATAGAAGGTATTCAAAGACATTTTGTTTGAATATAACTTTAATTTTCTGGCAGGCAACAAGATGCATTTTTGCATTGAATGGACATTTAAATGGGTATTCAGTATCACAATTCCACATGCTTTTCTTTGGTATCTAATACTATCAGATGATGTAAGATGACCAACCTAAATCATATTAGCAATAAAAATTATTTGAAAATTTTCTGGAAGTCTCTTGAAAATTTTCTGAAAAATTTTCATTTCACTGAAAATTTTCAATTTGCCAACACTAAGGCTGGCCCAAACACTAGATTGGTAGAGAAACGGAGCACGGGGATAGCGTAGGCTAAACAGTTTCATAACGAACGGAAAGTTTGAAATCTCGGGTGAGCCCGTTTTGATTATCGATAATAGATTGGAGAAGACGAAATCGATTGACAATCATTCTGGAAAAAAATTGTATTGATCTATGTAGGCTATTGATTATCAAACGGCAACCCTACTACAAAGTACAGATATTTTCTTAAATCGAGGCTCGGCCATACATTATTCTTGTCGTGCCTTTTAAAAATGTTAATATGTTTTTCTCTTACAAGACAATTATAATATTTTTAAGGAGTTCATTTAAGAACATTAAATAATTACCAAAGAGAAAATTCTTTTTCAGGTAAGTATACATATCCATAGCAACCACGACCATGTTAACTTACACTTGTTTGGATGCGATTGTCTTTTGGTGGGATTTTCAACTTTGACTTCCAACCCATGTCGTCCGTTTTATCAAATTCACTACTCATAACATTACGGCCATGCAACAACGGTTGTGCACTCGATCTGTTCATCCCACTCTGTTCAGGTTTCATGTTCTGTCCAAACACTTTTTGGTTGATACTGTTTATTCCAGACATAACCACAGCATGGTTATTAGCATTAATATGTGTTTCGGTCATCATGATGGCAATTTGTGCCGGCTAACAGCCACGAAACACTCAAGTCTATGACACGCACAAAAAAAAAACACTTTCACTGTAGGTCTAGCCTTAATTAGCCTAGTGTTTTAACGTTTCTTTAATAGACCTAAACGGCCTTTCAATAGCATTAAACTTTGTAACACAGTGGGTTGCGGCTCCAGAACAAGTGTTTTGTAGTCAATAACACCACAAATTTCAATAGTTGTTCGAAGTCGACACCTGAAATAATAAAAAAAATGCATGTTATTGTGCTGACTGACACTTTAGATCAACCCGAAAATAGTTAGGGCACCGACCTGTCAAACTTACTTTGTTTCCATTAAAATGAAAAAAAAAACAAAAAAAAAACAAAACATTACAACTATTGTGGGCCGGCTCTACCCAGATATGTTAGTCCCTAAGTAAAGTTATACTAATCAAAATCACTGTCCAGATGATTTTACGGTATTTCTTGCAAACAGCTGATCCGCCGTTCTACTCACTTTTTTGTGTATTCCTTAGCAAGATTGATTATGTACGTAGTACGTACACATGATCAGATTATTTATCTGTAAGTTCCAGTGTTTTTCCTACAAATTTGATGTTTTTTGATAGTTTATTTCCATTTTTAAAATACATCGTTTTGACATGTAAATCATGTTAAATATGGCGTACGTAAGTACATGAAAATACCTTAAAACCAGTTAGACTGTCAGTATGAATCCTTGGATGAGTTCGTGGCTTTTAGTTCAAGAAGTTCAAAAGGTTAGGGGGAGTGTTGATCTTGAACCACAATAACAGCCGATCAGCTGTTCGCAAGCTTTACCGATCTTACTTACTACAGTCTACGCTCTAGCTTATTTGCCCCACATCAAAATACACAAAGATACAAATGAACTAAGCCAACTTGGGTTTGGCCTAGGCCTAGGCTAGGGCCCTACCCCTCAATACCCCACAAGTACAGGCTCACCTTTCATTCCAGTTACAAACTAGGTATGTTCAAAGACCTTTCAAAGACCTCTAAGCTACCTAGGTCTAGGTCTAGGCCTAGGAGTTAGGCAATGTATAAAATATACCAAAGATCTACATTTCTAGAAATATCTACGTGTCCCGTATTGAAAGGCTCGAGTAGAAATTTAGCAGTTTAGGCCTAGTTAAAACCTAAGAGAAAAATATTGTTAAGTATAACTGCTTCAAAAAGGTTCTAATATCCTAAAATTGTGCTTATGAGGGCGACTAAAGTGGAACTTAAGTATTCTAGATTTAAATACAGTCGACAGAAATCGAAAAACTACTTTCGTGGACAGGATGATTTAAGATTAAAAATGAAATTTTATCGCTATCTAAAAGATGGCTACCTACGTCAGTTCTCAATAGCCTAGGCCATCAACGAGAAATGTACATTGCGAAACTGCACGACAAAATTCGGGAAGAAAAATATATCCATAATAGTGAGATACTTACAAGGTTTACAGACCCACACTTAAATGTAAAAAATATCTATTTATTATGATAATCAAACAATACGATCTTACCTACTTTCACAAACTCCTTCTCCGTGTCTATGCCGATCACTCAGTAAGTCGAGTAGAATAGCGCCTAGCACTGGTTAGACCACGGTATGTACAAGACTAGGCCTAGGCTAGGCCTACTTTTTGTTCGCCAGTACGCCATGATGTGTAAAACTACGTGCGACTAGTGATTAGTAACGGAAGCTGCACTTTAATACGTTTTATGCGAATTTGTTACATGAACATGATAAAATTTATACTCCATAAATATACACATTTAAAGAAATAAGTATTGAACGTATGGAATGTGTTTTTAAATCGTTACAGTATGTTCTACAATTTAAATAACATAACCGTGAATCATCCTATATTGGTGGGAATTTTGAATCGCACAACTAGGCCTAGGCCCTAGGCCTAGGGCCTAGGTAGACACCATTGTCCTAGCCTACTAAGAAGGACTCGGCTCGGACAGGCCAAAAATAAAACAAGTGTATGTACAATAGGCCTAATCAAAACAGAGCCATCCACAAACAAATGTAGTAGTTTCCACTTGGGTCACAATAAATAGATCAACTATAATGTCATAGACCAGTACGTAATCTGGGTCTCAGAATGTAGTGCGTGAACTTGTGAAGTTATAATATACAGTCGAGATCCAGTAGCCTAGGCCTAGGAGGCCTAGGCAGTAATGGGTGTTTTTGGATGTAAAATGTCACGTATCCCCGCAACGTCTCGAAAATTTGCGTTTAATGGTCGATGCACAATAGCCCGGGAAGGAGCTCCGGTAACGGTAACGGGAAAGTTCGCTATAATTTAACATTGCCCGGTAACGTTAACGCTAACGGGAAGCTCCTTCCCGGGCTATTGTGCACCGACCATTAATTGTCCACGCAAGGTCAGGTAAGCGCCTTTACAGAAAGAGTTAAAGCTGGAAGAAATTGAAAACAAACCTTTGTCGAAAAGGTGAATCAACCGAGTAAATGGGTTACACCGATGGTTTCACCGTTGCTGTTCAGCAACAAGCAGTCAGGGGGCTGAAGACCTTGTGTTGATGCCAGAGCCCCAAACCAGGAGATAGGCCTATAGGCAAGATAGCCAGCCGACTAGGGATGGCGCGTCAGTGTTTTCGGTTCTCGATATGAACGAAGCATTTTTCCAGATTGAACTCGATGATAGTCAAGAGATAATAAGTTACTAGGTCTACCAGTGCCACCCATAAGGGTCTCTATAGGCCTAGGCCTAGAGCAGTTAGTCGCTCACGGTGAAGGAGTAGCGAACTATCTCGACGATTTCTTTGTCTGGGGGAAAGATAGGAAAGAACATGATGAAAGGCTCGCTAAACTTCTTCGTGTTCTGAACAACAATTATATTAGGCCTACACTAAACTAGCAGAAGCAGTGGCATATCCAAGGGGGGAGAGGGGGGTCAACCCCCCCCACCCCTTTCGCAAAGGAAAAGTGGAACTTGCATTGGATTGAAAAAAAAATGGAAATATAAAAATATAGTATTTTTGTATTAAATACCAAAGACATTAGTTTTTGTTAAAAATACACACATCGGTCTATAGGCCTAATTCTATTTCTGTGTATTAACACTTCAGTTCCAGGGGCGGATACAGGGCGAGGCGATGGGGGCGACCGCCCCCCCCCCCCCATCACCCCAAAAAAAATTGAAATTTTGAATAATTATTATGTTGGAGTTGTTATCGAACTTTACTGAACGCCAGGCTTTGAGAGGGGCCACAATTCCGAAAATGGCAATCGACGTGTTCAACGAATGTGACAGGGAGTTGTTGCCAGCCATCCACACACTGCTACAAATCTTATGTATGTTACCTGTTAGTGCAATAGCAACAGTAGCAGTTGTAGTAGCAGTAGCAGTAGCAGTTGTAATATATGCAGTAGCAGTAGCAGTATCAGCTAGTAGCAGTAGCTGTGGCAGTATAGCAGCTCTAGCAGTAGCGGATACAGGGGAATGATTGTCCGGACAAAGGTCCACGGAACTGATACATAGGGGTAAGACTTGAACTCCCTACCCCCACCTCCCACCCCCAAAAATTTAAAATGGTATCAGTTTAATAATAATAACATCAACCCACAAAAATCCTTATGGATGAATAATGAATTAATCTAAATTCATTTTCCGGGCACTTAAGAAGAGAATTTTGTATGATTTTCTTTTGCATCCAGCTAATGGGGCTCTGCCCCAGACCCGGTTCTTTAAACGATCACCACAGCAAGTATCCAACTACCCAGGAAGCCCACTAGTAATAGTAAGATGAAATTATGGGCTCTTATACTGTAGCCGTTTAAACGTAACCCCCCTCCTGTTCACACAATGATAAAAAGTCATCTTTTACTTTTATCATTTACTGTATTCATTGTTGACTATACCTCCATCTTTTGTGTCGAACTGTCTGTCCACAGTTATTTTGACCTCACACACTAAGCTATGCATCGTCAGCTCTACGCCCGGTCCCCGAAGGCGAAGTCCCCCGTCCCACCAATACACCAAGCGCGGGACCGCTTGGTAAAACATGTTACGATGTCTAATGTACAATTTTAGATATGTGCAATCCAGAACGTGCTCAGTCAAGTATGGGGAGGCGTAACAAGTGCACAGACAGCGTTGCGAGCGATCCGGCCAACGGTCACTGAATATTGGATACACACAATTTTCAACAATAAGCCCTTAAGTCATTGCAAAACTATTTGATTTCTTTGAAATCTTTGGGTAATTTTACAGTAATAAGTAGTGCACTGCCTCCTTGGTGGGTTTTCGAATAGTTCTAGCAGGCGGAGATCAGTGGCCGGAACGCTCGCAGCGCTGCCGTTTGTTGTACGCCTCCCCATAACAAACTGGTAATGTCGTATGTGCGACTAGTAAATAGATAAATGATGGTAAGTAATGTTAAGGACAGCCCTAGAGAGGGCAGTGGGTCGGCCGTTGTCTCTGCGGGGCGCTGGGACTGAAGACTGGCCAGTGAGAGGGCGGTGACTGGAGCATTGATGCGGCAGTGTGTTGTTTTTTGTGATCGGTACCAGCCATCCCGGCTGGAGTTGGTGTGTTATTAAGCTATTGTATAATAGTGTTATCACGGTGTTTATAAATCAGTTTATTTACATATTAAGATGTGTACCTCTTTATTTCTCGTGACATACTTTACTGCAATATTGGCATTTAAACACGTTTATGGTACGTTTACAGCTACGCGTTGCGAGCCAAGCGAGGGCGCGAGCTCCAATCAGCGGCCAAGTTTCAAGCAAAGAAGTTAAGAAGAATAGTTTCACGCAAACTCGGCCACTGATTGGAGCTCGCGCCTTCGCTTCGCTCGCATCGCGTAGCTGTAAATCGACTCTTAGTTTCAGTTTAAACGTTTAGGCCACTAAACGATTTATCCCACCCCTGCTATATAGCAGGCAGTCAAGGCACCTACCATTTTTGCCAGTTTTGTTTTTTATTGTTGGTAAAAATAAATAATAAAATAAAAGCTTGGCCAATATTATATACTATACATACTATAAACCAATAAAGGTACATTATTCAAGAAACAATTCAGGACTTGGGAAAGCAAACTGAAGAATGCAAATTCATCAGCCAAGCTCTTAATTATAAAAGTGTTCATTTTGTTTTTCCCACCTCGAAATGTTCCAATAAAATAATTTAATTTTGTAATTGTTATTAATAATAATTTATTTATCATTTATTACGTAATATGAACATTTAGATATTTGTTTATTAATTAATATATTGTAAACAAAATAATGGACTTTGCCACAATTTTAGATATTACCACATTAAATCTTACCCCTCTTTTGAAATTAGCATTGTTGTAAGTGTGCCCTTTTTTGGTATATTCTGGTTGATCTATGTTTTGGGCTTGGCATTTTTGTTTGGCACTTCAGTGCTTTTTATTTGAAAAGACTTATGGTGTTATATGTAAATATATGTAAATATGACTCATTAATAATTAGATTGCATAAATAAAAATAAAATACAATAAAAATAATTTCTTATTTAGAGTCTTGAGTATAACCACGCATAACTGATTTTCAGTGGGGAACTTTCACTCCAAACACCATCGACAAGCGAGCGATAACTAACCAAAGATAGATATTCATCAGTGGTTGGACAGTGCAAACACCTGCGGACAAATGCCAGACTCAACAAGGCAGAACTTTGAATTTATTGAGTACCTCGTTGCTAGGACGGCTCCAAAATCACCTTTTACTTAAGCTTAAGACTAGAAACGATGGAATTGAACCCATATTAGAAGTTAAAAAACTTCTGCCTGAAGCAGGATTTAATAAGATTGTTTTATTAGGTGTCTTCTTGATGGCCGTGGTTCTTTCCTATCAAAGTTCACAACAGTATCAACAACACAACATTCGAATACAACATTGTGTCTCACTGCGCGTAAGCACACTATTCAATTGCATGGCCACAGATAAGGCACACATGTGATTTCATATACATCTAGGATTCGAGAACAACATAGAATGGTAGACCTACACGTAACGGCCACACAAGACTTGCTTTCTTTTACATTGTTGATAAGAATGTCAATGCCCTTTATACCCTGGCCTAAAGGTACATTGAAGTTCAAAATATGAAGTTATAGTGAGGGTCAGTTTACATTATAATATATCTATATTTTGTTGTAAATTGCAACATACAAAATACAAAACAAACACTAAGTACAGTAATCCCCCTTTAATTCAAATTTCAAGGGACCCTGAAAACTCCAATCTGAATTACAAAATTTTGAATTAAAAGAACATTAACACTATGCACCTACTGCACCACTAAGCTAAATCTTCTGCTGGGACTCCATGAATAGTTAGAATCACTACATATATAATTTTGAATAAACCGAGTTTGAATTAACAAGGTACTACTGTTCCTATATTCATCTAGAATTTGCCTACAAGTGTCACTGGATTTTAATAAATTCTTTACAAATGACCTGAATTATTAAACACATTGTTTCTCAAAGGAAGAAGAGAGATGTAATAATACAAGTTCTTCTTGGATCAGATGTGAAAATCGTGTGGCCATCGCATGTGACATCACACCTTGGGAAAGTGCAAACAGAGCTTACTGGATACACGTCAGGGTAAATAAATATGTTCACACTGCATTCAAATAAGTTTATTTCTTACTTTAATCATGATGTATCCCTTGTACAATATTGGAGTAGCTTAATATCTCTTTAATTAAGGTAATTTCAAATCAGTATGAATGGCCTGTACAAAAATCAATGCAGTGATTGGAAATTATTCCCTATTGAAATTGAAACATTTAAGTACAACATTGCTATATTATTACTAATATGTAATAATACTTATAATTACTATCCCATACCAGAAACGGAATGATAATTACAACAAAAACTTAGACAAAAAAAACAAATTTTTAGTACCTACTTTCTTTATTTGATAACTTAACTAATGAAAAATAAAGCTTGTGTTGAAAATGTAACAGGGACATGTAAGTTAAGGGGAAGGATGAGTCTTACTTTTGCATTGGTACAGAAAATTGCACGCTATTCTTATACCAATAGATCAATATTCATGAAAATTTTTTCTGGTACAGACAACTACTGTAACAGAAACGTCCTGGAATCGATGTTTTTAAAATGTCGCTGCCGTATCCGCAAATATTTTTTAAAGTTCGACTTTTTATAGGACTAGAAACAGAAAATCTAAAGGGGCCACACACATTGTATGCTTCCGTTTATATGATGTGTACTAAGACACAAAGTAAAAAATCCGACCCGGCTGGGAATCGAACCCAACTGGGCTATTCTCGAAATGTAAGCAGTGAGCACGTCATGACGAATTTTTACCACGTGATGCGTTATGATATGAATAATAACTCAAAAGTACACCGTTCCGCCACAAAGCGATGTAATTTATTTACTACAAATGTGTTACAAATTGTTGGATAAATGTTAACACAAATACTTAGCAAGATAGCAAGAAGGTATTACAATCGTTTCCCGTTCGAAATACTTTTAATTTCTCGTGAAGTTTTAGGTTATTATAAGACCCGTACTGGAAGTTATGAAATCATAGCTTATCGTATGGTAAAAATATCACGTGATTTTTGAGGTGATAAGTTATGACGTGCTCACATTTCGATCTAGATTAGTCCCGCTGGGTCTCCCACTTACCGGGCGAGCACTCTGACTGAGCTAATGAGAAACATTTTTATGAATATTTTAAGGTTCAACTAAAGTGTTTTTACTATTGAAACGAAATTATTGAATTTACTAGAAACGAAACGAGCTACCCTACAAGTTGAATAATGTCAAAATTGTTGAATGAAACAAAAAACTCATATATCTGGAAGACACATGCAGGCTAGGGTTCGGTTTTATAACTAACCTTTCTGCCATACATAGAAACATTGTACTGCATACACATTTACATCTAAATAGACATGTTTTATGATAAACAATAACAATGATACAAAAAAAATTGTTTACTACTACTGTTTTACTGACCAATACACATTGGTTTATATAAAAATATACCTTCAAGTTAAAAAATACAGTTCCTCTTTATCAATATGGAATATTTATCTAATAGTAAAAATACGAACAATATGGCACCACACTATCACCAAAGGTATCGCAACCCACGAGCTTGGCATACATCAGCTCTTTTCAACAATATGGCACCACACTATCACCATGTGTATCGTAACTAATGAGCTTGGGTTACCTCAGCTCTTTTCGTATTATGTAAGGTTGTCCATCGAAATCGTTCAAGTATTAAAATCATGTTGCAGACAATCCATGACAATCCATGAAAAATTTAAATATGGTACATATTTTTCTTAAGAGTATTCAACAGAGCGAATACAAATAGAAAATGGTTGAGGCGTTTCACTTCGTAGTTTGTATTCTATAAAACGTGAATTGAAACTAACATCCTGAAATGGAGATGGTAGACATGAATAATATCTATGCTATATTTAGAGATCCTTGTATTTTGCAATGCGCGATAGCGCGAAATCACTTGAAACGTGCAGCAATTGAAATATGTTGGCATGACAGTCTGTTGTGAGTCCAAAAATAGTCTTTTTGAATCGCGAAATAAAACGAAATCCCGTGTATACACGAAGTAGCGTAAGTTTACTGTTACAAAAACGAAAAAGACTGAAGCTGTTAAATTGACGCGAAATCACCGAATTTCTGTCAAAAACGTAATTTTTAACATTTTCAGCAGGGACTGCAGTGACCCTTCCACCCCTGCCAAACCGGCTCGCAACAGATTTGTCTCGTAGCCTGTGCTGTTGCACTATGTTCGTCGGCGAGTGTGCTTCGTGGTTGACTGTAATTAGGGAAAGAGCGCAAGAGTTTAAATGCGAGGGGTTTAATTTACACGACGGTAAAATTTTGATGTGTAAATGTTGTGACATACGGCTTGACATGAAAGAAAAGAAAGACAAAAGACAAATAACATACTCAGGTACTAAAAATTGCATTTCATCCCGTAAGTAGAATCCTTACTGACTGTATTGCCTTCCATTTCCTTTTTTACTATCATGGTAGACCTACGCGACAATGTAGGCATGCCACATACGTTAGAATACTAGATACAAATTAGATTTGGTAAATTAAAATTGAAACACCGCCAAAAAGCTGAAATTACTGCTCAACAGCAAAATTTGGATTTAATAAAACAAAATATGCTAAAAAATAAAACCATTTACAAGGATCTCTAGCTATATTGCATTTTGATTAGATAATATCCAACAATTTAAAATATTCTTATTCAACTTTCTAACGTAGGATGCATCATTTAACAGTGGGATATAAACATACAAACACAAAATTAATTCTCATAATTTTAAGCTGCCAGCAATGTACTAATGGTTAAAAATGTTTGTGAACTAAAAAATCATTTTATATCTGTTTAATATTGTCATGTCTAAAATTCAAGGCTATGCTACAAGCCACATGCATTTACATAGTTATTGTCTAGCTGATATGCATGCCTAAGAGTTGTTATACTGTACCTTAATCATTAAAATTGTTTAATTTCAACATTCCAAAACCGTTTCAACATCAAATTCTATTTGTCGCCAATGTTAACAAATATCACATCGATTGGATGGGCAACCTTAGTATAAATTATTTAACTAGATTATTTCAAAAGTCTCAAACTCTCAGTATTTACAGGTTTTTAGGAACTGTTTAGGAACTGTTTAGGAGTATAAGTACTACTAATACTCTGCGTTCCAAGTAGAAACACATGAACCTGTCTCTCCGAGTTTGATTTACCAAACACATTAATTTCAGTCTCAAAGTTTACATACAGACAAATATCAAATTAATCCTACTTAAAAATAAACAATATATGTAGCAAGAAGTTAGAAATGTGTTATGAAATAATGAGGTTTGTTTTTTCTCCACAACTCTTTACACTTAGTCAGTCGTCAGTCATCACTAATGACTAATTAGTAATTAGTAATAAGTTTAAAAACTCGTTTGATCGTCGTACAACTTAGTGAAAAATGAACTAAGTTACCTAGTAGTTTTTACTTCATACACAAAGACATAGGGGAAGTGTAAAAGACCAAGAAACTAAGATATGAATCTGTAGTTTGGCCCTTAAAAAACAAGTTCATGCATGCACAATGGGAGAGACGATTCATAAACAATTGTTCAAATGTACACAACTTACTTCATAAAAAAAATTCACTGACCAACAAGCAATACCTAAACAACTTTGGTTAAGAGCCATAGACTAGTTTTTCAAATCAAGCACAACAAACGTTCAACAATATTCATGATTACTATAAACAGAGAAAGAAAGTTGGATTACCCTCTTTTTCACTAACAAATCCAACAAGCAATAACCCGCCCAGCAACAGCACAATAAACGTAATTGAGAGTGATGATGGGGTCAACCCAGTTAAATATTTAAAACTGGTCGAACTCAACAAAACACACAAACTGAATGCACTGATAGATCCTGGTAGTTCCAGCTGTACAATAACCGTTTCCGCAGCTACCCTTTGTGGACTTCCGCTACACCCGGTAACTACTGAACTCTACGCGTTTGGAAATAAAGACACCCCAGTACTAAAACCCATGGGAAAAATCACTGCCGATCTCTGCATCGATGGCATCGAGGCGCAAAACATTTCGCTCTTGGTTGTGCCCGACAATGCCCAGGCGATACCCGTGGTTGTTGGTAGAATGTACACTGATCAGGACCACATTGCGTACCTAAAAATCGACAATCGCCTTGTGTTAGGATATCGGAATCAAGAACCATTTAAGGACCTCGAAATAGCTCCCCTGGAAACCAAGATAAAACTCACAGTAGCAGAAGATACCTGCTTACATAGTAACGCCATAAACTTTGTTTCTGTCAAGAATTCATCGGGAAAAAGTGAAACCTGTCTCCTTCAAGTGGACGATCAATATGAAGGATTTTGCAATTTTGAGGATGGTTTAGCGAAAATACCCATGACAACTAATAGGAATGATCCTGTATACCTGAAGCAGGGATAACCTATTGGACAAGCTGAACCCGTTGAAGTCGTTGACGATAGTTATGTCTATACCGCATCAATGAAAACAAACGTCGAACATAAACCAATTGAACTTAGTGACATAGCCGACATTCGTCATCGTCCAGGCAGCAAAACCGCTCACGCTGACGCCCTAAGCCGTGCTCCTATCGAAGAGAGTTACGACACTTTGGAGCACATTGTAAAACGACCGACTTGGAATGTTTGTCACCTTGTCTCTACCCGATCAAGTACTTTTGATGCAGCACCATGATGAGGAACTGCAGAAGAAGATAAATATTCTGAGAAAAAGAAAGAAGACCGAACGAAAGAAGAACGAAAATCGACGGAAGCCTTTGTGCTGAAGAATCACCTCTTGTACAAAACCTCAAAAGGTAACGATGACACAAAACTATTATATGTTGTACCCAAGACAATGCGTAAAAGTATTGTTGTGAAAGCTCATGAGTTGTCAGGCCATTTCGGAGTGGACCGAACGGTAGCAAAGATTATGGAAAATTACTGGTTTCCTGGTATCAGACGTTACGTCAAGTTCCACATCAAACACTGTTTTGAATGCCTAACTAGCAAGATACCATCTGGTAAACGACCCGGATTCTTGAATCCGATTGCGCCTGGTAAACGACCCTTTGGGAATTCTTAATGTCGATCATTTGGGCCCCTTTGTGAGGAGCTCGAAGGGCAATATGTATATATTTCTAGTCATCGATAACTTCACTAAGTATGTTCATTTGTATGCTGTACGTGACACATCCGCCAAGTATGTACTAAGATGCCTTGAAGGCTTGATCAACGAAAGAGGACTTCCACTCAGAGTAATAAGTGACCGAGGAAGTTGCTTCACTGCCCGTGCTTTTGAAGAATTTTGTACTAGTCGAGGAATAGCGCACACCCTAAATGCTACAAAATGCCCAAGAGCTAATGGACAGATCGAGCGTGTCAATCGTACAATCATGCCAGTTATCGTGTCCTCGATGAATGAAACTACTCATCGTGATTGGGATGTCCGTCTCAAGGTTGTTGAAAGAGATCTAAATAACTCGTAGAACAAAGCGACAAATAAGACTCCATGTGAGATGTTGTATGGATACCAGCCCAGGTTCCACGGTGGACTTCAACGAATGGTAACTGATCAAACAGAAAACACCGTCTGGCAGCCGCCGACAGAAATTCAAGCAGCCGCAAGGGAGAACATTCATGAGAATCAAGAAAAGATGAAACAACTTTACGATGCTAAATGCTACGCTGCCACGGATTACGATGTAGGTGAATTGGTGATAATGAGAAGAGGACCGATCCAAACGGGAGAGCCGACCAAGACACAAGACAAATACAGGGGTCCTCTGGTAATCACAGCCAAGCTCCCGAGTAATGTATACCGAGTCTCCCAGCTACAACCTGAGTCTGGTCGTTTGTATGCATCTACGGCAAATGTCGATCAACTCAAGTCCTGGGGCACCAGAGACGGAGAATGTGTAGACGATGGTGATCCGGCAACCTCGTCCGGAGATGATGAGTCAGATTCAGGCGTTGCGACTACACGACCCCAGCGAGTGAGCGTGCGCCCGAAACGCCTGGACGACTACGTCTCATAGATTTAGTTAATTTTAAGCATTTAAGGAATAAGATTTAGTAATAATTAACTAATGTTCTCATAAATACACTCATATTTACTGTAGTTTTGTGTGTCTGTGACCGGGATTAGTTTTTTTATTAAAAGTTATTAAATAATAAATACATAGCAATGAGTCGTGCAACAACAAGCGGCGTTTGGAAACATTTCGAAAAAAAACGCGGCAGAAAAAAAAGTCACATGTCGAATGTGTAAAGAAGTGTTATCCCATAACAGTAGTACTAGTACGGGTGCAATGAACAATCACCTGAAATTAAAGCATCCATTTCATTTTCATAGTTCTGGTACATCAAAAGCTGCAAACTCAACTGTTCCATCTGGTAATGAAAAAAGTCAACGTCCCATCAGTAACTTTCTCCAACAGCCCCGTCTGTGTGATAAAAAACGCAGCGATAACATAACTCGGCTTATCACGGCTATGATTGTGAAAGATTTATTGCCCATAAACGTGGTTGTGGGTGAAGGTTTCATCGAGTGTTTAGCTTATTTAGAACCCGCCTATAAAGTGCCATGCCGAAAAACAGTTACTGCTATTATAAAAAAAATGTATGAAGACAAGCAGAACGTACTTAAGAAGAAACTAAACGATTTGAAGACGAGCATAACATTGACAACTGACGCGTGGATGTCGATGAATGCAGAGTCCTTCACCAGCGTCACGGCACATAACATCGAGGACTGGGAAATGAGAAGTGCAGTCCTATCTACGGCATATGAGAACGTGTCTCACACTGCTCAAAATCTTATGAAGTCTCTAGAAAATACTATAGTGGAATATAATCTTGACACTAAGATTCTCAGTTGCGTACATGATAATGCAGCTAACATTAAGGCTGCCGTTAAGGATTGTACTCTTGTTAAAGAAAGCATTAATTGTGTGGCGCATACACTACAACTGTCAATCAACGCTGGCTTTGACAAATCGCCTGCTCTCTCGAAAGCCATAGCTGCAGGTGGTCGGTTAGTCGGTCATTTCAAAAAGAGTTACAAAGCAACGGCACACTTAATGAAAACGTAAACATAACATAAACTTATTCAAAGGTGTAAAACACGTTGGAACAGTACTGGGGATATGTTCGCTCGTCTAGTGGAACAGCGTTTTCCGATAACAGCCGTGTTATCAGATCCTCAAGCAACGAACCTCGGCGAGGCGCGGGTGTTAGAAATGCGCGACGAACACTGGGCAATCATGAAAGACATTGGAGAATGTCTTAAATATCTGCAGGTTGCAACAACTGCATTATCGGCAGAGTATTCCGTCACCATATCAACCGTGGCGCCAATATTAATTGCGTTGGCTAACATCCATATGATTCCACTAGAAACAGATAAAAAAAAACAAAAAAAAACAGTATCTAAATCAGTTTTCAAACCACAGTTACTGTTGTGTTGCTTGAGAATTGTGGGTTACAGTATTACGGATACTTGGGATTATTAATGGGTTTGATCATATGTCACACACACAAGTCACACCGATGTGGGCTAAGAATACCTTTGTGGGCTTCTTCTCTGCGTCAGCTTGAGGGCTAACCTGGTAGCGATGCTACTCCTATGACAGAATATCAACACTTTAGGCACAAGGTTGCATTACTAAACAAATAATATACAGCTAAAAAAAAGAGTTAAATTTGAAATTTGAGCACAAGGATTCAAGAAAGGAAACTAGAACATGATAATAGTTGGTGATCTGCAAAGTAAACAACACAACGCATCCTAATATATCATGCTAATTAACTTTGTTTTACCTTTTCCAGCTTTCTTGCAAGGCACACACGGTCCATCAAAAATGGTCGGAGTCTTACACATTTCGCAGATCATAACGTCATCCTTGGACCGACCTACACGGACTGGTGAAATGACCTTGTTGTTGTTGGTTTCAACTGCTGTAGGCCTAAAGAAGTTAGCATGGTAATATACGGAGCCCCTGAACGCGTCGGTAATTGCAACTCCAACTGGCATTCCCACCAGAGTCCCACGTCTCTTTGGCTGCGAGTAGTGGTTAAACGTTCTTTCGGCAACACTTGCATTGGCTGTCGCCAGATCTTTTGACAAAAACGGTTTGTTTTCGAAGTCCAGTCTTTTCAATTCATTGTCCATTCTGTCAGCCTGAAAATAAAGGTAATAAGTTTGGCCATACATCATCTTAAAGAAATTTGACCTTTTTTTTCTTAAGCCCTTTAGAGCTTGTGGACATCTATGTCATAGGTTCGCCATCACTGCTATAGGCCCATCCAAATACGTACCTAAGTTGCTTTTGTTGCCTTTTGGTGACATACATTACATACATTTAAGAAAAGTTTTATAAAGTTGACTAGATAACGATTATTCAGCAAATATTATGTAACTCAACCAAACCGAAT
This sequence comes from Isoperla grammatica, assembly GCA_945910005.1. NCBI lineage: Eukaryota > Metazoa > Arthropoda > Insecta > Plecoptera > Perlodidae > Isoperla > Isoperla grammatica. The sequence continues at coordinate 24,130,775 of OX246746.1, forward strand.
AATAAAATCATATGCACAGGCATTAATATGAAGGTTTTCATCTAGGGTGTTCATGCAAACATGATCCAGATTATTAACCCAATCACAACCTTTTTCTATCACTCACTTGAGTGTGACTAGATCCTACAGGTTATTTTGAAAGTAACATAAGGAAAGATTGGGTTGTGTAAAATATTTATAGGCTATTCGTACAATTTGACAAAAGAAATTATTTGAAAGACAAAAAAGTTAACAAATAGTTGCCTTTTCAGTAATTTTTTGGAAGTAGGCCTAGTTGTCAAATAGTGGCTCCCTATAAAAAAAAGTTGCCAGACCGCCCTGTAATTTTCATTAACGTGCATTTTATTACTCAGTGGTCCCTATTAACAGTCTTTAGCCAATGCTTGTAGGTAACCCTACTAAACATGTTTAGAAATATAAATAAAATAAATACAGTACATTACTAATTTATTGTTACCCATGGATTTAGTTAGGCCTACAAGAACTGATATTTCAGTGTAGTAGGCTACTTTATACCATTTATTATGTGCTTTGTTGCTATGATGGTTTTAAAGTCCCTGTTGACAATAACATAATCAGTATTGTATAGTTGTCCCAAGACTACCTTAGACATGCTTTCGTCATAGGCAACTGGTTCGTAGCCAATCAACGATCGGTGTTGGCCCGGATGTGTATCGGCATCGGGCGGTTCGCTGGTTGGCTACGACTGCCCCGGATGTGACAAAAGCAGGTGTAAAGTAATCTTGGGTCCACTATACAGGTAGGCTAGATTTAAGACAACTTCCAAAATTAAAAAACTCAAAACCAGAATTGAACCCTGGGCCTTCTTCATTGGAAACCAGAATAAACCCACTGATCATCACAAAAATATATATAGGCTACCCTTTCTTAAATTGAAATAAGCTGTAGGCCTAGAGCCCAGTTGTTGAAATGTGCGATAACCACCCCACATCACATATATGAGGACGTTTAATGGGCTTTTAATGAAGACAATTTAGTTCTAAATGGTTGCGGAGTCCGATATCTAACCTGGGCCTAGGCTACACACCGAGTTTGACCCAAACCGATTCTGATCGGATTCACTTGAGGAAGTGAGTTGGATTATTCAATCTGCTTGACTTTAATAGTAGACACAGCACACTTGATTTCCGTTACTGTGCCTAGGCCTAGGCCTAGGCTATGCCTACCATTCGAGCTATAGACCTACTCCTGCTTCTGCCTATTTTAATTTTGAGTAAATGGCCAGCTATATATTTGGCAGCCATGTTGGATCAACTTTCAAAGCAGTTTTAATAAAAACGCGGTTGGTTGACGGCGAGTATTTTAATCCGATTCCTTTGAAACTGATTCGATCAAACCACTTTCGACGTCCTGATAAACGTAGTGGAATGTTCATTAAGAATTAGCCTACGTGTTGAATCGCGGTAACTGGTTGTTCAGAAATAGGCCTAGGCCTAGCAGTCCGTTCGGCATGGTGAAGAGTGCCTGCTAAGCCTAGCCTAGGCCACTGTAGAAGCAAAATTCAGTGAGAAAAGTTAACTAGGCCTAGGCCTAGGCCTAGCCTAGGCCCTAGCCTACCTGTACTTTATTAATGTTCAATACAGTGTCAACCATATAGCCATAATACTATACGAACTTAAGCCAGATTACCGTCGAAAAACTTACCAACGCAAAGCCAAAGCCAAACCAAAGATTTCCTTCTTTGAATGTAACAAGAATGTAACCCGACTCGGCGAGCGAAGTAAGCGTCGTTTGTAATTTGTTCTTCTTCTTCTTTTTCCTCCAACCAGGATTGCAGACTACAGGTGCACCAACTACTTCAAAAAATAAACATAATAATAACATGCAAATATAAAACGATGAAAATATGAAGAATGCTCACAATAATATTAGAAAATATTGAGCGTGAGTGTTCCATTTACATTGTAATACAAAGTAGGCTATGAAATAAGGTTACCAACTCGGCAGAAATGGAATTCCGGACAAAGTCTAATGGCCAGTGTTCATTGGATGGAGACAAATGGAGAAACTGCTTTATTTCCAATGCACACAGGGTGCTTACGGAAACCTCTCGAGTTGAAGAGATCGGATGGATCTGGTCACATGATGGATTTGATCAGATTCCCTTGATCTCATGTCTGTTTCCGAACGAAAAGTTGTAGTTGTTTATAAATCTAAAAATAATTATAAATCGTGCTTCCGAAATTAATCTTATTTAATTTACTTTCTACATGAAATACATCGAAATGTTCTTGAATGTCTTCAAATAATTCTTTATGGTACGCTTATAGTCGATTTACAGCTACGCGTTGCGAGCGAAGCGAAGGCGCAAGCTCCAATCAGTGGCCGAGTTTGCGTGAAACTATTAACTTCTTTGCATGAAACTCGGCTGCTGATTGGAGCTCGTACCCTCGCTTCGCTCGCAACGCGTAGCTGTAAACGTACCATAACAGCTACGCGTTGCGAGCGAAGCGAGGGCGCGAGCTCCAATCAGCGGCCGAGTTTCATGCAAAGAAGTTAATAGTTTCAAGCAAACTCGGCCGCTGATTGGAGCTCGCGCCCTTGCTTTGCTCACAACGCGTAGCTGTAAACGTAGCATAATAGTCGATTTACAGCTACGCGTTGCGAGCGAAGCGAAGGCGCGAGCTCCAATCAGTGGCCGAGTTTGCCTGAAACTATTAACTTCTTTGCGTGAAACTCGGCCGCTGATTGGAGCTCGCGCCCTCGCTTCGCTTGCAACGCGTAGCTGTAAATCGACTGTAAACTGTAGCTGTAAATGTACCATAAATCTCACAAATCCCACATTGTGCGTCGTCCATGATGGCAATACAGCCTATAGTTTATAGGCGTTAATTTTGAAAAGGCGGTGAAACAGGCTGTGGAGCGAGATCCAACCGGTATAGATGGTCTAAGCATGGACTTATAATGTTTTTAAGATCCAACCCTACAGATCCTTCTTTTAGCAGGATCACTAAGATCGGATCGGATCACTTGATCGGATGAATCCGTGAAGGTTTTCGAACAGAGGCCCTTGCAATCTTGTATGTTTCCGAACGAACAGATCCGTTCGGTTCAGCCAGATTAGGGTTTCCGTAAGCACCCACAGATGGTTCACTCTACCGGGTGCACACGACCATAGGGTTTGAAAGGTTCAAACCCAATGACACGACTGATCTAAGTTGGCCAACCAACTTTTTGATAAACTTGATGGACTAGTAATATACCGATCGGTCGCACTACAAAACGACTTGTTGTTGTTGTTAATTCATCCCTTTTTTATTAAACCAGTGGCAAGTCTTCTTCCTCCATCCTTCCTTCATCATTCACTTTTCTTCTCTTATTCCTCCCTGGTTTTCTTGCTTCCTTCTCCTCCATCACTTCCATCCTCCTCCCTTTCTCTGGACCATCGTCTTTCACCTGAGGTCAGTCATGTGCATACCAAGAGTAGTATTGTTAGATAGCGAGAACCTACCGTGTCTCCAACCCAATTCCGTCGGCTCGGCCTCGAACCCACAGACTCCGAAGTCGACGGTCCCGTAGATGTACTGGGGCGTAACTCTAGGGATGGTTCTCAATAAGGGATCAGGACGTACCAGTTCAAACAGCTTAGGAATGGATAAGTCTTTGATTCAAACAATAAAGGAACCGTAATTTATTAGATTGACATTTATCCTAACCGTGGCTGAGTAGTAGCGAATCTGTCTACGGGTTTCCCTGTACAGCTAAATTTAGAAGTGCCGTCGGAGTGCCTCTACCTTGGTTTCCCAGTGTCCGATCCCAGTCTCCGTGTCCGTCCTGGCCGCGTAGGTGTTGTCTCGATTGGCGGCCTTCATGTCCACTAGGTCTTGTCCCCTCTTTCTCACTGTTGGATCTTCTCCCGGTCTACCTCGGTGTTGGTCCTCCGTTCGTTCCGGTCCCCAGTCGAATGCCAAAATGCCCCGAATAATACACGTGTTCCCTTGCACCTAGACTTTCCTACGTCATACCCCAGTCACCCCCCCTCTGCATAACGCCGGCTGTCCCCAGTCATAAACTACCAATCAAACTACTTGGTTCGACCCCCTCCCGTGACAATCACGAAAGAGTGGGACCAGGGCTCACTGACGAAGTCAACGAACTAGCCCCCTCCTGAACCAAACAGTCAGCAAAGTTGCTGCACAAACAGGAAATTATAACCGAACAAGACTGACAAAATAGCCGAGCACAGCGCATACTTTACGGTGACGATAGTTGTGAAGAAACACACCATGTCACCGTAAAGTATCCATAAATCACGCAATTAAATAAAACAAAGTAAAAATGAAATAATGAACAAGTACTGATTTTTACCTCACATAGATATGAGAGTCGACTCTGACTCGACCCGTGATTTATGGAAAGCCAGAGAACAAAGTGACAACCAAACTTGGTGTTGAATGTATGACGTAAGCACAATTCCCCAAATTGAAAACCCAACCTCCCCATAAAAGGTAACAAAATTTCCCGGGACCCATGGCCAAATTCCTCACCCCTCAGCCATATACAGTCTAAAAAGAAGCTACTAAGAGTCATGATCTCCTCAGCACCCTTGTGCCCATGAGATGGGCAGTATTGAAAATACATGTATTTGAAATACATTTGTATTTTGTATTTCAAATACTGTGTTTGAAAGTATTTGTATCTTGTATTTCAAAATACTCAACTTTACGGTACCTTTGTATTTTCAAAATACTCAAAATACATTGTACGCATGGGACGATACATCCAAAGAATTAAGCCTCAAAAAGTAATGTTTAAAAAATAAATGTTTATTTTCCTCCTCGCAAAAAATCAAATGTAATCGAATTAAAAAAAATTATTTTGAAATTCACGTTTATATATTTACTACTTGCCTACCATTATTTCCAGCGATGTATTTTGTATTTTGAGTATTTTCAAAATACATAATATGTATTTTTGTATTTGAAATACAAAATTGTCAATGTATTTGTATCTTGTATTTGAAAATACTGTGTTTTGAAGTAGGTATTTTGTATTTTGTATTTCAAATACATTTTTTTGAGTATTTTGCCCATCTCTGCTTGTGCCCACCCCTGAAATCCGAATGACATAAACAACATGGCCTAGAGATCATGCTCCGCAAAAAACGAGATATTTAAAAAATAAACGTTTGAGAATACACAACAAAATATATTCAGAACAAAACAAAAATTTCTTTTCACAGTTCCTCTTGATTACCATGGACCCCGGAGTCGAACAATTCCTCGGCCCGGAGTCTTCTTCCCTCCGCCGACCCACTGACAGCAGCCAATCCACTCAAGTCAACGGATCGTCGGTTTGAATACAGCCTCGAGATGCCACAAAAAACCCACACACACCGGAATAAGGTTTAAGATTTAAAATTTAATATTTTGTTCTAAGGAAAGTATTTTCCAAACTGATTTACTAGGATCGCTACCATTGGCCGGATTTATTAAAGCTCGTCTCTCATTGGCTGGGCTAAGAATATTTGGGATTAGAGCTAACAAGTTGGAATAGTTTCAACTTTCGTCCTAGCCCTTAAATCTTAGGAAGTTATGTGAACTGGATGCTACTAGCTTGATTCAACTTTGTTAAACCTTAGACCTTAAACCTTATTACGGTGTGTAAACCGGGCTTAACGCTCAATCCATTCCTCCGCATCCTCGACGCCAGGGCGGAACATGCCAGGAGCCACCGTCATACCCGCCATCGCCTTTTCCACCCTCTGTGACGGAACCGTGCGAGGAACACAAGCGCGCCCTTCCCCACTCCGCAACGACTCGGGAGAATCTAGAAGCTCACCAGCTGAGAACAGTTTCTCCACACTGCGGCGACTAAAAACCTGGATGAGAACTAAGATGGGCCAGAACAGACTCACTGGTCAATTGTCAGGCTTAGCATTCAAAGGTCTATGTCAATTAATATAGAAAATGTAATTAACAGGTATGCGAAAGGAAAGAACCGTATACAAGGCTTTGTTTTGTAAATACTACAATTGTTTTTAATGAGCAAAGTAATTTCATGAAAGTTTGTTTAAAGTCGATCGATGATAACTGCACATGTAATATAAATCATTCAAATTGTATGTACTGCAAGTTGAGATTAAGCTTGTGAATATTGTAGAAAAAAATATGCACCTACCGCTATTAGTTTTTTATTTATTGAGTGTTGAAATGCGTTGGAATTCCCTATGTTATACATTGTAACTGAACAAAAACCTACACTTTCAATCGTATAACTTTGCGTAGCACCTTCAAAAAGTAATATATTGTAACACATTTTCGTCCTAAATGTAGATAACTTCATGACTAACATGAATACGTTTGAAAAAGATGATCGAACGCGATCCGTTTTCGAGATATTCGCGTTGGTGTGTCAATTTTACGTCAAATCTACTCAAGTTAGAAACTATAAATATACTTTATTAATAAAAAAAAATATATAATTTCAAGAAGTTCAGTATTAAGTGCTACTCACATGTAATAATTCTTGAAATTTAGAATTTAGAATAAAAAAAAACATTTTTTCATGTCCATTTAATTTGAATAGTTTAGTTGTTGTATTGAATGGGTAGTTCACTTCATCGATCGACTTTAATAAGCAATGTTAATCATTTTTTTTAACTCAATTTTACATTAAATGCATTTGCATTAGGTTTCATGTTTACTGTTTAGAGTAGCATAGTGTTTTATGACGTGTGTTCGTTTATACGTCAACATTAGTGACAACTATGTTATTGCTTCACCCAAAATGTAACAATGTCAGTATTGACTGAAAAACTTAAAAATGAATGTATGTACCAATGTAAAAAAGTGAACAAATAATAAATAAAATAATTAAATAATAATAATAATAATAATAATAAAAAGTATGGTTTGAAAATGTGAGTGATTAAATTAACATAATGTACATTACTCCCCAAAACTTGTATATATAGCATGCACTTAAGCCCCTCCCCCCCCCCCCCCCCCATGATAATTGGCAATCGCCTTCCATGAAACCGCCCCCCCCATAAATCAAGGCTAGATCCGCCCCTGTTCAGTTCAATTGTTGTTCTTTGAAGCTTTTTTCGTTCTGCCAGAAATTTAGTAATTTTAGTTCAGTTGGCCGCTGTAAAACGCACAGATTTGCACCAAAATGACCTTGACGAGAAAATTTCCCCGGACCCCCCGTTTATTTTTGGTTCCACTCTCTATAATATGAGTTAAAACCCCACCCTTTCCAAAATCCTGGATACGCCACTGGGCAGGAGTGCATAGTAGGAGTGACCGAAGTCAAATTCCGTGGTCATCTATTCTCCGCAGCCGGGGTGAAGCCTCTAACAAGTAGATTTAAGGCTGTTTTAGATTTTCTACCACCAGCAAACAAATAGGAAGTCACAAGTCTGTTGGGTTTGTGTGGCTATAGTAGGCCTAGTCGCTTCATCCCGAACTACTCGCAGATAACCTACCCGTGCGTTCTCTGTTGAAAACCAACCAGTCTACGTTTTCCTGGGAAGATGAACAACAAGAGGCGTTCGAGAAGCTATCGACCTGTATTGATTTTCTTCCGACGTAATACAGCTACGTTTGTTATCACATGCTAACCCATATACTTTGGGTACTGTACTCGCACAGCTACAAGAGGGAAAATATCGCGTGATTAAGTATACTAGTAGGGCATTGACTGATGTTGAAATGTGTTATAGCATGACCGTTTGGGGATGCGAGCGCTTTAAATTTTATCTCACTGGGGGACCACCATTCACTTTGGTTACTGACCTTAAGCCGCTCCAGTATATCTTTTCTAAGTGACCCAAACCATGTGCAAGATTTGAACGATTGGTAATGTGGATGCACCGTTTCGACTAAGTGGTAGAATACCACCCACGAAACATTGCAGATTCTCTGTCATGATTGGTCAAGGCTGGTTCACCAAAAGCCACAGGCTGCGAAGATCTCCACGTGAAATCGGTAACAGCGCAGGCAGTTCTTCGTGCAATGTTGCTGGAAGACATTCAGAGCAAATCAGCGGCTGATCTGGATATTACAAGTTTACAGAAAGACATTTTAAGCGAATGTTGGCCTACCAGCTCAAAACCTACGAGATTATCAAACAAGAGCTTTGTGTCTACAACATTATTCTTCGAGGTACTTGTATACTAACACCAGCCGGTTTACATCAACAAACACTTCAACTATAGCCACATGAAGGCCATAATGGGATAACGAGGACCAAACAATGCCTACGAAGCAAAGTTTGGTGGCCCGGAATGGATAAGGACGTGGAGAAGCTGTGCCGTTCCTGCCAAGGGTGCCAACTAGTAAGTTCCGCAGTTACCGGATGGGCTGTGGAAAGACGTCGTGATGGATCACCTGGGTCCACTGCCAGATGGTACGTACATCCTAGTACTCGTTGACTATTAAAGTACTTACCAAATCTACGAAGTCCCAGAATACGATCGAAATACTTTCCTAGTTATTTGCCCGTTTCGGACTTCCAGAGAGTCTCCAGGTGGATAAAGCTCAGGGTTTCATGTCCGAAGAATCCCGCACGTACCGGTATTGCATCATTAACGGCATACGGCTGGTAGAGATGAAACCTCGAGCCCCGACACCCTCAGGCTAATGGAGAGGTAGAAAGGCAGAATTGGACTTCGATGTAGCAGCTCAAAATTGCCCGTGCTCAAGGCATTAGCATTAAACAAGCCCTAAATAACTTCCTACTGTCATATCGTTCGACTCCACACGCGTCTACTGGGCTTAGCCCGGCATCCGGCACTCCTCATGCTAATCGGGAAATTCGAGATAAACTGCCATCAATGTGCTCCCAAAGACCAGCATGTTTGTGATAAGGATGCTGAAAATAAAGCCTGCTAGAGCAACTAGGCTGTCAGATACCGTACTTGTGCGCCAACAGCAAAACAACAAACTACGGAGTTTTCCAGCACTCTTCCAGATCGTAGGAAGAAACTGTAACGCACTGTGAAGGAACCGTCGGGCAAGCTCTATACGAGGAATAAAACAACGGTTCGGAGGTTAGAACATCCTGACCCCGAATGCCTTTCATCAGTACCGGAGATTGAGCCTGCATCCACACCGCCCAAGTTCAGCCAGTGCGTCAATGGACAAAACGCCGGTGTCACCGCCCGTCGTAGGTTCTCCTGCCGTGCTGCAAAGGCCATCTCAAACTCTCCGGAAGCTGATAAGATACCGAGTTGGTGCAGAAAAGATTTAGAGATAAATAAGATATATTTGCCCCTTTTCTCTATTTGAAATGTTTATATTTGTGGAGAAGATAACGCATAATTTAATGGTACGTTTACAGCTACGGGTTGCGAGCGAAGCGAAGGCGCGAGCTCCAATCAGCGGCCGAGTTTCACGCAAAGAAGTTAATAGTTTCACACAAACTCGGCCACTGATTGGAGCTCGCGCCTTCGCTTCGCTCACAACGCGTAGCTGTAAACGTACCATAAGGATGGGGCAATGTAGTATCGTAGACCAGTAGTTTGGGTCTCTATTAGAATGTATTTGGAGTAAGTTGGTAACAATAAACGTGGACAGTTGAGCTCCAGTAATTGGTTGTTGTTGGTTGTGTTCCTTCGTGCTCAGATTCCTTCCCGAGATCCAGGTTATAATATCTACTATCAACAATTAAATTTCCTCCCTCCCCCTCCCAGGACCAGGGAATTTTGCTTTAGGGCTATTACGCAGATACAGGCAGGCACAAACGAGATGCTAAATTGTTGTGGTGTTCATTGAATATTGATTATTGCTTGAGCATTAAAGGATTTAGTTGGATTTGGATCCATTCCAGTTCACTCCTCATACAAACACTTCTCACGTAGAGGATCGGATATACTCCAACAAAATTGATTCGTGTACAGATGCAAGACCAGTGGCATAACCAGAATATATTTCAGGGGGAGAGGAAGGCAACCCACAACAGCACACAAAACAGACTAAAAAGTGATGTGTTGTCTGCTGACTGAATGGGACAATTTTACCAAATCATACTTGGTATTTTGGTTTTATTGCAAATAAGCAAGCGCCAAATACGATTATTGACTACCAATAGTAGGCATAGGTTTATAAATGTTATATTTAAAATTTACTGGACATATATACACATTAAAACTGCATGGTGTTTGTTTTTAGAGGGGGGGGGGGGGGGGGGGGAGTTCGAGTTGTAGTTGTGGTTGTAGATGTAGATGTAGCTATAGATGTATTTGTAGATGCAGATGAATATGAATGCCTAGGGAGGCATGTTGAACCGGCCCGTGGACTAGGCTCCTGCCTTTGTCCTGGAGACGGCTTGTCGCTGGTCGGGACTCACACGTCTGGTCACGGGTGGTGCTGTTGGTAGAGTGGTTGGGTCTCTTTTTGTCCTTCTCGAATGTTCTGAAATCTTCGGGTGTGAAGGGGGGTAGGGGCAACTGGTTTTGATTGGTTGGTCGCGTTGTTTCTAGGCAAAGTTGCGTAATATGTTAACACACGCGTGAGCTGGCTACGCACTTGCACTGGATATTTACTATTTCACAACCGTGAAGCTTCGATTTGGGGGTTTCTTTGTTTGAACACATACGCAACGACACGTGCACTGTCCACCGGCCGTATAGTCCATTCGAAAAACATGTCTGGTTATATCGTTTCTAAAAACATTAGTCAAAACTGCCGGAATGTGAATTGTCAAAACTTGCCGAAAAACAAACAATAAACCTTAAATACTAATAATATGAATAACTAATGTCATGGAATGTCAGGTTGGCACACTGTACTGCCACATCTGTCCCCCTGATCATTTTGACACGTTTACTACAAGGAAACTGGAAAAATTATCATATTAAATGATATTACATGATATTAGGATGATTACAAAAACATTTACAAGTTATAGCGAAATAAACAATGTTATACTCAAAAATAGTTTCTGAATATGAAACAGTTGTTCCTCAAAAGTTACATGAATACAATATAATGTTTGTTACAATAAAGTTATGAAATTAACAATGGAAATATAAAATCATTACTCTTGGTATAATATATGAGTCATTAGTCAAAGTCAAGAAGTCATAGGAAGGGTTAAGGAGGCAATAAGACTGAGCATACTACTCCCCACTCTAATCTCCTACTTCTTCCTGATCCTTAAAGAAATCATGATTATGTAAAAGTGTTTTTTTTTTTTTTTTTTTTTTTTTAATAGGCCTACTGTTGATTTTAATGTTTTAATGTTTGATTAGATTATTAGGTATTATTAGGTTATTATTAGATTATTAGGTAATGTTTTAATGTTTTATTGGTTTATATGTTATGATTGATGTAAGTTATATGTGTTAATGTTTATTCCAACATTTGTTGGAGAGAGTGTCAGCTACGTGTGAAGCTTCTACACCCTGTCCCCCTACTCTCTTCTTACTCGCCTTATAAACTAAGTTATGTTTCAATTAGGTGAAGATGTGTGATATCGGGTAGTTTAATTGTAAAATGTATTAGGTTCGTTATGTTTAATCCAAGTTTTATGTATATTTGTTAGAATCAGAATTTTATGCGTTTCTATGTTAAGTGTAATTTTAATGTTTCATGTTTATGTTTATTTAATGTTTATGCGTTTTAACTTTTATGTTTATGTTTCTAATGTTTTATCGTAATCATAAGCAAAGTATAAAAATTATTTGTTAAAAAAATGAAAATCATGTCCAAGAAATGCAAAGTCGTCAACTGAATTGTACTAGTCCGCTCGTCCATTTGCATGGCTCATCCACGCAAACTAGCACTAACGAAGAAAACCGGCTTCAATGTTTAACTTGTTGTACTACCACGAAATGTTAGTGCTCTGAATATTTTATCAATCTTCAAATTTACTTCTTGTTTCTTGAGTTTATTGTTCGTGTTTAGTTTTATGTCATTTTTGATTTGATAGTCTTGTTTTATTAATTTTGTTTCATTGTTGTTTTCTTGTTGACGAGGTAGTGTTTTCGTGTTGTTTAGTTTCATTATCTTCATTTTCGTAGTTTCGTTGTTTTCTTTTTCGTTATTCAATGTTTTCATTTTCGTTTCTTTGTTCATGTGGTTTTCATTTTTCATTTTGATCGTTTCTTTGTTCATGTTTTTTTCATTTTTCATTTTTATCGTTTCTTTGTACGTGTTGTTTTCATGTTTGTTGTTTTTCATTAGGTTTACTTTCGTTTTCTTTTCTTTGTTAATTTTGTTTACTTTTGTCTTGTTATCTTCATTATTATTATTGTCGTTTTCATTTTCTTGTAATGTTGTTTGATGTTTTGTTTGATGTTTGTGACGCTTAGGTTTACATTGTTTTACGTTTAAGGCTGCACAGTCCGCGTCAACTACGTGAGCCTTCGGTGGTTTTCCGAGTGTTGTGTATTATCTCTTGCGTTTGTTGTAGGCCTAGGTCTTTGTCTGTTTTCGTTTGTTGTGTTTTCTCGTAATGGCGTATTTTGATATGGTTCTTCTGTGTTGTTATTTTCATGTTGGATGTTGTATCTTGTTCTTTTTTCATGATCTATGTTTTCTTGGTCATAACGTTCTAGGTATGTGATTATGTCTGATTCTGTGAAGTTTTGTTGTATGAGAAGGATTCGTACTTGGTATGGCATATGGGTTATCAGTTGTCGGAGAAGCGTTGTTGACGATATGGGGTCTGGTAAAAATGTTGCTAGCTTTAGATATCGTTTAACGTATGCAGCCATGCTGCGTGACTTAGTTATGTCAAAACTACCAGTGTAGATTTGTCTGATCAATGTCGAATGTTGTGATGGTCCCCAAAATTTGTTGATGAATGCAAGTTTGAATTGTTCGTACGTGTCGAATGTGTTGTCATGCGCCCACGACTGCGCATAATCTGCTAAGCACTGGGTTACCAAAGAATACTGTTGTTCGGGGTGAACTTGAAATATCTTAATTTTGTTTTCCACTCTGTTTATGAATTCCATTGGGTGTAAACCTCGGGTTGTACCATTGTACGTGATTCCCTCTCTTTTTAATGTCTTGCTGATGTTTATTATATAGTTGGTGAATTGTTCATATGAATTAGGCATTGTTGAATTGAATGTTTTTGTTGGTTGTTCTTTTTGTTTTTCAAGTTTTATTTTTAAGTTTGTTATTTCTGATTTTATGTTTTCAATTTCTTTGCTTATGTTTTCTGATTGTTTTTGAATGTTTATGTTCGTGTTATTTAGGCCTATATGTTCTTTTATTTCAAGTTTCTCTTTGTTTTCATTTTCGTTTAATTTTTGTTCAAGGTTACTTATGTTGATGTTTAGATTGTTAATCATGTGGTTCTGTGTATTTAATTGTTCTGTGACACTGTCTAACTTTGAATTTATTTGTGTAATGTTTAATCTGAGTTGTGAATTTTCTGTTTGTATCTGTGAGAGCATGCGAACAATTAATGAGATTGACTCACCAAGCTCAGTCTTATTACAGGAAGTGATACCTGGAGATTGTTTTGGTTGCTGGAACGTCACAGCTGTCGCCAGTAGGTCAAGGTTACTCCCTGCGTCTGCTTGTTGAATGGAAGGGGGTGTGTCTTGGATAGTAAGTGTCGCATCGGTGTAGTCGACAGGTCCCTCGTACTCAGCATCACATGAAATGTTTGCAACAAGATTAGTTATGTCAGTAAATTCTTTGTTTTCACTCATTTTGATTTTAATGTTTTAGTAAATGAATAGTTAGTTAAATCTCGAGACGTGAACAAGTATCGTTGGCCTAAGCGTTGGGCGCCATTGTAATAGACCTCTCAATTGAAAAGACCTATTTTTAGGAGTGAAACAAGGTTGCAGCAAATACAACAATATAACACTGTTTAAAACTAATTTATTATGAAATACACAAATGAAAAATATTAAATGATAGTAAAGTTTATTGGCAGTTTGACTTGTTATTGAGTTGGCCTTGGCCCTTGAGTTCTTTGTTATTGTTCTTTGTTTATTTAGTTTTTATCGTATAGTTCGTTATGTTTTAATCGTAGTTAATTTCACTTTCACTCACACGTTTATAGTTCGTAAGTCTTTGTTCGTAAATCTTTGTTTATAAGTTCTTTATTTCTTTATTCGTAAATTCTTTGTTTATAAGTTTTAAGCTTTAAGTTTTAGATAATGATCGGTACGTTACGGTTTGTTGTAGTTCGAGTTGTAGTTGTGGTTGTAGATGTAGATGTAGCTATAGATGTAGTTGTAGATGCAGATGAATATGAATGCCTAGGGAGGCATGTTGAACCGGCCCGTGGACTAGGCTCCTGCCTTTGTCCTGGAGACGGCTTGTCGCTGGTCGGGACTCACACGTCTGGTCACGGGTGGTGCTGTTGGTAGAGTGGTTGGGTCTCTTTTTGTCCTTCTCGAATGTTCTGAAATCTTCGGGTGTGAAGGGGGGTAGGGGCAACTGGTTTTGATTGGTTGGTCGCGTTGTTGCTAGGCAAAGTTGCGTAATATGTTAACACACGCGTGAGCTGGCTACGCACTTGCACTGGATATTTACTATTTCACAACCGTGAAGCTTCGATTTGGGGGTTTCTTTGTTTGAACACATACGCAACGACACGTGCACTGTCCACCGGCCGTATAGTCCATTCGAAAAACATGTCTGGTTATATCGTTTCTAAAAACATTAGTCAAAACTGCCGGAATGTGAATTGTCAAAACTTGCCAAAAAACAAACAATAAACCTTAAATACTAATAATATGAATAACTAATGTCATGGAATGTCAGGTTGGCACACTGTACTGCCACAATATGTGCCACTGAGTAAGACTAATTAATGAGTTTCAATTTAGAAAACAGAGGTATGTGGGCAGATGGTCATTGTATTCACCCTATGGGTGATTTTTCCTGTTCATACAGACAAAAAATTAACATATAAATTTTAGAACACAGATAACTAATCATGCATTTCATGTGTTTGTGTTTCGAGTATATTATCTCAGGTGGTTTCCATCAAGTATATTACATACTAATGGTTAATAGTGAAGACAGTTCTTTTGGGATCCTGTAATCTGTCCCCCGGTAAACTGACCCAGCGATAAATTGTGCTAATGTCAATTGTCCAGCTGCCTGACATGACATCCCACGAAAGTTCCAAGGTTATTGGGTTTGGTTGATATTGGCGCAGTTTATCGCTGGGTCAGTTTACCGGTGGACAGATTACACTGACCCAGTTATTTCACTGGTGATGGGGGAAATAAAAAATCTCTGAATATCCAGAATCCAATTGCCTATGTAAATGCAGTTATCGAGTAAGGTTCTGTTCAATATCTTGCATCATGCTGATATATGACTCACTGTGATAAGGCATTACAGGTGTTCATTGTGTGATCATGGTGTGACACTAATCTGCTGTCGAGAAGAAGGCGGCCACGTGAGAAATGGAACATATCGCATAAAATGTTACAAAATGTAGATGCCTTTCAGCCTTGGTCATTCCAATGGTCAAGTGACCAAGGCCGTGTAAGCCGGAACGTGGGTATTCATGGAAGAGGTATCAAGGTTTGCGTGCATTGTGCGACTAAGAGAAACCAATTACACGGGGTAGTGCACTTAATGAGCGGTCATCGACCCTCACACAAAGATTTTGAAACCTTTGTTTGTTTTGTTTAGTCAAATGCAACTTAAGAATTTTAGAAAAGTAATTGTTCATTGCTCTTATCAAGCTTCTTTAGACCCTGCAGAAGAAGCATCCATCAGAGAGTACCTCAGGTTAATACACACAATGTAGGCTTAACCCTCAGTTTGTCTCATATTCAAAGTCAGTTGGTAGAGACAGGTACCAGTATTTTTAGGTATGGTTTATTTCATGTGTAGTTGTCAATTCTTTACAAAGTTTACAGACCTTTTGAATTGATGAGTTGAGAGTACTATATTAGCATAACTAATATAACACACACATTTAATTAATTTTACAAGACTTATTCAGTACTTGCCGAAATAAATGGATTTAAAAAGAATGTCAGCTCAATGCATGTAGTACAATATATCAAAAAAAAAAAGGAAAAATTGAAACGTATGTTGAAACGTATGAAGATACATAATTTTTGGCCTGTGCAAACATGCTCCAGAACATACTCCAGGGAGATCGAACAAAACTTAGCTACTCTGCTTGCATTTCAAGCTAAATTTGAGAGCAAGCAAGGTAACTTATATATGTATTGTTAAAAATTCTCCAAAGTAAAACACAAAAATATGGAGTTTCAGCAAAATTGTTCTTAACTCAGCATTAATTGTAGATTACTGCCCACTTATTAATGAACTTCACCTTCATGGTAAGTTTTATGATATCTTCATAAATCTAATGATAGTTCTAGGGTCGTTAACTAAATTTTCGAAACAGTCTAGGAGCAAGTCGAGCACGCGTCGAGAGGAAATTCTACTTGTACTTCTCAACATTTCCAGACTAACACGGTCCTAATCATTGTAGATTAAAGAACTTTTGTTCAATTTCTTAGTTGCATGAAATACAACAGTGTCAACTCCATAAACACAAACAATCTCATTGACATGACTTAAAAATGACAGAGCAGTTTGAATAGTAATTGTATAGGTAGGTAGCAAAGGAATCATTTTTTGTTCACATTTTTTTTTTTAAGTAGTGCAGGCCCACATATGTAACTAATAATACATCAAGGTAGGACAAACATTTTGCAACGATGAAATTGAAAATTCTTCGTAACTCCCTCTTTCAACTGTTAATTACTATGCATATAAAATAAGCATACTTCAAGAGGTAAAGTAATGAAATTACAAGGCAACTATTTAGTCCAGTCAATATAACAAAATATAAAAAATAACCTACACACACACACACACCCCCCCTGCTTGGATGAAGCACGTATCAGAGGCACATGGACGATAGAGCAAAGTAAATTCAAGTTCAATCTAGTTTCAAACTTTACAATCAGTCAATTTTATTACTATCAGAGCACTAGACAGGAGAAACTAGTGTCATTTGCTGTCTTATCGTTTCCATCGATGCGTGATTAGTGCATGCGCGCACGTGTAGGCCTATGTGTAGCCGATAGCTTAAATAATGGAAGAATTTATTCATTTCAACACGATGCATAATTGTTTGGTTTCCTCCTTCAGCCTGACCACCAACAATGGAATGAAATACAACATGGATCAGGGTAACACATAATCATTAATAGGTGGACACTGTTATCCTGTCCAGTTGTGTCAGTACTTAGTATATATTTCGTCTTTTCACAACTTGTGGCCTCCCGTCTTTTTACTCGCCCGCCCAGCCCATCGACGTAAACTATCTTATCTATCTTACCCTAGAAGGTGAGATTTGGGATTAAGTGGGCACGAGGCTAAAGCAAGAGTCAAACTCGGTAGCGATGCAATCTAAACGGGAAACAAATGCCCGAGAATTACATGAGATGTATGGGGCAGGAGGACGAACAATGAAGCTAACATGTTTCTATGATCTAGTATGGCATTAAACATGCGTTGATGAGTACACATTAAATTTAATGACTGTAGATTTTGTCTCGTAGAATGTTCTGTAGATCTATCCATAATTCACCAGACTAGTCCCAACAGACATATAGCATCCTTGCAATACTATAAAAATATAAAAGCCATAAGAAAATAAACATACAATGTAGATCCTAAAAAATTCAAGAGACATGATTCGAGACCCATACTTTTGCTAGCTAGAACTATCGTAACTGAATAGTACTTGACATTCATCCACTCACGAAAAATTAAACGTATGCACAAAAATGTTTAATAAGAAAACATTCACAAAAGAAAAAAAATTATATAAAACAGCATTGTTAGCATTAACATTACAGTGATGTATAAAAACGTAAGCTCCTGCAGCTTACAACTCAAATATGAGAATATCAATTGTTTTGAGAACAACATTTCCTCCCCACAATTCTCTATACAATCCTCTACTCTGTTGAGCATTACAACTAAAATAACATGGTCTAACAATAATGACGGTATCTTTTGTAACATTTTTTGCTAGATTATCACAGTCAGAATATAACTCTTGCAATTAGAAAAATATCAATCATTAACAATGCTCTCATACCCGCTGTGGCTTATTGCACATGGCCATATTGTCATGATCCCTGAACTTCCATGCAGACTGGAAACAGTATCTCATATAATAAGTAAATTTGTCATAATTTAAGTTTACTTTAGGTACACATGATTCAAATATATTAAAACACAAGCATGCTAGCGACTGTATAGTTGCTACCAAAGCCTGTCTTCTTGTTAGAGATGTGCTTTTTTAGCATTAAATTTAAAACTAATTCATTTAACATTTACCTTTGAAAAATCAGCAGCAGCCACACAAATGTTTTCTTGTTAGCGGCCCTACTCAGCGTTTTACTGGAAAGTGGATATTACTTGCCAACTTGAATCAAATTTATGCGAAATTGAATTTTTAAAATTATTTTCTATATAGTATATAGTAAGACTAAAAATTTCAATTTAATGTTCAATTGGTACAAATTAGCTGCTTTTAGTGTAAATTGGAAAAACACAACCTACTTTAGCATTAAGTAGCAATAGCAATTTAATGAAAATGATTGGATAAATAAAAAATAAAATTCAAAATTTTGACAAATTAACTAAAAACCCATTTTCGGCACCTTCAGCACTCTAGTTTTACCTAAAAAAGCACATCTCCACTTATTGTACTATAAGGGCTGTTCCATGTTTCCCAGCAGACACGAGCACATTAACACTTCAAGGCCAACCTTTCAATGAATCTCTGTGAAACCGTTTTGTACATGATCATTTACTAGGCGCATTTCACGACCGTCACTAATCGGAACCACTGCCCTTTTGGTTCGGATTGTTCAGGTCGTGCAGTTCTCGCATGATAGATCTCACACTGTCGGTCATGTTTTCCTGGGGCTCGTTTTCCATCGGGGCACCTCTACACGAGATACTATCAGAGAGACTACCCGTCGCGAGAAGTAAATTGGCGATCTCCGTGGAATCCATGGGGGGTATAATATACTGATTGTCGAGGTCGACAAGCATCGTCTCTCCGATGGCCTGCTCGTGATTGTTCATCATAGAGGCGCCGGACGGGATGTTGGGCGAGAGATTAGTCAAACTAAACATCAGGTCATCCACGGAAGCTTGGAAACTTGCCCCGTTCAAATTGTTCATGCTCGGTATATTGTGCACGCCGGCTCCGCGTTGCAAATTACCGACGTCACTTCCCAAGTTTGTTTTATTGGGTGCTTGCTGTGTGCCTTGAGTGAGTAAGTTCGGCATGAACTGGTAATTGCTGCCGGGCTGTGTGCGCTCTAGTCTGAAGGGGGGGACGTAAAACGTTTCCACGGGAGGCCAAGGCGGCAAGTCCATGGGGGAGGGGGTTCTGCCGGCACTGCTGGGGGAGGGGGCTTGAGGGGAGGGCGTGGGAGGCAATGTGCGAAACGTGCTTCCACCAAAGTAGGGAGGATAGACGGCAGGGGAAGGGTCCACGGGCTCTCGCTTCACCGGAACTAAGCGATGGTCTGGGCTGGTGTTTAGTGAGTGATCTCTACCTGGTCCTGAAACCACACGGAACAAACATCACCATTAAACTTGTCTCCAAGTAACTACTCTCATACTGAAGAAATAGGCAAGCCAAATAATAGTACCATGGTAATTTTCTACATTTCTAGTTCCAATTATCTAGGCTATTTGAAACAAGTCCATTAGTTATAAATTACGACAATATATTGTCATTCTGAAAACCCCGAAAACACTGGGCATGACCAATAAGGATTGTGCACTGTGCTAAGTGGAAGACCGCCTTTACGAATGTATAAAAGAACACCAGGGTCTTGATTCCGTAAAACAAGACAAGAAAAGCTTGGTGAGAGCTATTAGGCCTACCTATAACACGGGAGCTTAAGTTTAGGTGAGAAGCTGTGAGATGAGGGTAAGTCACAACCTGCTAGTGTATGGGCGAACTTGTTTATTAACATAAAGAATAAGCTATTAATACAATTTGTGACCTGTAGAATGGTTTCATAAATAAAATATTGAATATACATTGAAACGGCATCAATAAGTGGACATTTTTAACTCTTCTTTTCATCAATTTCGAACTCATGTGTTGAAAGCTCTTTTATCTGCTTTGTTATTAATAATATATGCTGTATAATTGTATATTTATGTTAGAGGTGTTTTGTTGACTTTATTATATTTAGTGTCTTGGTTTTATAACTGTTGCTAAATAAATAAATACTCATACTAATACTAATTATACGTGTACTACGAATGCAAACCATGAAGATGAACGAATAAAAAAAATATAAACAACTAGATTTGAACTCGGGATTGACTACGTGATTGCGACATAGTAGTTCATTGCACCATGATCACTTTCCTATCACTGCTAGTGCTTGTCATTTCTCGCCTCGATTAGTATTAAGCCTCCACCTTACTCAATCGGAATATTTAAAATTGATTGATGTTACGGTTAAAACATTAGACGATTAAATCTGTTTGCTGATCCCAGCATACTATGTACTACAACAATTGTCAGCACAGTATCTATGTAATATGTTGAAGACTAGAAGCTTTAAAGCTAGTTCTGAAATGAAAAAGCAACACATACACAAAACAAACAAGATACAAAGTACTAGTGGTGTCAAACGATATTTTTTCCAATATCGATATCAGACCCGTTTTGCCGATATCGTTATTAAAAAATTGACATCGATATCCCGATATCGGATTTTTTCCGGCGGTAATAAAACAATACATGAGAAATCGTAGTCAATTTAAAGTGTTTTTGCCGTGGCCAACAGTACGCGTTGCTGCAGTTAGTGTCTTCACGCGATATCCTCGAGGGCTGGGGGGGGGGGGGGTAGGTACTCAGTGACAAGCTGCAGCAACACATACTGCAGCAATGCATACTGCAGACCATAGCGGAAATATTTAATATTTTAAGTTGACCACGATATCGCGATATTTTCGATATGACACTACCATATAGATATCGAAATTAATGGCGATTTTCCTGCGATATCGATATCGTATCGAATAATCGATATCGTTCTACACCACTACTAAGTACTAGGGTGATTGGTTAAGATAACATCAAAACACAAAAAACAGCACAAGCGAAGCATCATGTTATTGTTTTGTTATAAGTGTTCAAATTAGGGATTTAATGATAAAGTAAAGTTTGATATACATATTATATATATATATATATATAGTGTATACTTGGAGAGGCCAAAAGGCTGAGTTAATTGGAACTCAGAGCAAGATAAAACATGTTCTAGTGAGGGGAAAGGTACAGAAGGACGACAGCTTACCTGAGAAAGTAGATAGGTCGCTTAGAGAAACACATAGATGAGAAGACAAATAAACTGAGACGTTTTGGCCAACTAGTGGTCTTGATCACTCAGCGTGAGTAGAAGAACTAAACTAAACTTAAGACAAGGGTGAATTTACATGATGCAGGTGCTGTCATGGGTGGTGGTGGTGGAGGGAAGAACTAAGGAAAAGGGCGGGCACGCTACCTGAGATTAAGGTTAGGTGGCTGACGCTACGTATCTGGTGATGTGTTGATGAGACAGTTCCCAATGCCTCAGTTCTAACTGTCTGTAGTTTGCCGGCAGCGCCTTGATGATGCGGGTGGTGAAACAGTCCTCGAGTGAAAGAGCATGTGACATGGCATGCTGAACCACTGGTTTATCTACATCCTGCTGGTTGATGCTTTGACGGTGGCCTGTCATGCGTGTTCTCAGGTCATTGGAGGTTAGACCTACGTATTCTGCTGGACACCGAGTGCACTTAAGCTGATAAACCACATTGGATGTAAGGCAGTTGTGACGGTAGATGGGGTATGATTGACCAGTGGCATCCGCTGTGAAGTTTTTAGTGGGGGGGTGCATAGGGCAAGTTTTGCATCTGGGTTTTTGGCACGGGTAGTATCCTGATGAAAGGAATTGCTTGACGCTGTCCAACTTCGGGTCGTGTTTGACCAGCGAGTCTCCGATGTTGGGAGGTCGCCTGAAAAATACCCGTAGTATCTTGCTCGATATGTCTTGAGTTTTGTTAGCAGCTTCCGAGATGGGTAGACCGCTATTGATGATGCCGTTGAGTCTGTGAAGTCCCGGGTGCCATTGTGTTACCAGCGGAACAACACTGTTGTTGGGATCGGCCGGGATCGTTTTGGGTTTCTGCGGCCGAGAGATACGCTCGCGTATCACATCACGATCATAGCCACGCGCTACAAATGCATCGGTGATTCTATCGCACTTCTCTTGATAGACCTTCCGGTTCCGAACAGATGTGTCGACCACGTACCGCTAGTGAAAAGGTAGTGCATGTTTTGTGAACGTAGGGTGACAGCTGCTGTTGTGAAGGTACTGCTGGCTGTTAGTAGGTTTGAGGTGAACCTTGGAATCCCAACAATAGTGTTGTTCCACTGGTAACGCAATGGCACCCGGGACTTCACAGACTCAACGGCATCATCAAGAGCGGTCTACCCATCTTGGAAGCTGCTAACAAGACTCAAGACATAGCGAGCAAGATGCCACGGGTATTTTTCAGGCGACCTCCCAATATCCGAGACTCGCTGGTCAAACACGACCCGAAGTTGGACAGTGTCAAGCAACTCCTTCCATCAGGATTCTACCCTTGCAAAAAACTCAAGATGCAAAACTTGCTCTATGCACACCCCCACTAAAAACTTCACAGCCAACGCCACTGGTCAATCTTACATTCTTACCCAATCTACCGTCCCAACTGCCTTACATCCAATGTGGTTTATCAGCTTAAGTGCACTCAGTGTCCAGCAGAATACGTAGGTCTAACCTCCAATGACCTGAAACACGCATGACAGGCCACCGTCAAAGCATCAACCAGCAGGATGTAGATAAACCAGTGGTTCAGCATGCTATGTCACATGCTCTTTCACTCAAGGACTGTTTCACCACTCGCATCATCAAGGCGCTGCCGGCAAACTACAGACAGTTAGAACTGAGGCATTGGGAACTGTCTCATCAACACATCACCAGATCGCGTCAGCCACCTAACCTTAATCTCAGGTAGCGCGCCCGCCCTTTTCCTTAGTTCTTCCCTCCACCACCACCACCCACGACAGTGCCTGCATCATGTAAATTCACCCTAGTCTTAAGTTTAGTTTAGTTCTTCTACTCACGCTGAGTGATCAAGACCACTAGTTGGCCGAAACGTCTCAGTTTATTTGTCTTCTCATCTATATGTTTCTCTAAGCGACCTATCTACTTTCTCAGGTAAGCTCTCGTCCTTCTGTACCTTTCCCCTCACTAGAACATGTTTTATCTTGTTCTGAGTTCCAATCATATATATATTATATGTCTTCTTACTCCCGAGTGATCAAGGTCTTGTACCGAAACGTCTCGGAAAACTTGTGTTGTCCTTTATATATGTTGTCTTTTATCTCTATACCACAACGGTCTATATATATATATATATATATATAGCCACAATCGGTGCCACAAATAGCCACAATCGGTTTCCAAGGCGAAGGTAGTCTTTGAGCGTCATCTCGCTTGTTCAGGTTGAGGCCGCTTCTCATTCTCAAGGTTAATCCAGGAAGCAATTGAGATTGAGAAGCGGCCTCATAACCTGAACAAGCGAGATGTCGCTCAAAGACTACCTTCGGCTTGGAAACCGATTGTGGCTAACCTAAAAGTCCAGCAGGTGTTTCCAGCCATCAATCAGCCTGTTGCTGACCATTCTCAGTGACAAAGAGTTCCAGCAGTGTCTCAGGGGGGACCCATAACCAGAAGCAAATTCAAAGAGCTTGCTAGAGCTACCCAGTGATGTATCGCTGTGGCAGTGTTTTCGATTTTATATGCAAGTGTTTTTTGGTTGTTGTGGTTTTTTATTTATTTGTTTTTTATGTTTGTATGTCTTGAAAAAGACGACGCTAAAGTCGTTGAAACGTTGAATTATCATTATAAATAAAATTTGGATTGGTTTTACCGAAAAATGTATCCTTTCTTTATATAAGACTACCTTCGGCTTGGAAACCGGTTGTGGCTAACCTAAAAGTCCAGCAGGTGTTTCCAGCCATCAATCAGCCTGTTGCTGACCATTCTCAGAGATAAATATATATATATACTGGATTTTATCTCTATACCACAACAGTCTATCATATTTCATATCATATTAAGGTGTTCTTATTTTAAAACACATTCAAACAGAGTACATAATTGGAACACTCACCCTTGTTCCTACATGTTTTAGGAATCAGTCTTAGATGGGAAGAATAATACGTTAATAATAAGAACGAATAATTGCTACTTAATTACTTCATCAATGCAATAGATTTGTGTAGGTACATGTATTTAAAAAAAAAAAACAAGAATGCATACAACAATTACTACGATAGGCTACTTACTAAACTATGACTGTGTGTAGACCTAAATACATTTAATTTTTAGCACATGTAGTCCTGGCATACAAATAACTACCTAGGTACCTAGGTACCTATCTACCACTCCACACAAGCAATTGAATCTGAACTAAACACACGCTTCAACAGACTAGCTAAACACTGTCACCATGCATGCATATGAAGTAAACAAGAAACACATGTACATGCTCAAATATACAGCATGCACAGAAGTAAATGCACACTTACAAACCTTCCATTCTCTTAACACAACTTGATGCCTCTTGTTTACAGGAGACTTGTCGGCAACTTTTGATCAGTTTAATGAGGCCAAATCCATTTAAAAATAATATACAATGAAAAGCACCTTCTGAATCAGACAAATACTGCAGCCATTCACTACAAAATGCATTTATCACATTGAGCTGTTTTTAGATTCTTATACTTGTCCTGTAACAACCTTAGAGATGCGTTCGTCTCAGACTCGTGACCAATCTGCGATCGGTATTGGAAATTGGGGTTCGCCGGTTGGCCACGAATCACTCGTCTACGAAGAAGGCATCTGCAAGGTTGTTTTGGGAAAAAAAACTTTATACGTCAAAAGTTTTCACATCCAAGACAAATAGTGATATATACAAGGGTAAAAAATTCCTGTTTCAAGAAGAAAGAAAGAACAAGATAACGAAATTGCATATTTTGGGCTAGTTACTCAAAATGTTTATTTTTATGGGAATTAATATGTACATGTGATTTTTACCCATGAGCAACAAGACAAAGTAAAGCAGAGTGATATAATTTTGCTTTGTTATGAATTAAAAATGTGTTCCTCTTGCCGAGCATGTAGCGCATTGGAATATTGCTATTGGTTAGGATAGGATGTAATTTATTGATTACTGAATGCATTCCGCTCCCTTCAAATGGCAGGGTGAGTATTTCTGTCGCTATGCGAGGTTGGGATATTTGCAGACTCTTGCCTGTACTCTCCAAGAAACACTTAGCACTCTTTTGTCCAATGAAATCTAGAAATAATATCTTTGAGTAGACTGTTAGGAAGAGTCTCAAGTCTCGACGCCATCCACTGGTAATCTACTGCATTGTACCACTTAACATATGGTAATCGGCTAGTATAAGTTTGTCATGTTAGCGAGATGACAGCCAATCAATTAAACTTGCACCATAGTCTAGCTTGTTGAAATTATATAAAAACAGGCCTATCCAGTAAAGGTATGTGATCAACCTAGTAGTAGGCCTACTAGTAGCTACTTTAGAATTTAAAAACTTACACACATTTCGTTTTCACTAAATTTCCCACTTGATTGTCCAATATTTTCAAGTTTCAACAACTGTTGTTTATGTGTTTATGTGTTTTAATCACAATATTACAATAAGTGTTGTAATACTACCAATAATTATTATGTGTATCACCAGGACTATGAGTACCTACAATACGAAAACTAATAAAAGCAATTGCAAGCAACAAGAACATGTAAGACAGCATGCTTAAATATATCTAGCTTGTCAGTACCTTGTCAGAATACCCAAAGGAATTGTAGAGGAGTCAAGAGAATTACTAACAGTTTAAAATAGAAAAGTACAATTTATTAATGTATTCAAAAAGAAGAGTATATTATCAGCATTTTGTTTTAACACCACAATATATTCACTATAAACTTATAGCAGGCTTCTTCATCAACTCTCCCATTACACAGTATGCAAAATAATTTTGCATTACAAACACCCCACATAAATATTCATTAGAATCATAAACGTAACATAGTTATACAGTATATGAAATACATAATAATAATTAATAATCAAGCAAGCACGTCACCTCTGAAAGAAATTTAACTCAGTTGGTAAACAAGCACAGAGCACATACAATCCCAGGAAATAGCGATTTGATATGATGTTGAATGCACAAGCCACCACCAGCTGCCACCACTTATAGGAAGATTACGCACACATTTGTAAGGAGACTACTGTACCTTGGAACAATTGTAATGGCTTCAAAACTGTGCCCAAAGTGCACATTACTAGACCTATAACCAGCTGCTAGTCAGCTAGACCTAGCGCAGCTAGGTAGAAAGAAAAACGTATCTTAGTTGCAAAATAGCAAACAATTGATTTTTGTTTACAACTTTGAACTTAGTAAAATACTACAGTACTCTATTTTCTACAGGAGCCAAGGTTACTTCTTCCTTCTGGGAACAGGTGTAGTGTTATTGTGTACATATAAACCTGTTTTGTCACTAGTATCACTGAAACTATGCGTGAAGTAATGTTTCTTAACAATGTACACACAAAATAGTATACAAAACTTAAAAAATGAAAATAAACAGAATATGATATTTTGCAAACAATCTGCCCCAAGGAAAGTAGTCTCGTCTACAAATATGTTTGAACTCTCATGAGAAAGCAGTTAGACTGAGGCAAATACTCACTAGATATTTTATCCAATTCTTGAAACTGTCTTGTATCAACACCATATCCATCGTACTTCTGCCTCTTACGCTTTATCGGATCTAAAAAAATAATTTGTACAGTTGTAAGGCAAACATAAAAAAAAAACAGAAATTATAATCAGGCTTAAGTAAATACTTTTTGTGGTAGTGGAAATAAGATGATCGTATTGAGGCAACACACAATGTCAAGGCAACGCGAAGGACGTAATACATTCAACATTGGCATGGAAAGCAGAACTGCTCCACTGAGTAGTCTTAACAATTGACTTTCACAAAACATAACTCATTAGGACTAGAAAGTTACTCCTTGACTTACAAGCTTATAAATCTACTTGGGTATCGATATCAAACAACAATTTATAATTTGACAATGGATTAGCTGCTCTTCACATCATATTAAACACATCTAGAATATGGATATAGCATTACAAATATACATAATATTAGGTTGTTGTAAATTTGGCAGAATTATAATTCATGACAGCTAAATTAGTGAGCACAAACCCTTCTCAATCACAATCATCTGACAATTCTATCTACTATCTAGGCATGTTATAGCTGTATGAAATGCACACTGTTAACCAAATGCCAATCAATGGCATATATCATTTTCTTGTTTTGATTTAACTGACCATAGCACACTGTATTTATTTTATACTACTTACTACTCGATAGTAAATAGATATATAAAAAATAATGCGATCAAACCAGGACAATCCAACAGATCTGTGGTTTATATAAATTCAAGTGAATTGCATGACTAGTTTCCACCTGCATTCAAAGAACTTAGAAATTGAAACACAAAACTGGGTGCCACATGCACCGAACTAAAAACACGTGCCTATGGGGGATTTAAATGGTTTTGATTTATATTTCATCAGCATATATATATACAAGAATATGAACTTGTTAACATGTTGACAGCAAATAATTACAACATAGATAGGTAGTATCTCTTTTAGTACTAACTATAAACACTGGATTGACACAGTGAGCTTGATATAAAACATGGATTGTTGAGTAACACGGAATACATATTATTTACTTTGAAATTATAAATCTTCAACAAAGAAAACTTAAGATAATATAATATCTTAAATCATGAGTGAATGTACCACAATATGGGATTGTTTGGCATAAAGGCATTCAACACAAGGTTCTTGTTTTCATTTTCATAGAACCATTGTAGCTTATTGTGAGTTTGCAACCTTAATTCTATTAAATTATGTCCATCTAAACTGAATACTCCTTCGACTCCATGAAGCTCAGTTAGAGGGGTTTAAATTAAAATCACTATATTCAGCATTTTGATTCTAGTAGTACTGTACCTTAAAAATAAATTATTTCTTAAATATAACAATGTTGTACAGTAAAAACATGTCAAGCACTGTCTGAGTTTGAAAATATTTGTGTAAGTTGGCTCCATAAAAAATTAACCTTCTCCTAACAGCAAATTTGTTATTCACATTTCTTTGGTCACTCAGGCCCATGAGCCCTCTACTAATACAATTTATTTTATTAAAATTTTGAAAAACATGCACTGTAATCAAATTTTGGGAGCTGACATTTGTTAAGTTTCAACACAAAACTAGATTTGAGAAAACGACATTCTGTGACAACTCCTCGTGGATACATTTTTGTGTCAGTAGTGGTTTGTGGCAAGGGCAGAAAAACCGTGCATCTAAAATAATCGAGTAGGCTAACTACTATTCGTTATCCACTATCCAGAATTGTCAATTATTCAATAATAAAGGTGAGATAAAAATTCACAACAAATGTTGCATACAACAATGTAGTATTACATTTTTCAGTGCCACATTTATTTTACTAGCTATACCTGATTGTTATTGTTTCAATAATGGATTTATGGCAATAAACACAAGGATTTAGGCCTGTGAACCCAGCTCAAAATGTACAATAATACAAGAAATACTAAATCAATAAAAACTCATTAGAGCCGAATGCATTGTGATAACAGTGGCTGGCTTTAACAAAAACAACTTGGTAAATGTAAATACTGTAGCCTAAATAAATAAATAAATAAATAAATAAATAAATAAATAAATAAATAAATAAATAAATAAATAAATAAATAAATAAATAAATAAATAAATAAATAAATAAATAAATACATACATAAATAATAAATATCTAAAATAATTCAATACCTAAATAAATAAATAATGACCATGTAGGGCTTAGGCCTACACAATTAATTCATGATTATTGATTACTGATTAGCTAATACACCTACAACAATATCAAGTGATGTCAAACTGTAAAGGGGTCAAAAGTTTAAAACGAAATATAAATACTGAACAAAAATAACGAAATTAAAAACCTTTGTTCTCTTCTGTGTATAAGTCAACTTTTAGCAGGTCATCAGGATAGTATCATTTATATTCTTTTCAGTGTAGAATAAATCTTATTCAGCATTTAAGTACGACTGCTAGTGACTGACCACACAATGATTCTGATCCAAAACTATTTTTAACTGGATTGTTAACTGCTACATACTATGTAGATCACACAACATAGTTAAGATTAAGGCCCATATACTATTTAAGTATTACATATTAAAATGTTTGAAAATACTGCTTATATTAAACCTCAAGTTTATAAAAGTCTGGGTCAGTATTAAAAAATAACTCCCACACAAACTACAGTAGATAGAAATAACCGACCACACATTAATGGTGAATCATATTGCTAGAGTTGTTGCTGTTTAACGGAAAATTAAATTATCCGTATTGTTGGATAGAGGTAATGCCAGTTCGTAAAGTAAAGCAATGAGCGAGAGTCAAACTGTCCAGTTAGTTATACAAGGTAACAAAATATCATCAATACTTGAGATAATTATAAAATGTGGCCCTGGCTATTAGTGTGCAATTCGCTGGTTCCTTTGCCCGAGTATTGGAACAGCACTCGATTAACACACTTTATTACGTTATTATGACTAGAATAGTAGGGCTAGTGGGTCCAAAGTAGGTAGTATCCTTGTTTATGACTAGACACAATCGTGTGATTCTGATTAGCTCTGTCGAGAGGCTCCTGTAAATATTTATTGAGTAAGTATTGCACCATGCTTAAGCTTTAAGACACTCGTCTTTTGATGCACGATCCTCTTGAAAATTCTGCTATATCTTTTGATAATCATTAATTCCAAAGCACCAAACTTAACCAAAATGTCTCGTAGTAGGCCTACTAGGTATAATCTGTAATGATTTGAAACTTGGATCAATCACTATTCATGGGTACTCATTAGGCAAATACGTGTACAGCTGTACACCATTAGCTGTACACACACATACATTGTGTACATAGGTGTACACAATATTTACCAGCAGGCATACTTTTAGGCTGACTCTCACTCAAAACAACTTGGTAGCAGGAGCATACCTACTGAAGAGCCACATGAGTCAATGCATAGATTCCTCATCAGCTGCATACATTTCAATATTAAATAATACCACAACAAGAAGTAACTGACCAACTGGTATAAAATATAGTAGGGCTGTAATAATTAAAATCTGTGAAGCGCAATCTGGAGATTGTAACAAATTTAGACTGTTCCCATAACCACCATATACGTACACAAATGCATGGATTATCAATGTTCAATTAGCAAAGCTGGTGAATGGTCAATTTTAGTCAACTAGGATACTGTATTTACTCGAATGAAAGTGGCACCACCTCTGCAACGTTTCACATTAAAAACCTTTACTCTAAGGAACATAGGAATCCGTTAAAAATAGTGTCCTAAATAATCTAAAATAATAGATAGAATATGATCGATATTAAATCAACACATGGCACAAACTACACACCAGTGACTTATACATATGTGGAAAACTCAAAACTCCTTCATATTCCACTAGTTATTCCATTAATTTCGACTTTATTTTCATCCCTAATTTTGCCCTGATAACATTGGATGCATGTGATGCAAGTTATTGAAAATAATAATTTTTGACAAACTTCAATGCAACGAAAAATTTAAAATGTTCTGTCTAAATATTCAATAATTATCAGGCACGCAGCAGTCAGTGAATTGTACAATACCGCTTTTCAGAAGAAGTCTAAACTTAGTTTATATTCTCGCAACCCTGTATATTCGAGTAATTACAGTAGTGTTTTATAGACTTAAAATGTCAAAATGAAGAATCTGTCAACACTCTGGATGGTAATTCAATATGGAAATGCCACAATTGTGAAAATTAACAGGAGCAACTGAACTAGCAACAGGTTTGATCTTAAGCTAGGCACTTGGGTTTTGGAACGATGGGTGTAATCTTCATAGGCTCCATCAACTGTCGGCCCAATAACGAGCAAAAATGTAAGCTACCCGATCAACATAATTAAATTTCACGTCTCACACATTTTATAAAATTAATTAAAATAACAAACTTGTTTCTGCATTTAAACATCATGCTGCCCATATATTGAAAGCTATTTAAATATTAAAAAGGAGAACATCCTTTATGCCAGCATATAAATGCTATTATGTGAATACATCTTGATTGTTTGAGTTGTTTTTAAGACTAGTGGGGTCTGCGGTAACAATCTTCCCTCCTTCAACTGGGCTATAATAGAAGGACATCTCGTCAAACTCAGAGACAGTGGCGTGTGGCGCCATGTCCGTGTATAGAGCAAAGTGCTCAGCTTCCGTTAGCTCTCCGTCGGCTTGCTTCGAGAGAGAAATGTTATCCACACTATTTCGCCTCAAATCTACGGTATCTTCTGCCGTCATCGAAACATTACCGACACTGCCTTTCCTAACGGAATCCACGGTGGACACATTTCCAACACTACCTCTTAACGATCCAGACAAATCCTTTTTACTACCCGACTTGGGTGGCTTCTTCGAGAAAAACTTCTGAAATATATTAGGTTTAGGGGTCTTGGGTACCGGCTCTGGTGTGGGGGGAAGAGTCTTAGTGGGGGCTTGGACTGGGGGGGATTCGCTGGGGGCGACCGGTTGAGAGGGCCTATTTGGGATAGCAGGTGGATTCTTCTTAATACGCTTAGGTGGCAATGGAGGAAGTTTAGAATCCGAACCTTCCAGGGTGGACCCCGAGATATCGCGTTTGTTATTTCCAATGGAAATCATGGGACTATTTTGAGGCATCACCTCTTCGTAACGACCCGTACTTAAATCTAACTCTATCGGATTTTTCATGGCTAATTGCAAACTGGAGTACGTTTCGTTATCGTTGTACATATCGTCGACGTCCATTTGTACGTCCTGGCTTTCCTGGTTTTCAGTGGGCGGCCCCAATAAGCGTGCTTTTGTGTCGGTATAAATGTCATCTAATTCGGCAACTTGCGACAACAATTCGTTTAAAGATCTACAGGTCTCCCCTTCGGACGTAATCTCTTCGTTTAGATTCGGCTCGGACACGACCTTCGAGTCCGAAGAGTCGACGTCTACTACATTTGCATTACCGTCTGCCTCCTCAAATTTCCCCCATTTATTAACTTCAGAATAATCGACGACAGCGTTGCTGTTTGTGTCGACTACTTGAATTGAGTGGTCTTCCTCCATCATCTCGTCCCCGTCATTGACCGCCACCTCTTGGATACCCACGCCAACGGCTGGCTTAGTGGCGGACCGAGAGCCCGTCAGTAAGGCGGTGTTGGAAGCGAGTATACTCGAGAACATGGTGTAGTTGCCCTTCTTGGCCAGAGCTTTGCGCAGAGACCAGAAGGCTGGCCTACCTGAGTCCAACGGCTGAAACTCGAACTGAAGGGGTTCGCTCGTGACTCCGTCGGACGGACGTCGCAACTGAATGTTGACCTTGACGGGCTCTTCCACTTCTAACGTCCTGTACCGCGGGGAACGGAAGGAAATGGCAACTTGTTTGTGAACTTGTGTGGGCTGGAAGTCACCGTTAGCCTCCCACACAATATGTCCCGCCTGCTCTTCGTAGAACCTCACTTGAATGTCCTCTGGAAAACAAAGCAACATTCACTACACGTGTCTGTTTAAGTAAGTTAATATTTTGTGAATCCAAATAATACCTTGACGAATATTATAAAAATACAAAATGTGGAGGAAGTCTGAAAAGTACTGCACATTATTATGTATTACACTTCAATTTTAAACAAATTAAAAATCAACTTACTGTAATAAATTTTAAAATAAATCAACACTGATTTAAACAAAATTAAACTAATGTTTATAGCTAGATATAGCATACTCCATAGAAGTGTTTCATTTGTAGGCCTACATATGCCTGTGCAAAACTAATATTTCTCCAATAAAATGGTTGATGAGTTATTTTAAACATAGGCCTAGTTGTCTCAAATACAATCCCGACATTTGAATAAATTTGCTTCTCGGCATACTTAGTGTGAAATAATTTGACTATCATGATTATTACCTTTGGCCACTTTTTCACACAGGAGAATAATTTCTTTTCCACCCGCCACACTGCAGGAACAATGACTCAGCTTGCAGATAACTAAATCTGACATCGCCTCTGTAACAAACAATAATTACGTAGTACACTGCCTACTAATAATGTTACTAGTAATAAAATTAAAAAAAGTAAAACGGTAAAACCACGATGCATTGATCTTATTCTCTCACACATTTAGCAATTTCTTTCACCAGCTGGTAACAATATTAGCCAATTGGAACCTTTTGATCTATAAAAAATTAAAATTCTTTACCATAAAACGAACTACGACATAAACGGGCTCAATGACAGTAGACTCAAAGATAAATAGTTCATTTAATCGATACAAATTGATGTTTTACCAATCGATATTGAACCGTTTGGCAGACCTTGCCAACTAATATATGTTCTTCAAAAAAAGTATTGATTCACAAATATGGAAAAAATTCCTTACATGATCAATTACTTTGTGGTAAACAAAATATAATAAAATACTCTCAAGGAACCAGAATATCCGTTCGTCGTAATAGTAGCTTAAACTTAGAAATAATAAAATTACAATCGAATTGAGAATTATGGGTTGGAATTGTGATAGGGAAATACCGTAGCAGAGCCTTTTTTGCTATTCCTACGTTTTATGACGCGAATCTACATGTAGGGTTACCGGTAAATTACATAATGTGAAATTTCCTCCCGCACATGCAGCTAGTGGATATGGACTTGCAGCTTAGTTTGTGGAATTCCTCATTCTCATAAACAATGATTAGAGATATAGAAAAATCTCAAAACAATAAGTGCGATGGGAAAATAATTTGTACCAAAGCACTTTTTTCCATTCGACCATGGGAGAAATACTTTAGGTTGACAAACGATCATGATATCCGAGGGGAGGGGAGAGATGTAGTGACTAACTGCAGCACCACATCCCGCATCAGAAATATTTTAATAATTAACTAGGGATGTCATAGGGTAGGAAAATTCGGATCCGGTTCCAGACCTTCCAGGAACCGGGTTACCCGAATCCAGAAAGCCTAAATTATGTTAAGGCCATAGGTTCCGAACTGACAGTTGCAATCGTAGACTCGAGCTTACGATTGGCGGCGCATGCACAGTAGCTCAGTTCAGCCAGTCTACGATTGCAATCTTTTTATACACCAAGCTCTAAAATAAGATTGTGAATCGTTAGGGCCCCTAGAGAACAGTGAATAAAATTGACATAAAGCGGTGTTAAAAATATTTCAAAGCGGTGTTAAATGTCGAGTTTGAAACTGAAAATAAGTCAAAAGCGGTAAATAAAGTCGGTAAATAAAATAAAAAATTAGACTTTAACGGGTTATAAAAGTGGTTGCATTTGTAGCATTAAGTTTTTCGTAGGAATACACGTTATAGGGTGCACACCAGCTTTGCCTGATGTGCCCCTCTTCAGGTGACTAACTAGGTAATTTGGGTGTTTGGATAGTTGGGAAGGAATGTCCAAG
Organism: Isoperla grammatica; assembly: GCA_945910005.1. NCBI lineage: Eukaryota > Metazoa > Arthropoda > Insecta > Plecoptera > Perlodidae > Isoperla > Isoperla grammatica. The sequence continues at coordinate 24,165,461 of OX246746.1, forward strand.
GGCTGATAATATGACCCAGTCCCAGCATTCACCTTTACGACTGAGGAAAACCTCGGAAAAACCTTCTGTCAGGACTGCCGGTGGCCAAAATAGAACTGGCGACCTCCGGAATTAGAGTCTCGATTGAGGGTATTGTATAGAGCCACAATGAAAAAGTAATTTCTCACCCTATAAAAGCATGTAAAATTGAAGTAGACTAGGATGGTTGAATGAAGGGTAGGCCTATTATCGTTGAGTGAGAACGGCATTGTTGTTCTTTTGTAAAAATTTCATGCCAAACCATTTATTTATTTATTCTTATTTATTATTTTTATCGTTAATAACAGCGCAACACGAGAAATAAGTTCATCGAAAGTTTGAGTAGGCCTAGGCCTAGACGTAAGAATTATAAAAAAGGTCGCCTCCTAACCTCACTTTGTGGTCTAGGCCTAGGCCTAGCTGGGTCCAGCCCCTTTCGTGATGTCCAAACTCACATCACACTCATTTCAAATACAGCTGGGGTCATGAACACTCTTTGGTTTGCCCAGAAATATTTTCTTCAAGGTTGTACTGTATTACTACCTGATTAAGATTCAAATCCTAAAAATAGATTTGGGTACCTAATTTCTGGATCCGGGTAACCCGGGTACCCTTTGACATCCCTATAATTAACAGTTAACCACGATATCCCGATATTTCCGATATGACCCAATCATAATATGATTAATATCAATAATTAAATTAACCTTGATTTTCTCGCGATATCAATATCGTTAAACATCTCTAAATAAAAGGGGTTAAAAACAAATTCTTAATGCTATTTTCCTGCATCTCTAACAACAATTAATAACTAGTAGGAATGTCAACAATAATCGCATATCGATGAATATCGATACTATCGTATATCGATATTATCGCGATATGGCTAGCCATATCGCGATAACCGTACGATATTAAATTCTGTGCGATATCATGGTAATAGCGGCGACTTGATTTCATATTTGAATTTGGCGCCTGCTCAACGTTAGCCGAGTGACCACCGACCAGCCGCCGAGTGCCCTCCTTCGATGTAGCCGCAGGAAAACTATTCGCCCCCCCTCACCTATGACGCAATGTTAAAAAGCAGTATTAGTGCTTATTTCATAATATCGCGATAAAAATTGAAAATGCGAATTCGAGGCGATTTTTTTTGCGCTGATATTATCGCGATATATCGGGATAATTTTTTATTGTTGTTGCGATTATCGATATGGAATTTCTTATGGTTTGACATTCCTAATAACTAGCCTTACTTTTGTCAAAGATGGGGTCGGACACAACTGGAGTTAGCGGGACATCGAACTTTCCTCCAATTGAGCCCTCCAGCAAAACTTGGAAGCACAGTCGAACAGCGTTCAGGTCAATACTTGTTGGCTGACTTCGATGAGTATAGCCTGCTGTAAAAGAAACGACACATTAGTTACACGTGTTGAAAACAATGGGTAATAGGCACAGGCTTATAATGTAGGCCTACAGTATTGCATTGGTATTAATTTGTGTTCAATTTATTTTTAGTTGGACTGGTTCCTGCAACACAAATTAATATAAAACCTCTACCTAAGTAAACCTTGTGTTTAATAATTTCGACCTGAACTCAAAATTTGGAAGTTTTGAGCTAAAACTTGAATCTCAAGTTTATGAGTAAAAACATTCTTTATTAGCTAAATAGTTTAATTGTTGTTAACGAATTTGACACAAAATCAAAAATTATAAATGTAAATATAGAGATTTCTATCTAGATATCTATCTAGGCCTAGTATTGCAAGTTGGTAATACTGTAATTAGAGGCTCATTATTGGAATACAACTAGCCATGAGTCCTTTGATTGTTAAATGATTGCTGTGTCCACTAGGCACTAAACACAATGAGATGCATTGGAAACCACCACCACTGACCTACCATTGACTGCTGCTTACAAAATTGTGATTGTAATTGCTTTTTCATAGTAAATTAGAAAGCAACACTCCATATATATAGACTAGAGCTATTTTTGGTTGGCCTACTTACCTATATATATATATATATGGAGTGTTTCCTTCTAATTTACTATGAAAAAGCAATTAAAATCACAATTTTTTAAGCAGCAGTCAATGGTCAGTCAACACATACATTGGAAGTTTTCAGTTTATGCCTGAAATTAACTATCGTTTTTTTTTTAATTTTAATATAGGCCTAGATTTGTGTGGATAATTATATTCTATCTGATTAAAATTAATTAATTATCGGAACCACTTTCCATTACATATCGGCTTACTTCGGAAGGGATCAACTCGAATTTGTTCACGCAGTTTTAGTGCTTCTTCAATGTCTTTCTTTTTGACACATTGAATGCCAAGGTTTGAGAAGGTTATAGCCATATTTTCATTGTCGATCTTCATAGTGCAGACTCCTTGATTGCATCCTTCTTTTCCTACAAGGTTGTGAGGGTGGGGCCGATAGGGTGGGTCCTTCGTCACACAAGAAACGACCACAACAGCCGGTCCCTTGTAGCCTATTATCTAAAACAATACAACAACACAATACTATTGTTAGTCTAGACTTGAAAATGTATAGGCCTATTAAAAGTAGAACCTTATTTAGTGATTATTTTTAAAGATATTGACAATTATATAATAGAATAATTAGGAGATATGAAAAATATACAGGTAATTGAGTGATAAAAGTGCCATTAGAAAATTGTTCCTATAGTCCTAGAGTTTTGAAGACAATCAAGGTTTTCAAGGGTCACAATACCTACCAGAAAGCCATATACGGTACAGTAATAGAAAAAAAACTATTTTTTGGTAATGAAAGGTAGTATTTTTTTTAGTGGTTAATTACTACCGCCACTTTCATTCAGGTAACTTGCAAGTTTTGTTTAAGAGTACCCAGGTCATAACTGGCCAGGCGTGAGCGCGTCACGCGCTCACGCCTGGCCACATCTAACACCTGGAAGCTTGTTAGTTAGTTAGTTAGCAATTGGTGTTTTACAACGTAATCAACAGCCAGGTTACATGACGTCGGCCAAATTAAATCATTGGACATCGTTGGTGTCATAAAGGAATCCAAAATAACAGGGGTTGGAGGGGTGAAGGATTTGGGTCGCAAGAGGGCCGGCAAGTATGAATATGTGAGAAAGTAGGAAGAGGAAAAATGATGCAGGCCACGTGATATGAATCAGGCCACCATGGTCACCACGAGGAGGCAACCACCTCGACCGGTAGAAGCTCGTTTACCTGTATACTAGGAAATGTTTTATTCTCCGGTGTGCTATTCACACCGGGAATGCTGCCCGCAGATCGGCCTTCACACTCGTAACGAAAGCGGAGAGCTTTGGAAGCCGGTTGCTCAATGATCTGGACGGATGCAGCGCGCTTGAGTGAAGCCTCCATATTGCCAGCACTCGCCACGTCGTCATACACTGGGTCGTTGGTGCGAATTACCTCAACTAGAAGAACAAACAATAGTATTATCATTAATTTTTCTTCGGAATCCCTGCTGTGTATGCTTGGTCCTAGGTGGAGGATATTAAAATAAGCTAGCCATATATTGCCTGGACTATAGGCAACCCAATTCTAGGGATGGGCAAAAACATGTATTTCTAATTTCTATAAACGTGTAACCTCTCTTTCCTTGAAAGGCGTGGCCGATATTTATCTACCGTAATCGAGCATAACCCAGTAACCCTGTGTGGGTGGCGTGCACAGGTCTATGCACTTAATATTTAGAGGCCTACACTATCCCATCCCTACCTGCTTCACCTTCCAGATAGTTGAAAAGCTTTCATAGGCTACATGAATTGCACGTTCCTTTGGTATGCTTAAGGACTATCGTAACTCATGAACTGACTTAAAGAGGTGTGATGAAGATCGTATCTTCACTACCCATAAATTTATAACATTTGAGGTAATAAAGGGCCAAAAATATGTATTATTTACTACCAAATGGGGGGGAGGGGGTTATGACAAAGCTTTTGGAGGCTAAAACTTATAAATTTGTAAAATGTATTTTTGTAGGTTATTGTGCACATCGTCAGTCACACTTAGACCTACCTATTTGACATAGACAATTAGCCTATGGCTATGTTGCAAAGTATGATCGAGGTGGCAGAATATCCAACAGAAACACATTTTATGTGTTTGTAACCCTTTAGGTCTACCAAGAACAGGTCATTAAATTTGGTACCCTTGTAAGGCAAAAACCAGTTTCAGTTTCAGTTTAGGCCTAAATAGTTTATATTTCATCACCACCCATAACATAAAAAATATTCTGTACAGTATATGCCCCTGTAAAAATAATCTTGAGGCGGTTCAAAACGTGTTAATCTAGATTACCCCAGCAATGACATTCGAGGTGAACCGAGGTGTTATTGACCAATTGTGGTGGAATAATGACAATTGGGAGAGGTTATAATTACATTTTTTGCAAGAATCTTCAATACAAAAAAATAATACATTATAGGACTATTTACTGTTCTTTACAAAAAAAAAAAATTAGAATTGCCATAGGCCTATTCCAGCTGGTTGTCAAGGGAAGCAATTTTTGAGCTATGCCTGTAGAACATAAGAAATATTACGAAGTTGTTAATTGCATATATACGAGGTGTGGCAATTAAATACCAGGACTGGTGCTACAAAACTGTTTATTGGTCACCAATTACATTAGAAAGTTTATCGCCTTCAATGTACTCTCCTTGCCGATCCCTACAACGCCCCACACGAATTTTCTATTGTTGAAAGCAGTGCTGGAAGTCCTCTTCTGTCAGCTTGTTGAGAACCTTCGTCGCTTTTGCTTTCACCGCTTCCACACTGTCAAATCTTGTCCCCTTAAGGTCCGATTTGACTTAAAGAGGAAGGACTACAAGCAAATATTAAAACCCGCGGAATTAACGTATTTTCGTCATATCTCAATAACGCCACACAATATCGAAACAGTGACACCTACGCATATTTTGGATTCGTGAGAGCTCAATACCGTATGAAAAAGATTTATTAGTTTGCAGTAATTATAATTATTATTTCTAATTTAACTAATTTACAAGTTAATTAGAAATTACAACTATAATTACTACAATCTACGAAATCTTTTTCATTTGGTATTGAGCTCTCACGAATCCAAAATATGCGTAGGTGTCACTGTTTCGATATTGTGTGGCGTTATTGAGATATGACGAAAATACGTTAATTTCGCGGGTTTTAATATTGGCTAGTAGTCCTTCCTCTTAAGGAAATAAAAAAAAATCACAGGGGGCCAGGGCTGGCGAGTACGGTGGATGGTCCAACACTGTGATGCCGTGTTTCGCAAAGAACGCCTTCACGGACAAGGCGGAATGGGCTGGCGCATTGTCTTGGTGAAGCATCTAGGACATGCTCTTCCACAAATCGGGTCTTCGTCTCCTCACTCGTTCACGAAGGGCAGTCAGAACCTCGATGTTAATCCCTGAGATATCAGCAAGAGCTTGGACACTCAGACGACGATCTTCGAGGATCAATTTACCAATTTTCTGGATGTTGTCGTCTGTTTTTGATGTTGAGGGTCATCCATGGTGAAGACGGTCCGTCTTCAGGTCGTTTCACGTCCCTCCTTAAACCTTTTAAACCACTCAAAAACTGGTGTGCGCGATAATTATTCACTTCCGTAAACTTCCTTTAACATGGCATGAGCTTCTGTAGCAGTTTTCCCCAGTTTCACAAGAAACTTGAGGTTAACTCATTGCTCCATCTGAACACTTAGCATTTTTCCGACGAGCCCCTAGCGCAAGGACTTTAACGGACGGCTGCTACAGCGAGCCTGAGCGACGTACAACCTTGCCCATCGAGTTCAGGGTGGGGGAAGCATCAACAAGGACAGACATGTTCAAACTTGCCGCGGCGCGCTCGCTGTTTGCTGGTAGCAGCACCAGTCCTGGTATTTAATTGCCAACCTCAAATATTGCATATATATTACATATACTGTAGTGAAATTTAAATTTTGTTGTAAAGTTGTTTATTGCATATATATTGCATATAGTGCAATTTAAATTTTGTTGTAAAGAACAGTGAATAGTCTAATATATCATTTATTATTATAGCCTACCTGTTCTATTATTTTCGGTTTTTAACAAAACACACGTTTTTATTTTGAGGTCGAATGCATTTTAACAATCTAGGACGTGTCCGAATTTAGAAGGATGCATACTTGTATACTTGTACTTGTACTTGTCAACTTCACTTGCTACCTCGCGCGCTCGTATACTTGAATTTCGGACAGTTCCCTCCATGCGCGATCTCTGACGTGTAAAAAAGTAACTAACAAGTAGCCGCCTTCTTGATTGCCTCGAACTCCTATTTAGCGGGCGGTGAATCAGCTGATTCAGTTCAGTGACACTTGTTGAAAGTAAACAAACTAGCCATGTAGGTGGAAAGTTTATGATGAAACTGTATATTCAAAACGTCAGACGTAGAAGAACGTTACGGCGAAAAATAATTATGATAATGCGTAAAAGATTACGTGATAAAGTAGGTCTAAGGGTATTGTGGAACAAGATGTTATTTAAAAGTGAGGTTACAGTGCGTTGTTTGGGGCCGCCATGACTGTTCAAGTACTCAAGTTGAGTGCGCGAGCACGAATGATCTGTGTTCTCGCAGTCTCGCCATCGTCTACTTGCAAACTTCTAATTCAGACACTTGAAATGACGTCACTTCCGTACTTTTCACAAGGTCAAGTCCGAACTTGGTAAGAAGTATGCATTTTTCGATGAATTCAGACACGTCCCTAGTCTAGTAGTACAAGCAACACATTATGTTATTTTTTTGTATATTTATTGTGCCGTCTTGTTGAAATCAGAAGATTATGATAATATTTCAATTGGGCCTACACTTCACTTGGTGACAACTGACTATCATAATGGAATCATTCACTTACTGACATCACTTATGTTAAGACCTCCCTGCGCTGGATCATGATCCATACCGTCTAGCCCATCAAGAGATACAGCATCTACAAAACACAATCAACAAGTTAGAATGCACAAGCGAACAAATAATGCTACAAGATAAAGATTGGCAAGTCATGTTTGATAAGGGTATTCAAGATTTCTAAGCAGATTATGCACATAGACTGAACAAACAGATTACTCTCTTAAAGTTCATTGCTAAACTTAGAAAATCATAGACTGTATGTAGGTAAAGTCACATTAAAGTAATTTCCCTGCCTAAGAATTGTGTGGGTGGATGCCTCAGTCAATCTGGGATCGATAGAATCGTGGATCTATTGGTTACGGCAATGTGTTGCTTATTTGGATTTTCAAGAAGAATATCCATTTGCAAAGATTGCAGTGCACGAAGGCAGGCGAGCCGAACAAGCTCGGTAAGGAGTTATTATGAGCGTTTATTTTTGGGTGCAGATACTGTACGTCTAAGCAGTCACACTAGAGCATATGCTCTCTGATGTGTAGGAAGCAGAACTATACGAAGACTCCTGATCCAGATACGGAATGTCTAGACAATGTACATTTAATTATTTATATAGCATAGGGCTAAGCATTGACAATTGGATTAATTCAATAAAAATAATCACATTTTGTTAAATCATGTTTTTAAAAAGTTTTGTTTTGTAATTGAAAAAATGAAACTAATACATGTAATTGTTATATTTTGTAAGGGCTAAATATGTTTCTGAAGGTGATGTTTTAGACAGATTATACATATATTTTGCATGTCATAATGACAAAAGTTGGCATGTCCTAAACTGAACATGAGCACTACCCTACATTATGCTGCAAAAAATGGCAATGCAACGCATTTAACCAACCTAGACCAATTGAAAGTTGTAATCAATCCTTTATCATCACTATTTATCAATAGGCAATTAGGCCTACCTATCATATGACACAATGCTAACTCTACTGCAATCTAGTTAGCTAAAATTAATGACAATGTTATGTAATATAAGAATTCAGTCCACAACTAGATGTTGGTAGTAAATGTGACCTACTCTACTACACTTCATCCAAATCCAATCAATAATCATCATGCTGCCTAAAGTTGATATTTTTTTAAAATTACATGTTAATTCAATTCCAACATTAGTTTTATTAACTATATTAGTTTTATTACCCATATGATAGCTATATGGTTATCAATTTACTAGGTTTTACCACCCAAACAAACAATAGCCTACTGTAGCCTAGTTAAAACCTGACTAAATTCAGGCAGAGGGATACACTATTTATAAAAACACCATAGAATTACCGCTATTTATCACCTCAAGGCATCATATTAAAACAGTGAGAATGCAGCAAACGGCTCTTTTAAGCACTATAGACCGAATGCTAAATATTTCTGATACTATAATAAGTAGGCCTAGGCTAGATACTTTGTTTATTTAATCCATAATTATTATAATAGGTAGCCTAATCAAAATTTAATCAAAATAACAACCCTAGACTACTGATAATAATAATATAAATATTTTGCATACAGTCTGTAGTGTTCGATTCTGATTTGGTGTACAGCATTTTTAGATAGGCCTAATTAAAAATACGGTAATCTCGTACAATTTTAATTCAGAGAAAATATCCCTCAGCCGCAACCCTCAAGGCACATTCAATTAAGCATGTAGCTAGACCACTGGTTAGACAATCAAAACAAAATGTGGACCATTTTTCAACACAACTTTCGAGCACATTGGATACTATTCAACAATGAAGGTTGCAACAAAGTAACATGCCTACCTACACTCGCATTAATGCATTTAGAAGTGTGACAAGCACAGAAGAAAATGCACATGGTAGTGGACAAGACATGATGAGTTGGTAGATATAGGACCTTGAGTCTTAGAGGAGTATGAAATGAAAGAAGAGACGGGGGAAGATGGCAATGTTGACAAAGAACACTGCAAGCACAGAGAAATGGATGAATATGGGAGTCGTCATGTCAACATGAATACAAGTCAGGGAGAGTAGTCAGTAACAACAGAATCAGGGCCATCAAGATGCAAGTTAGCGCAGATACAAATCAGAGGCGGAGTAGTCTACCAAGCATCAAGGGAGATAATCTATATCCATACATAAAACTGTACTTGATGGCATTTTTGGTTTAAGAAAGTGGTGATGTGCTAGTTTGAAACATATAGGGTGAGGGATTTACCTCAGATTACCTCCCCCCCCCCCCCCCACATGTATTGCTTTTTTTGGCTTTTAGGCACTTACTGTCATTCTTCGGCAGTCGGTACCTAGGCCTACCTATTTTTACTCCTGGCACTCAAGCAAATTTAACTTACCGTATCTTCTTACGGTAGTTCAAATTAAACATAGGCCTAACTATTTGCCGATATGTTATTTTGTTCATCTGTGAACTGTACTTTTTATGTTATTATTACAAATAACTACCCAACACTGACAATGAGTGTGTTTTAGCAACATGCTTCAATATTACAGATTCCTCACAAAATGGAATCAGATGTGATTTAAATACAGTATTTTCCCAACAAACTATCATTATTTAGGCTACTGTCCTACTTATTACTATGCTACACAACCTCACTTATAAAATATAGCATGACATTTAGGTACAGGCAAGAAATAGCAGTTAAACACATTTAAGTGTTGCATTCATTGCCATGGCTCAATGCTAATGAAGACAACCCTTTTAGCCTAAATTACTCTGCATTTTCTAGCCCAATTTATTTGCTGTCTGTGGGTGGCAATAGGCATATTGCCTAGATATCACTTTTTCTTATTGGTCAACTCCATTATTTACAGTGAAACCAAACTTACTCTTCTAGTGGCCAGCATATAAATGTAAAAAATGTATTAACTAACCAAAAGTGCATTGTATAGGCTAAGCAACGATGTCAATGTATTTTTCTACCTACAATAAATTAGTAATTTTAGTAATTTTCCTGAAGGAGATTAAATAAATAAAGTTCCTAATTTTCTAGGCAGGACCAGGGGTCCGGGTAGGTATGAAATATGTTAGGCTACCGGTAGTCTATATCAAACCCTAAAATAGATAAAAATAGGTATGGTTATAGAAGTTAGCGAGTACGAAATATGGAACTAATTGGTAATTAGGTACCTGTTTACTACTATTTGAATAGAATGGAGACTACATTTTTTTTAAACTAGATCTAATATCCATTTCATTATAACTGAAGGCATACATACTAGGTGTTGATCGATCGGACAATTAAAGAATGGAACAAGTTGCCTGGGAGGGTAGTTGGGCAGCATTGCGTAAAGAATTTTAGACGGAATCTCATTCAGGGTGCGGGTGGGGAGGGATGAAATTACTAAATTTTTACTAACTAACAAAAAGGGGTATTATAATATTGAGGGTTGTAATTGTTTTAATTAGTGGCCACAATAATTAATGTTTTTAATAACTATTTTATACTAGTATTGCTTGTGATTTTGGTACTTTTACTCAAGTGGACAATGGGCATATAGGCTTAATTTAGGCTGATGCCTTGCATTGCTATTTTTATGGACGACCGATTAGTGGTTTTAATTATGGACTTGGGCCGTGGTCTTAACAGGGGGATGGGGAGACTGTACCTAAATCATGAGGTAGGGGGGTAAATTTTATTTTGATACGAACATATAACAGATGCCCACTTACTAAATCTTGGGGGGAGGGTTGCCTCTGCCACCGGGCTATAAGGCCCAGCCGCAGAAGAGGGAGCTACTACTACTTGATTAAGCTTAGGCTACCATCTAGTAATTTCAAAGGTAATTTGTTTGTTGCAGAAAGCCTGCACACTTGGCTAAGTACAAATAACCACCAACAAATAAATTTAGGCCTACTAGCCTACATTGTTTTGCAAACAGGTAGGCCCCTACAGACTGACATGGAATTACATTTAAACTAGAACTTTACACAACGTAATTTATTTTATTTATTGCCAAGAGCTCCGAGAAGGTAGGAATTAAATTGTCCAAGTATTCACTGCAATGGGGTGACCATGTGGATGGGCTGGTAAGGAAAGGGATGAGAAGCTTAAACTTCGTAATGCGTATGCTGAGAGATGTAGACAGAGAGCTAAGAGGAAACGGACATAAAATGCTGGTCAGATCATGAGTTGTGTAATGTATCGGTGGATTAGAATCCCTGTACGGCTAAGGACAAGGTGGCATACGAGTCGGTTCAGAGACATGACTGCTAGGTGAGTTATAAAATATGTAAGAACGACACGAAGAAGAGAACTTCCGATTTCTTCCGATTTTTGAATCGATGTCATCTACCACTTTAAAAGCCTTGCTTTATTAGACATAACCATTAGCTTGGCACAACAATAAAAAAATATAAATCTTTATTTTAAAAGCATGTGTAAACCAGCATTGTATGGTTGCACTTGTACAGCTTGTACTAGTATCAAATTAGAATGGCCTGCATTCAATGGGGGTTGAGATGTGCATGGGGTTCTACGTACACATACAGCGTTAAAAATATGATGCAGGCATATGTCTAGTAAAAGACCTAGCCTACGTTAAATGATGAGTAGGCCACAAATGTGTGCAGAATCATTGGCTGCAATGTTCTAGGCAAGTACGCTGGCTAGGTCTAGGGCTTAGTTAGAGGTGCCCACTAGACCTAGGGCTTTGGATTTTTTGGATCATGCAGGACAAATGCGATATCACCTAAGCTTAGGCCCTAGACAGGTCCACCAACTAAAATGACAAGATGAGTTATAAGTAGGCCTAGCCCTAGGCCTAAGCCCTAAGCCTAGAATTAATAGAATTAGATAGGCCTAGGCCTAGATCTAATATCTAGGCCTAGCCTAACCTAGATGCAACGACCAACATGAACCAGTTAACTTCATGCACAAATAAAATTCATTCCACAGTAACAAAACTGATTATTCTAGTAAGGCCTAGGGCCCCTACACACCCAAATGGTCCATTTCTTTCCAACTTCTTCAGTAGGGCCTAGTATCAACAGTTGGCCTGTAAATAAGGATGTCACTAATGAAGACCTGTGCATTCCCCAAGTTCACTTCTTGGATAAACTTATCAAAATACTCGGTTGAGATATCCTTAAAAAAAAGGAAGAAATTGTAACTAGACCCACTTTAGGCCTAGATCCTTAAAATAAACAAGGTTAACCTGACTTCTAACTTTTAACATGTTGTGTTTATTCAAGTAAATTAATGCATGAGTCACGATTTGATGTAGTAGCGTACTAAATTTAGAATAAACATACTTATGTTTGCTTGTGCGAATATTATCAAATAGTTTCCAGTAGCATACCTCAACCATGAATCTGTTGTAGTAATATAAACACGACGGTATCTGTCTCTCACCTCACAACGAATGAAGGCACTTTGAGGTTGCAAAAACAACTTGTCAAGGTCTTCAACACTAGGCCTATTGTAGATATCTCGTATTCAAACTACGAGACGAAATGACAATAAGAAACGGACGTATCACCTCTTCACAACTCGAGTGATTTTCCTCAGCTGAATAAAACTGCCGATATCATTACTTCCTAGCAGCTTTCAGAGCACACGCCAACACTGCTACACACGGCGGACACGACCCAGTACAAAGTATTTTTGGAAAAGATGACCAAAAACTTTTTCTTGGAACTGTAATGCTGTAATAGATCTGAATTGTTATTGGTCGAGCGGATCACGTGACCGCCAGCCTGTGTCTCTCCCGGCGGCAACTGTTCACACGATGCCTGTACGACGGCGCGTAACTCAAATCGCATCAACGCGAAACAAAACTATTAAACATGTTACTATTCTTTTGCAGAATTGCAGCTCTAGGAGTTCATAAACCAAAAATGAATTGCATTGAACATGCAATACACATATAAATCTTTATTATGATGGTAAAAACGGCAATAGGATAGGTTTCATTGTTGATTGCTAATTTAAATGAAAGAATATTCTCAAAAAGCCGATCGTATCTTTAAAACAACTTTTAAATCTAAATTTTGGGTAGATACCACAACTGGATATTATCAGGGTGTAAACCTAACAAGACAAAATGCAAAATTCATTACGTGAGCTAACTGCTAACTGCCGCAGACTATTCAATTTCGGAAAATAGAGAAATTGTGATAAATTATTGTACAGGGTTTCGACCCAAATAAAATTATAATAGGAGCTCAGGATTGGGTTCAGTCAAAACTAAAAATACGAATTCGTGTTAAGGTTCGGTAGTTATGGAGACTCAAGCTAACAAATGGGGTAACGCTGCTAAGCAATCTCCTTATCTGCGGCATTGATGATTTAACAATAAAACAACAATGAACAATTGACAGCTTAACCCCTCATCATAATAGTTTATTTCCACTTATCAAGGCCACTACCCACATAAGATGTTACTAACTTGTGGTTTTCATAAAAATGTTTTAAAATCACAATTTTGTTTTAGTAAATTAAAATTGAATTGATACGAGAATTAATTTGTAGTGAGATTGATATTATTACGTCCATTACTTTCAGCGGTCCGGTACAATAATTTGTTTTTTCAGGTGTGATAACGCCTATATTCAGAACATTTTCCTACCCTTCTATTGTCATTTGGACGATTATAGAGAATGAGACTCTCTATTTATTTGTTGTGTGTGTGTGTGTCACTCAATGTTTTGCTGCAACGGAGCTCACATGTGGAACCATCACTCAACAAAAGAGGGAAAAATACTTATTATTTCTATCTCATCCTTTAAAACATGAAACACCCAGTTTAAAATTGTGTGCAACGCACCCGAACACGAACCCATGAACATGATATGAAAGAAACTTCGGTGGTGATAAGATGAATATAATATTTGAGCTGTACGTCTCATGTCTTGGCAACGATGTTAATCGAGACGATTCTGTTTCCGGGATTAATTTTCCACCTTAAAGCTGTTCACCTTTGGTGCAAATTCGTTCATGTGCCAATTTGTATTCTTTTGTAGATCAGTTGTATTACTAAATGGGATAGAGATAGACATTATTAAATAAATAAAACAAATATGGCGAGTAAATTAGCTATTGATACCATGACTACTAACACCATAATAATAATGTTTATTTGTCAGAATGAGCTTACGCTCTTTACATCGACAATTTAAACGTAGTTATTAGAAACAGAAACATACACTATTACCACCCCTATTACCACCACTACTACTATTACTTCTACTACTACTATCACTACCGCACCAGTCCAGTACTAACACTAAATACTATTACTTCTTCCTTCTTCTATTGTAGGATTTCTAATAATTTACAATTATAATTTATGTTTATATTAATAATATTAACATAAATAAATACAAATAAATGCCAATAATGAAATCAATAATAATATTACAAATGACAGTAAATAATAACAATAACATGCCACTTGCTGTCGTTTCCGTTCCGAATCATTTATACGACTATAGTGATGCATACGGGTGTTTCACACAATCTAAATTCGTGTTATATTTTTAGCGTGCTTTCATTGATCTTCTATTTGTGTATGATTGTGGCTACAGGTATAGACCCTAGTTAGTGTAGGTAGACATTGGGTCTAGTCACGGAGGTAAGTCAGAATACTATGGTCGACGCGAGCGAGAGAAAGTTGGTTGTGATGAGTCAGAGGCTTTCATTGATCAATACTACGCGAGAGTCATGCTTTCACCCCCCTCGCTGACTCATTCATAAAGTTCCCGCACTCATTGATCCTGGTTCCGAGAAACACGTGTTTTCTCTAAGTTACGTCATCGTCTTGGTGTTGTGTTGGTCCACGCATGTAATCTCTTGCGTCTTGTAACGGGGCCTCAAGTCTCAAACTGATGCCAACAGTGGTTTTTCCAGAGATATTATTGTGTATTTTGTTGTTTCCGCACGTGATATTATTAAATCACA
>OX246746.1:24180486-24292986 GCA_945910005.1 Isoperla grammatica
ACTGCAGTGTGCAGTCGTTCATCGCACCTCGTATATAAAATATTATGTTTCGTGGAGAAAATTACTCAAATAATATTTTGAATTACCCCTAATCGCGGAGACTGAAATTCATGGTGCATTGTCTTCGTGCGAGCCTGGAAAATGACCAGAGTAATTATACTTACATTCAGAACGACTGTTTGTTCTAACGTTAGCAAATGAAAGGTAATACTTCCATGCTTCTAGGAGGGGGGCTGGGAGCTTCATCCTGAAAGCTCCCCCCTCCCCCTCATGCATGTACCGCTGATCGGCTTCTAGGAGGGGGGTTGGGAGCTTCATCCTGAAAGCTCCCCCCTCCCCCTCATGCATGTACCGCTGATCGGCTTCTAGGAGGGGGGTTGGGAGCTTCATCCTGAAAGCTCCCCCCTCCCCCTCATGCATGTACCGCTGATCGGCTTCTAGGAGGGGGGTTGGGAGCTTCATCCTGAAAGCTCCCCCCTCCCCCTCATGCATGTACCGCTGATCGGCTTCTAGGAGGGGGGTTGGGAGCTTCATCCTGAAAGCTCCCCCCTCCCCCTCATGCATGTACCGCTGATCGGCTTCTAGGAGGGGGGTTGGGAGCTTCATCCCGAGAGCTCCCCCCTCCCCCTCATGCATGTACCGCTGATCGGCTTCTAGGAGGGGGGTTGGGAGCTTCATCCTGAAAGCTCCCCCCTCCCCCTCATGCATGTACCGCTGATCGGCTTCTAGGAGGGGGGTTAGGAGCTTCATCCTGTAAGCTCCCCCCTCCCCCTCATGCATGTACCGCTGATCGGCTTCTAGGAGGGGGGTTGGGAGCTTCATCCTGAAAGCTCCCCCCTACCCCTCATGCATGTACCACTGATCGGCTTCTAGGAGGGGGGTTAGGAGCTTCATCCCGAGAGCTCCCCCCTCCCCCTCATGCATGTACCGCTGATCGGCTTCTAGGAGGGGGGTTGGGAGCTTCATCCTGAGAGCTCCCCCCTCCCCCTCATGCATGTACCGCTGATCGGCTTCTAGGAGGGGGGCTGGGAGCTTCATCCTGAAAGCTCCCCCCTCCCCCTCATGCATGTACTGTAATGTAGCGTCCTCCGCTCTCACCCCAGAGCAAGGGTTGGAGGAGGCGGGAGGAACACAGGCCCGTGGAAGCTGCGGACACTACACGGGCCGGTGTGTGGCCAGTGGGCGGTGTGTGGCCAGGGGGCGGTAGGTATTAGGTAGTTGGCGGTGAACAAGGAGAGAGAGGGGTCTACGGTCCTCGGTAAGAGAACTTGCTACGGCAATTATTAAGTAATGCTAAATCATAATTATTTATTGTGTAAAAACTAAAGTAAATAAACAACTATCGTTTGTTGAAAAAGGTGTTCTTCGTTATTACGGTAAGGAGGAAACCAGATATATTACAGTACCGCTGATCGGCTTCTAGGAGGGGGGCTGGGAGCTTCATCCTGAAAGCTCCCCCCTCCCCCTCATGCATGTACCGCTGATCGGCTTCTAGGAGGGGGGTTGGGAGCTTCATCCTGAAAGCTCCCCCCTCCCCCTCATGCATGTACCGCTGATCGGCTTCTAGGAGGGGGGTTGGGAGCTTCATCCTGAAAGCTCCCCCCTCCCCCTCATGCATGTACCGCTGATCGGCTTCTAGGAGGGGGGTTAGGAGCTTCATCCCGAGAGCTCCCCCCTCCCCCTCATGCATGTACCGCTGATCGGCTTCTAGGAGGGGGGTTGGGAGCTTCATCCTGAAAGCTCCCCCCTCCCCCTCATGCATGTACCGCTGATCGGCTTCTAGGAGGGGGGTTGGGAGCTTCATCCCGAGAGCTCCCCCCTCCCCCTCATGCCTCATGCATGTACCGCTGATCGGCTTCTAGGAGGGGGGCTGGGAGCTTCATCCTGAAAGCTGCCCCCTCCCCCTCATGCATGTACCGCTGATCGGCTTCTAGGAGGGGGGTTAGGAGCTTCATCCCGAGAGCTCCCCCCTCCCCCTCATGCATGTACCGCTGATCGGCAACCTAGATCGTCAGTGAGGTCATCATTTTGGGGTTGGCAGACTTACGATTGTCTGGGATTCGAGCCCTGATCCAGCACATTGTTTGACCTCACAACATCGCTCTTATTGGCCGCAGAGTGCAGAGTTAAATGAGGTTAATAGATGAAGATGACGTAATTCCTCGTCGGAAGATAAACGTTGGAATCCGATGGAAACTACAACTTTTGCTTCCTTCGACACTAACACATTCACGTGTGAACACAATACCTTGCTTTCCAACACCCATAGATGTAGCCATGTGAATTGACTATCATCACGTTGAATACATAATTAATATATATCAACACAAATAGCTCAAAAGCGTGAGAGTTTAGGCTTTTTGTTCATATCATTAAAATCACATTCAATACCAAATTTTTTGAATAATCTGGGGCTATTAACTTTCAGGATCTACACAGTCATAAATGATGCAAAATTGATTGTATTGGGATGAAATTGTAAGCAGTTTCAATAATATCTCTAATTGTCTATAATTTTATCCAAACGTATAACAATTTTTTAGTCTCTTTTCTGAGAATATCTGTATATTTTTATATCTATCATAGCACCATTCCAAAATTTTGATATTGAATGACATTTTAAAAAAATATGAACAAAAAACCTGTAATTCTTACACTATACTATAGCTATTTATGTCCATAGCTAGTATAGTACATTTACAGGAGATACGTTGGGACGAACCGATTCAAATATTTGACACCTGCGCTCAATGATGATGATGAATGATGAATGAATGATGTTTTAGATGAGAATCTGATAAATAAAGTAATAGATTTTTATTTTTATTTTCTATCCACTTAGTAAAAATAAACTGATTGTTTTGGGGGGGGGGGGGGGGAGACCTTATTATGCTTAATCTTAGTTTTAGTCTTATATTACAAGCATAATTCATAGATAAGCATAACAACTATGTAACTACAAAATCTGTAGAGTGTAATACACTCAAGGTTGTGCAATAAAGATTCCTAAAACCCATGGCATACAACCCATTAAAACAAAAATAAATAAACGGCTAGAAAAATAATCTCTGCGTTAGTTTCATAACCTGGCTTGGGCAGGGATGTCACGTCTCGTAGCGTTATTTCACTCCCACCGTTACAATAATGCTCACCATCGACAAGGTACTAAATATTTAGTTGTATTTAGATGAACACATACAGTTTGTCATACTCTGATAGTTGCCAGCATTGTTTGCCAATAGAGTAAAATACACAATTATTTTGTAGCCACCGTTTGGCCCCGTATTCTGCGGCTCTGCTCTGATACAGTTACACCGGTCAAAGAGCGTGTTTTATAGATAAATAAAATGAATTATATAGATCGTCCGTGCGATCAGCAACTCGATCTTCACTGCAGTCAACTGAGGAAGAAGAGGTAAAAAAAATTGAAAACAGATGAAGGAGTGAGTTTGGGTACAATGACTGGATTGGACTCAGTTAAGATTGGGGATCACTCTGTGTCTAATCGCAGCGGTTTGCAATCGCATTCAAATCACAGCAAATCATTTGTAGTGAACTATTAATTTATAATATTTATGTATTTATTGTAGGGCCTAGGCATAATACATCTATTTTTCGGTGATCGCATTATTTTTTTTTAATTTGATTCAACCTTGAAGTTCTTATAGTGTCTTGTTTCATATTCGTTATTGTATAATATTTAGATTATATTAAATACAGTTTCTGCATAGTTAGCATCAAGATGTAATTGAATCTAGCTTCGATTATGATCTTCAACAAAGTTTCATTCACGCTTCGGACAGAACTTTTCTGGCGGTTGAATCTGTATATTAACAAAAATTGGATAAAATGCCGTCCCAGTGAACAGCAGGCTGGACACCGACTGGAACAGGAACCTAAAAAAACAAAAAACAAAACAAAAACGGGACGAATGTAGACCCAAAATTTACTATATATGAAGATCCAGGATCTTTACCGCAGGGGGTGGGGAAGGGGGGATTTATGAGGTTCGACTTGTAAACTAGACGCTAGAAGGAAAGTGACTCGAAAAGACGGGTTATGGGGCTGAGCCCCACCCCAAGACTGCCATAGATCTGATACAAATATCTATGCATGATTATCATGGACTTATATAAAAGTAGCTGCGTTACTGGACCTACATCAACTGGTAAATCAGTGTATACCACCAGCTGCTACCACTAAATCAGCCCTGGAAGTCTGCTGTGAGCTGCCATTTTTGCACTTTGGCTTCTGCTTTACGCTTTTTTTTGCGTTTTAGCTGATTAGCAACAGGGGCTAAAATGGTCGTCAATTTCCAATATCGGAATGAGAATCGCAGACGCATTCTCCAACAATATTGCAGGTTCATTATAATGAGCATATATAGTTATTTGTTCAGTTATTTGTTGTTTGTTGTTTTTAACTTCATTGTGAGCATTGTCTCTTTCACTGGCATTTTTTTTGTACTTTGTTTTTGTTATTGTACTTATTTTATGTAGTATTGTGACAAACACATGTGAAATATGTGTTCTTTGTGCTTGTTTCTGTGTTTTAACTGTTATGTTTATTATTTCACGCCTAATGGCAGAATACGCTGTATGTGAAATATTGAATAAATAAATAAATATTGAATAAATAAATAAATTTCGTGATTTTTAGACTCAAAGAAAGAATCGTAGCGATCGTATCTATAACCTAAAGGTCACTATGCGGGGGAAGAGGGGTATCAATCATAAATCAACCCCTCCCTGTTACATCCCACAGCGTCGCCAGTGCAGTGGGGGGGGGGGGGGGGGGGCATATGGGCGCCTAGGTGTCCTGCGTGATACGACTATGTGACTGGCCGCGATGTGTAAGACAAGGGGTCGATAAGTGACTCAATTGGATGATATGATCGCACCACACTATACTGACGCACAAGTATTGTTAGAGTAGGCCTACTGCGTTCCGTGTTAGGATAGGGAGATGTGCAAAACCAACCCCGACTAGACTCGAACCCAGACCTAGTCGGATGCTGTGCGGCGGCGAGTTGGTGGGTCGCAGCTCAAGAAGGATGAGAATTTAAGATTATCTCTGTTCGTATCTTTAAACAGGTGGAGATGAAGAAGAGTTTTGAAACGGTTTAAAGATACGGAAAGAAAAACTTAAATTCCCATCCTTTTTGAGTTCTGAGTTCTGACTCCCGCAGACTCAGCTTACCGGGGCTTAAACGGGACAATTTTCAACGCTTTGCTTTTAGAAAGTTGGTTTTACAATATATCAAGGTTTTTTGGTTTTACCTGATGTATTTTGGATTGATCTTACCAAATCAAAAGGAGTTAATATCTTTAAAAAAATATATATTATTTTGGGTAAAATATGATATTAATTGTGTCCCATTTTAGCTCCGCCAATGGGGCTAAAACGGGACACACTAGGGGATCAGCACTAGATCTATCTTGTTGTGGATCAGATAATGTTTATGGGACTATTGTAGAACACAGTAAGGGCTAAGATGATATGTGGGATTTTTGCAGATTTTCAGATATTATTTACCATTAAAAAATATATTTTCCAAGTTATTAGTTGACAAAATGTACCAAAGGACCTGTTTTTCACACTACAGATGCAAGATACTTAATTACTGGCATAGGATTGGCTTACTTTAATAATAGGCAATTACGTTTTTATTGGAAACAACTTTAGACCCTAATCTCCAATAATTACGCTAACGCCAACGGTATACCTATAAACTTCCAACGCAATGTAACGCAACGAAATAAGTTTTAAAAACATGTATGTATCACTGAGCCCCCTCTAATAGTCACGCCCCCTAGATCACTGTCATGTGATGTCAAGTTGCATCTCTTAGCGTCTACCCCCACAGCGAACAATGCGCCTTTCTTAGAACATAGAAACAGTGCGAGGTCTGTGTAATTGATAAGGATCATGTGGACGGTTTCCATATGCCGCGCCGCCTATGTCTTTCTGAGTTAATCATTTCGATAAAGTACTAAGCTGAACCAGCTATTTAAAGTGATGTTAAGTGGTTGTTAAAGTACAGTTTGTGTGTGGTGGTCAAGACGAATGGATGGTACTGAAGGACTACTGCAATTATTTTTAACTCTAGCGGTAGGTTTTCTTCAGTTTTTAGTTATTTACTTTTCGGGTTCATATTAAATCGGAAGTCTAGTAGGCATGTTCAAAGCTCTTGGTCAATTACTAACCGTGCGATTTTTATGTGTGATGCTACATTATGTTGTTAAGCATCTCCTGACTGGTGTAATCATATTATCATCGTCTTCAATTTTCCAATTCATATTATTTGACGGTATAAGTGGTGAAATATACGATAGCTCGCAGTGGTGTTTGTGGTGATATTGTGTATAGAAGATAGCTCACACAACAGTGATCAGTGGCGATAAAGTGGTGGTGCGGACTGCGGAGTGGTACCGCGGGCAGGTAGCTGCCCCTTGGTTGGAATATATTATAAAAAATTATTATTGTTTCATTACGAAAATTGGAAGAGCAATTGCCAAATGGTTGCCACATAAGTAAACCAAGGGTAGGTGAGAATACGTATTTATTTCGTATTTACTCTAACAACTCTTCTCAACTCATTCATTTTTTATCCGATATAGTTACTGATCGTTCTTTCTCATCCACGTATGTTGCCCATTGATTTGTAAATAAGATGAGACAAGCATTGAGAATGGTTACAGTACATAGGTCTAGTTATAGTTATATGTTCTGTCCGACCCTTGTTGATTTACTTGTATCGTTGAGAATATACACTATTATATAAAGATAGTTCCATGCGTTTAGTAACGGAATATGTTTTCTTATGAGATGTATGTAGCATGGATTTGCGTTAATCAGGTGTTCATTTTAAGACGTGTGTTCAAATGTTGTACCGATCCCGCCTTTTTAGTTTGTTGTAAGTAGCCTATAATGTTGATGATAACAGTATAATGTAGATATGCGTAGATTTGACAAATTCTGGAAGACAATATTGTGAAATAATGAATACTTACGGCACTGCTGAGTTGAATCTTTTGGAGATACGGAAATTTTCAAACTTGTTCCCAAATTTTGTATATTTACTTTGTAAACAAATCACGTATAGGCCTACTGTGAGTGCTACTAGAGCCCCAAGCTTTTCTATGTGTTTCACTTTCAAAACATGATTGTGACCGAACAATAGTAGAAAGCAAGCTCAAGTTCTAACCGTCTAATGAATGTTTTAATGGATAGTCCCTTTTGGAATCTCTTGTTTTGAATCTGGTGTTCGCGCTCCGCTGCCAACGTTGCTGAAGAGATGGAATGAGAAGACGTAGCAAGCTGAGCTCTCTCTGTCATTGATGTTTACCGCAGTCATGTTTTTCTTAGCGCAATCCAATGATCAAACTATGATACCAATAGTTCTGAGTTTAGTGGGGCTGAATGCCTCGTATCATATTCATTCATTACCACGTTATTGAGGTAGTGAGTGGGAGATTCATTCATGATTAATGAATCATAAGTAATATAACATAGAACATGACTGCGTATTCTAACAGTTTTATCAACCGTTAGGGTTTACGTATTTCATATAGACAAGACGTATGTAGTTATGTACCCAACACAAAATCAAAATGTGTTGTCTTTATTTGTCCTTGGTTTGTTCTGAGCTTTTAACAATATTTAATAAAGCGACAGGGAACAGACTTTACTTCTCATGTGCGGATGTGCCTATTAATTATTCGAAACTTTATTTCATTTAATCTCCACAATCAGTGGCGTATTCACGGGGGGGGGGGAGGGGGGGGGACAAAACCCCCCCCTTTTGCAAAGGAAACATGGAAAATGACCGTTTACATTTCATTTCAATAGACAGTATTTCAATAGACATTATCAATAGACAGTATTTCAATAGACAGTTAGATGTTTTACTTTATAATTATTGTATATTGTTGTAATTAAAAGCAAAAGCAATACGAAAAATATGCAAATTATTGATTGAGGTTCCTTTTATTAGCGGTGCTAAGGAAAAAATGTGTTGCCAGAAACTAAGTAAGCTTGTTTCAGTTGGCCGCTGTAAAACGCACAGATTTGCACTAAAATGACCTTGACGAGATTTTTTTCGGGGGGCAAGCCCCCCCGGAACCCCAATTATGTTTCGGCATCCACTCTCTATATGGGTTGAAAACCCCCCCCTTTCCCAATTCCTGGATACGCCACTGTCCACAATTACCCAATTTTCTTGGCATACCAAATGGAAATCATCTTGTCCCAGACTTCGATAGTTAGAAGAAGCCCCAGGATTGTCATGCAACAGCTGTACTATGTTCATATTTTGGTTGACCAACTACAAACCATGTTGCAAATTCAAAAATCTAGTGATGACCAAACCATTACTACACCGGACCTAATCCGAGGTTGTTTCTTAATTAATAATTGTTCATTGACCTATGAGAGAGTTGACTGGCTGTAATAGTATCCGTTGCTCAAGGGCCCCTCATGAGAGAATCGTAATCTTGGGGGCCTCTATCTCTCTCTCTCTCTCTCTCTCTCTCTCTTCTTATACTGACGTCACATCGGACAATATACGCAGAGACACGGTTGTTGTAGAGGGGACACGAGAAGACACGCCGTGTCCCTACCCTGATATCTAATCTATCTAACGCGGGGACAAGAGCGTCTGCTCTGTGTCCTGCTAGAGTCAACAAATTGGTAATAACTGTCTTATAATGTTCAACTTTTTACCCATATACAAAACAAATGCGTTTATTGCATTACGAGGAAAGGATACCTACGTCAAACACCGCAGAGAATTTTCGTTTTTTAATTATATCTCAAAATTGAAACACAAAATCGAAAATATGAGAAATCATAGCACTGTGGTTTGGTAAGCCTTACACACTAAATGATAAATGTATTTAACGTTATAATCAGTATGACTGTGATAATTATTTCCTTAAATTACTAGGGAAATAAGTATCACAGTCATACTGATTATAATGTTGGATACATTTATCATTCAGTCTGTAGGACTTTCCAAACCACAGCGCTATGATTTCTCAGACTTTCGATTTTGTGTTTTAATCTTGAATTAAAAAATGAAAATTTTCTGTGGTTTTGACGTAGAGCTATCCTTCGCTCTTAATAACACCCACTGTAAAAGTGTTTATATGGAACTACTAATACGTTTTTGAAAAAGTAGTAAGCTTATTTAAAATCTTGTAGAATTGGTATCAAGGTATGAGTCACGGGGGGGGGGGGGATCCAAATGGTAAATAGTACTCTCGGACGACGTTTCCTTAGCAGAAATTTTAGGACTACACTCCTGTACCTACGCAGGTATGCTTGCGAGGTTATTGTTAGATGCAGGCTTAGATGCAGGCAACGCAAGGCATTAGTCAAGCACATGATGGCAAACAGGAGCTTAAACATTATACTAGGAAAACGCTCTGTTTGACGCGTTGATAAGCGAGCGCGTCCACATCTACGAACTTTGTGGCGAAAAGTTCTCAAAGCTAATAAAAACAACAATTCACAACAATTCAAGAATGCGCATTGCAAAATTTTTCCTTATTTCCATAGCTATTATACTTCCCGACATTGTTGGATGCAGTGCAATATGCGTTGCTAAGAATTTTCGTCGTCATGTTTTCAACACGGTCCGCCACCGTTACTAACAGTTATTGACAGCAATAGAAATGTAATTTCTGCCTCTAATACGTATCGGATCGCGTTTACATTAGTATATTCGTGACCGGACAAAAATTTACTATAAGATAGCCACCTCACATTTTGCCGTTACTGCGTTTTAGAAAAATATTTTCGAGTAACTTTCGTGTAACTTTTCCAATACTTATCAGATCGCCATTAGATTGACATATTCGTGACCGGAACAATTTGTAGAAAAATCTGGCTATCTCATATTTTGCCGCCATTTTGTTTCAGAAAAATATTTTACAGTAACTATGGTGTAACTTTGTAACCTTTCAAAAGATTTTGCCTCAAAACTATACACCTTCAATCCACATCAAGGCTTGTGGATGGTTCAAATTTCAAGTCGATCAGACTTTCTGTTCGACCGCTATCGACAGACATATAAAAAAAACAAAAAAAAAAACAGAACGAAGTGCCATAAGACTAGTGGAGACGCTCGAAGCTCATATAAGCCTATAAGATGCTTGAGCGCATCACTGCTTCAGGAATCTGTACTATACAAATCATTTAGGGTATTTCAGTTAAGATTGGTTCATCATAACCATGTCCTGTTATGGATAGTTATGAAATGATTTTTTTTTTTGTGAAAACGTTTCTACCAAATACAAATACTTCTAATCATAAGATTAGAAAAATCTGCGTTTATTTGAGTCAACTGTTGATTTTTTTGTCTGCTAGCATTTAAAATTACTAGGAAAACGCTCTGTTTGACGCGTTGATAAGCGAGCGCGTCAATATCTACGAACTTTCTGGCGAAAAGTTTTCAATGCTAATACAAACAACAATTAACAACAATTCAAGAATGCGCATTGCAAAAATTGTTCTTATTTCCAGGGCTATTATACTTTCCGACATTGTTGTATGCAGTGCAATGTGCGTTGCTAAGAATTTTCGTGGTCATGTTTTCGCCGCGGTCCGCCACCGTTACTAACAGTTATTGACAGCAATAGAAATGTAATTTCTGCCTCTAATACGTATCGGATCGGGTTTACATTAGTATATTCGTGACCGGACATAAATTTACTATAAGATAGCCACCTCACATTTTGCCGTTACTGCGTTGTAGAAAAATATTTTCGAGTAACTTTCGTGTAACTTTGCCAATACTTATCAGATCGCCATTACATTTACATATTCGTGACCGGAAAAAGCTGTAAAAAATTCTGGCTATCTCACATTTTGCCGCCATTTTGTTTCAGAAAAATATTTTGCAGTAACTATGGTGTAACTTTGTAACTTTTCAAACGATTTTGCCTCAAAACTATACACCTTCAATCCACATCGAGGCTTGTGGATGGTCCAAATTTCAAGTTGATCGGACTTTCCGTTCGACCGCTATCGACGGACATAAAAAACAAAAAAAAAAAACAAAAAAACAAACAAACAAACAAAAAAA
Organism: Isoperla grammatica; assembly: GCA_945910005.1. Classification (NCBI taxonomy): domain Eukaryota; kingdom Metazoa; phylum Arthropoda; class Insecta; order Plecoptera; family Perlodidae; genus Isoperla; species Isoperla grammatica. The sequence goes on from OX246746.1 coordinate 24,191,576, forward strand.
CAGAACGAAGTGCCATAAGAGTCAAGTGGAAACGCTCGCTTCGCTCGCTTAAAAAATATACCCGACCGTGTTTGTACAGTTGTACACTGTACAGGTTATTAATTTATTATCATGTGGGCGTATAATAATTGTGCCTTTGTACGCAAAGTGGCAGATAAAAGGGATGTGATAGGGGGCTGCGTAACGAATTGAAGACTTACATGGGGGGGGGGGGGGGGTAATTGGTCCTCACATTTTCTCTTACCCACACAAAACACAACCAAGAAATGACCAACCTTCAGACAGATTTTGGGACCAAAATTGGCAGGCACAACAGATTTAACAATTTAAGAATGTCAAGTGATTTAACTGAACATCTTCAAGTATTCATGAGATTTAAATGAACAAATTCCATATACAAACCAAAATGCGAAGAGTGTGCAGTCTCAAGGTCAGTCATTCTTATGTTGAATAGCCTCTACAGACATACTTTGTTGAATAGTTGATAAAAGGAGTATTTTGAGTTTGAGATAATTTACATGAAATCACCTCAGTATACTTTGAACACAAAATTGAATCAGTAAGTTATTAGTATTTTGGTGCTTACAACAGTGGCAGCCCTGGATTTCATTCTGACGGTGAATACTTACTGGCATGGATGGAGGGGCTGGAGGGGCTGGAGGGGAGCCCCCAGCCCCCGGAGGCGAAATAAACATTCTGTGAAATTCTCATTTCAGAAGTGCCCCGAAAATGGCTTCAAATTAATTCAATATTCATTCAGAAGGATTTTTGTGGGTTGATGTTATAAAGTTGAAGTGGGACATAGTTCGGATCGGACAGTCATGGGGTGGGGGGGCGCGTGATTGACCCCCCCCCCTTCCCCTTTATTCGCTAATATGTTGTTGTTGTTGTTGTTTTTTTTTCTAGCGGTAGTGGAAACCCTTCCGCTGCGCTCGCTAATATTTTACACGGCAAGTTGAAAGGAGGAACGGTGCGCTACCTCTTAGTTCCAAGGCATGGCTTTCATTCACAATACACATGTACCGCGTGTGTGTACACAGACTAAACACTATGTTCAATACATGGATGCAATATTTAGCGTGGTAGAATTTGTGTGGGGGGTCGGATTTAATTCGCCCCCCCTCCATGTTTTTCTTGTGTCACATCACAGCAATCCACGCCCTTCAGCGGCCAAGACAAAACACCTCCTGTCCATGCAGTGGTCCGTCCAGTCTCTCTCGTTTATCGCGGCCATGGTTCTGTGAATCATATCAGTATTTAAGCCCAGTAAGCAGTCTAGATATTTGCTGCGGGACATAACTTGACGGAACACCGAGGCATGGCGGAAGATAAGGCTGCCGACCCCCCCCCCCCCCCTCCTAGGCAACTTCTTCGCAGTGTACTAAGTGGAACACGATTGCATGGGCAACCACGTAGGAAGGGTCAGGGGAGCAGGGGCGTCACAAGGATTCTGGGTTGGGGGGGGGGGGGGGGGGGGGGGGGCGCAAGTAACTAGTTGATTGGACTTGCGCGGGCTACACTGAGGCTTCAAAACAGACTTTACAGCGATTTGAGCAAGGGAATCATAAGGATAATGAGCGTCCCTAAAAAGGATTTAAGACACACACACAAAACTATTTTAGTATACCAGAAGACTGATTGCATGAAATAATATTTACTTGTCATGGTAATTTTGTCATAGTATTTTATAGTATTAGTATAGTATTTTAATTATTAATTTATAAGATAACAATGACAGTAATTCCTCAATTACTTTACAAAAGATTAGACATATTATACTATCCACTAATAAGACTTGTCACAAAACTCCATCTAAAGAACATCTGTCAATAAAGTGACCACTCTGCGTGGTACAAAATGTAATAATATTAAATACCCTTCATAAATTATATGCAGGAGATAAATGCTGATTAACGGTTATATTTTAATCAATGAAGGGTTGATTAAATGCCATTAGTATGCATTAGGCCTAGTAGTATGGAAATTATTGGGGGGGGGGGGGGGCGCAGATTGCGATTGGGGGGGCGCAGGCCCCCCCCAAACTCCCTAGTGACGCCACTGCAGAGGAGGCGTCATTTACTTACAATTTTCCAGTGGTCCAGTCTCTTCCGTCATGTTGTAGAAAAGATTCGTTTATCTCGGCTATAGTTCTGTGAATCATATCAGTATTCAAGCCCAGTAAGCAGTCTAGATATTTGCTGTGGGACATAACTTGACGGAACACTGAGGCATGGCGGAAGATAAGGCCGCCCCCCCCCCCCCCCCCCTCTTAGGCAACTTCTTCGCAGTGTACTAAGTGGAACACGATTGCATGGGCAACAACGTAGGAAGGGTCAGCGTAGGCGTCATTTACTTACAATTTTCTTACAGCAGTGGTTGTAGTCCTTAAATTTCTGCAAAGGACATGCTGAACTCCCCCTAACGGCGACTTAGGCCTATATTTCTGATTTATCGCATCGAAATTATAGCCACAGCCACAGCAACTGAAGTCATATTTAGTACTTAAATTTACATTATTTTCTGCTTCATTATTTACCAGATTTGAAATATAAAATTTAAAATTCAAGTTCAAGTTTTTATTGGCTTATTACAATAGATTGTTATCATCATTACCATCGACACTTTTCAATTTGATACAGTATTGTGTTGCAATATGTTTCAATATTGAATATAGCACTATTAATTATGTTTATGTATTTATCAAAAGGCACAATTTAGCTCTTTTATGATTGGTTCTAAAGATGTTTCCAACTCTAAATCCATCTACACAACATGCAATAAACACTACAAACATATAAACATTACAGTGTGTACTGAACAGTTCGATTGTTAGCTAATAGCCAGTGTCCACGTATGCAGTGGTTAAACTGGGGCGGTATGAGCCGGTATGTATACCGTTACTAAAATAACCGACGGTATGCTACACCGGCACTAATTTTCATGGATTTTATGCATATTGACGAATTATAGGTTGAACGTTTAAGGTGTACTTTGTATTTATAATTGCTAATTAACTCAATGTTTTCAAATAGATGTTTCAATTTTTGTTTTTCTCACCACAAAGGTATTATTTTATTAGGGGTCCTCGATCCTTCCCTCGCCAAAGCCATTCAAACGTGTTCGGCCCAAAACACTCTAAACAAATTACCTGCGGGACAAAACTGGGGGCCCGCGCCCCCCAGACCCCCAGCGTACCCCTTTTATCTACTATACACAGCAATAATGCATACCGTTACTTCTCCGAGTCCACTTTAACCACTGCACGTATGACGGTATGACAGTGTCCTCACCAGAGATTTTGCCTGGCACCATGTTAATGCCTCTTCAACATTGGTGGGGGGGGGGGGGGGAGAGGGGGGGGGGGAATTACAGAATAATAAACAAACAAATATGTATACCGGATTACATCTTTAATATTAGGAAATAGAAAAATCGAGAGAGGGCTTCCTGTAAATGTGAGCTATGAATTCGATGAGAAACGTGCGGGGGGGGGGGGGGGGGGCAGAGCCCCAACCGCAGAAAGTGAAATGTTTTTGTTATCTTAAGAGTGCCCTTGTAGTAATTTAAACTTTTTAAAGCAATGTGAAAACATTTTTAACACTAACTCAGCTTTATTATTTAGAAGTTTAACTAAACATTTAAAACAGTATATTATATACAATTACAAACCTTGTGCGGTTGTGCCTGATCGCTTGCACAGCGGTTAGATGACACTTGCGGTTATACAACTATTGAAGGTGGGAGAGACGTAAGTACTAAGTACAAGACTTGGCTTCAGACCTACAAACAATTGCTAATAATGGGTAAACTAAGTTGTAAAATACACTCGTAAGCGTTAAAACCGTTAGGCTATATGTAATTCAGGGTCAGTATATTTCAATGTCCAGTTAAAGATAAAGATAGAGATAATTATTCTTCAAGACATACATTGTACAAAGTCTAAATCTCTGACGAGATTTGCGAAGAGTGGTCTGCGTGTGCACTCAGCACAGACATGACGGGTGTTTCCATTACAACACAAGTAGTAAAATTAATTATATGCACAAATAGATACGTGAACAACATGAGCTTTGTTTTGATTTTGAGTTCTTGTAATAAAGGATTCATTACTAGTATAATATAGTTATGGTTCAAATTAATTCAATTCATTCAATTCATTAGTTCAAGTTAAAATTTACTCTTCAGTTAAATGGTTTTCACCATGACAATTGACAACGACCAATAGAAATACAAAAAATTAGTCTAACTACCTGACAGTTAAATTTACTTGACTCTTTAAACATGGACACTGGAATTCCGGGCCTCAAGAGCAATAGATTCGTATTGTCACTTTCAGTGGTGTAGAAAGGAACATTTGAGTGCGGAAAATAAAATATGGTAGAAATTACGGCCTCGGAGTATGTTGTAATACATGTCAAATACATAAATGGAAAGTGAATTGACGACTGTTACTTATTAAAGTCTACGTTCAATGGGAAATGTTCATAATGTGGAAATACCCATAATAATGCAACAAAGTCGGATTTTTGTAAACGACAGTGTACGTTACACTTGTATGTTACTTCCTGACTAAAGCTGTATTTCCTGCTTACACTGCATGGTGGCCCAACGCTGCTCCAGAGTGCGTGAGTTGCACGACAGTCGTCAGGAAAACAAGTAAAGAATAATTGATATAGGTCTTATCGGGAGATATGGCATTTAAATAATGTGTATGTCGTTTTATTCCGTATGGGGAGAATTTAATGAAATTATACGGAGGCGGTCCCTCCTGCCCCCCACCCCACCTTCGTACGCCACTATGATCACACAAACTGTAGAAAAGTCCACATTTCGATTCCAACATCGTATACATAACAGACAAGTTAATTAACTCCTGTATTAGCTAACAATGTAAAATATGTATCAGAAAATACCAGCAAGATTGAAGTATCTACAGCGCTGAATCAGTTAAGATGGAATCATGCCAAGCTTTCAACCAGTCACGGATATTTAAACCGGGATAATGACATTCATTGGTATATTTATTAATACGTTTCAGACGTTTGAGCGGCGCACGGCGCACATTAGCGCTTTCAAATAGACTGATTTTAGTATCCCCTTACTGCATTTTCTGGATGGAACTGAAATTGATAAATTAGTTTTGTCGGTTATATTTTTAGCCGTTTATTTCATTTTCATTTTCATTCGTCGTTGCAAAATGTGAAGACAGCAGTCATAATAGTGTTTGTGCAATACACATACCAAGTAGGTCAAAGTCAACATGTAATCATGATAGTCGGAAGTATATTTTTCAAGGGGGGTGAGCAGAACTCTCTAAAAAAAAAAAAACAATTTTTAGATGAACTCCTATAAAAAAAGGTATCTTATCTGAAGATGCTGTCTAGACTAGAGCAAAACCTTGCCCAGCAGTCGGGGGCGACGATTGATGAGGTTTAATTACTTTAGTTGTCTTCACATCACTAACTTCACGCGACATGGTACTTTTGCACCCTATTTCAGCTCACCGCGGGGGGGTGGGGGGGGGGCAATGAAGCACTCTGTCCCCCCACTCCCTCTCCCTATTCTGACACCGTCACAGTTGCACGTAAACATATAATATATAATATACATTTTCTTTAAAATCTACTATTCATAACAATATACGCCAATAATTCTACACATTTTCTAGTAATTCTTATTTATCCTCCAAATCAGAGATGGTGGATCGCCTTCCATCCATATACATGTGTATCCGGCATTCTTGTAAAAATAAATAAATATAATGCATAACTCCCGGTCGGTAAGTTGATTGATAACGTTAAGCTTGAAAGGCGTAACCGAGACTTGCGAAGTATAAAAAGATAGTTAGTTAATATGAGTCATTGTGCGTCAGCCTAGTTGGTTAATAAGAAGACAGGAAATGTATCCTGTTTATCTTACTCAATAGCAGAGAACACTTGATATTGGCGTTTTAGTCGCGTATTTAGTGTGGTGTCAACATGTTAGGGTTGTGCAGGACTACGGTACCTTGCGGAAGCTGAGGCGATACCTGGCCATTATTACAATAGCGTGAGTTGACAAACAGTGTTTTGATAAAGCGTTATAATAGAAAACATGGGGCGTGAGATATTTTGTATAAAAGCAAAGCGAACTCTATATAGACAAAATGAGGAATGATAACGTTGTATTATTCTAGAGTTCTACAGTTTCATCATTTTGACAATATTTGTGTACACAATAAAAGAGTGATTTGACATTATAGGTAACATAGGTACGAGACGAAACTAACAGTTTATTGGTTGCTGAAAAATGTTTGCTATTGGTTCCATTTTAAAATTAATTGTATCAAGTTTAGTTTGCATGATACTGATATGTATTTGCACTGCTTCAATTTGAGACACAGGCAGTTTAAAACAGGTGTTTCAGCCAATGTTATTTTATATCAAATTGTGAATGCAAATTTATTTGAGAAAATCTTGGTAATAATAACTTAAATTATATTGTATACTCATATACTTTGTGTTACGCGGCCCGGACTAGGCCTATGTATCGGAGTAGGCCTACCTAATTTTTAGGTATGTTGAGTCGACATCGCAAAAGATTAATTTTAGCAATTTAATAATAACACAGAACAATGGTTATTATTCTTGAGGATGATGGGTAAACGTGTTAAGTGTAGCTGAACTGTTGGCCGGATAAACTTGAGATTAGATTTCTTTGAAAATGTCTCAAACCACAGAAGTTTGAACTTGCGAACGCATCCGCTCACAGAACACTCAATACAATAGTTACAGTCTGCATGTCTACAGCTGACACTAGGAATTGCGACCAGGGTGTGTAGGAGATAGGAAGTGGATGAATAGGTTTATATTTCAATCAGGTTAATTAATATTCGACTTACCTTTTGTATCCCAGTAAGTTGATAGCAAGTTTGTGTTCGGAAAATGTCTATAGACATTCAGCGTTTGAATGTCAAAAATGGACCGGTGAATACGAAAAGGAAATATTATTCTAATATCCGGTGTAATTCTTTGTAAGTACGAGAAATGACTGCAATTTAATTGTAATTTTGAGGATAGTAATATAACAATTTAAAACGTTACAATGTTTTGTCTGGCAAGTTAGCCGCCTTGACAGACGAAGGAAGGATGTTGTGGAAACGTCGTTTTTATATCGTAGGATGTGGGTTTCTTTTCGGCGGTTTCAAACGGATCTTATCTTTCTCTGTGTATTTGTTTGTTATAGCTATGGCAGGAAAACAATGCACGATCGCCCCAGCATCGCCAGTGCATAACCAGTGCTATCAATTTGACGCATCGAAAGCGATAGGCAGCACCGACAATAGCGTGGGTAATAGTCGATTTTACCTACCAGTAGATCTGCCATCATTTCAGACCCTGCCAGATGATGTTGCTTTGTGGTTGATTGAGCTGAGACATAAGAGCGACTCTTCTGACTTAGCACCTGTTAGACACAGCGTTGGTGACGAGGCGGTGTGGTATAGTGACGATGACGAGCCTCTCTCGCAACCAGACTCGGGCAATCAAGACCCGGAGGTTTGTCTGAATCTAGACAACGAAGACGCCGTCTTGAACTTAGATCTTTATCGTAAGAAACCCATTAATATTAACAAAGACTATGATAACGACGATCTTTACCAAATATGGGAAGGACTTAAAATACCGCGACAAAGTTTATGCACAACTTCTCTTCACGTACCAAATTTGAATTACAGCAGTGAAGTTTTAAGTCGGAATTCGGAAAGTGATTCGCGGTCTCCAATAGAAAATCCGCGAAATAATTCGTTTTGGGAGGTAAATCCGATGTATTCAAAGGGAAGCCTTAAAGATACCGGGGATGTTACTCCAAAGAAGAGAGTTGAGCTAGATAGAAGACCAGAGGAGATTGATTGGAGCTCGAAGCATTACCGAGGGTTTGCGCGCGCTAAGGACAGCAGTGAGGAGCCCCAAGACCACGATAGTGGGCTCAGTGCAGAGGAGATATTGTGCAGACCTACCAAGAGCGACTACAACCAGAACTGGAGGTTGACGGATATCACAGAGGAAAGTGTGGACGAAGGAGGTTCTATCTTAAACCATGAGAATAACTATGGTTTCGACGATAGTAACGCACAATGCCAATCAGAATCGGACACGAATCAACCAAGTAAACGAAATTCTGCCCTGGAATTGAAATGTGTTAACATTTTAAATAATTTGGATGATATGATACAGACATTTGAAAAAATTCAAGAAAATGTTTTTTCAAGTGACAATAATAAATCACAATCGGACATATGCATCAAGGACAACGAGTTTGATCATATGTGTGAACGAGCGGAGCACATCATTGAAGAAACGTTGAAATGTCACAACGATTCTCGAAAGAGCCCTGTTAAAGTATTGAAGAAACCACATGTAGACGCGGTATTGAAACAAGGAAAGTCGGAAAGAACCAGTTCCGATATGTCAGATGAAGTGTTTTTAAATCCAGTGACAGAAAAGGATAATAGTTTTACTCCGGTGTTTTCTAGCGAAGGTTTGCCACGCCCCGAAAGGCGTAACAGTGTGGATGTAAATGAGATTTTTGATGATGGAAGCAAGACTTCTCCGCCAGTTCCTCCTGTACGTAAGAGAAAAACACAAGACAGATTAAACACAACTGTTTCTCAAGTCAATGAGACAAAGCAAACGAGTTGTAAAGACAGTGTAATGCTGAAAGTAAAATGTTTGAATGGTAATACGTTAGATGATTCAAATGACATAAAGAAGGTAGAGACGTATGACGAACAAACAAAGATTAAAAACAAAGACAAAATAGTAGAGTCTATTAAGAGCTCAGACCACATCAAGAAAAATGAAGGATATAAAAATGTTTCTGAAAAAAATGAAGATACAGAAAATAACAATGTTAAAACTAATAAAACGAGCCTCAAGAAAGACAGCAGTAAACATCGCACCGAGCTCACCGTAAACATTGAAGACACTGCACCCTCATGTTTGAAAACCATTGCGACAGACATCGTCAAATCGGGAACACCAAACGTTCCTCCTCTACCCGAGAGAAAAACAGCTCCAACTAATGATAAACAGGGACCAAGGTATGTAAAACCAACCGAGGTGATTGAGCAAACATTGCCAGACGAGTGCTACTCTTCTCTCGACTCAAACTCATCATTCGATCCCAAGATTCAACTAACGCAAACCAGACCGATTTCATTCTCTACATTCCCACCCACCAATCCCCTCCAAGACAAACCACCCTCCACCCTACCTAGATCAAACCCATCACTTTTTAAAGATCAAATTATAAATCAACAAAAACCATCCGCTATCAATTCCGATCTTCTCGTCAGATCAAATACGAGCAGTTCTTTTACGGGAAGACCGATATCATTCCACACCTTTTCAAAAACACTCCCGAGCACAAATACCGGTATCTTGCCTGATTCCAACCCCAATACCACTCTGCTAAAATACTCGAACACTGGGGAAGATTACAACAATTCCCATACATCTTCACCCGGTGACACTCCCAAGTCCTCTAGAGCGATAATCAACGATTTGACGAGACCAAGGTCCCATCATTCGTCTTTTGACACTACCTCGCTGGACGAATCCTTGGAGAGGACACGAAAAGGAAGCAATGCAAGCGACATTGCTGCATGGAAGCTGAGGCTTCAGTTGACGTCGTCCGTTTATCATGATGAGGAGATGGATCCTAACAGTATGAAATCAAACGAGGTATGTAATGCAATGTACCACTCTGCCCCTTTGACAAACTTCATTACAATAAGTGTGAACCACTTAATGGTGTGATAACAATTCAAAATAAGTGGCTCACGCCCTATTTAACAACACATTCTGTGAAAATAATTCTGTATGTAATTTACAATTCCTTTCTTAATATACAATATGAGTGTTCTTCTATCACATTTACAGTAAGAAGGAAATGTGGTAACAAATTGATTTTTTAATCATGCACAAGCAAAAATAATATTAGCTTCAATACTTTCTACTGTAAATTTAATTTTGCTCATTTTTATCTGCCAACAGGTAATACAGTACAGATTAGATTAAAGATTGAGAATTTTGAAAGATGTAATTTCACTTAGAAAAACTCTTTTATTTATCATAAAGAAAATAAATCCTTCATCACAAAATAAATTTGAATCTGTAAAATTTGTTCCATGCAATATTTGTTGTAAGTGCAATAGAAGAAAAACAGTCTTGATGCTCTCATAGCACTAAGTTACAATTCTCTTTATAGCACTACTCAAAATACTTTTATCACAAACAAAGCAATTTACTCCTTTCAGTGGTTTTCATCTAACCACACGGATAACAGCGTTCTCAGTGAAGAAAATAGCAAAGATAGTTCGTGGGTGCTACCAGATATTAACATTACCCCTTGCACGTCGAGCAGAGCTGCCGTCAGTATGACTAAACCCACCCAGGCGAGATCTCCCGTGGAGGATCCGCGGACTGAGAAACTCTCCGTAGCGAACATTGCCAGCCTGATTGAGGCAGAGCTGAGAGGATCACACCACGGGCCTTACCGTGTGAAGAAGGCAAAGTCGTTGCTGCTAGTATACCCCAAGTAAGTAATCATATTGAGAGCTGTGTTCTTTTTATAGTTAAAAGCTATACGTACATATACAAATACGTATATAGACATCAATACCTAAAAACAAACTTTTAGTGCCTGGTTTTATTATTGTATGTCACTCCCATTATTTCACTTACATGGATTCCTACTTTTTTTCGAAAATTCAAGGGTAATAAAATATCAAGATTAAAATACAACTTTAATTAGTATTAAATTGGTTAAGAACTCATAATTGTCTGATATGTTTGCTTAGAGGAGCAACTGAAGAGAAAGGAGAACTCACAACTAACTGGGCTGAGCAATGGGACATAAATATGGTGAGTGTAAAAAAAAACACAGTACAAAAATGAGTTGCAGAAATAAGCCATATATAGGATAGCAATTTTTAAATGGATTAACATTATGGCAGTGTTTGCTAATCCCACTGAAAATTAGTTTTTATAACTGAGTGGGTGTACACAGTAAATAAAAATGTATGTAACAATAGCTTTAATTAACATGAATTACTCACTGATTTAATTTCCAGAGAGTTCTGAAAGAAGGAATTCTGTGTCGAACCAAGATTACAGAACATGGAAAGAAGGTTCGGAAGAATTGGGTGACTTCGTTTGCTGTGCTGACTGAGACGTACATGATGTTCTTCAAAGATGTTAAGACGTTTAATGCTATGGTTTGTATGATTAGCTTTATATTGTAATAATAGTGTTTACTTAAATAATCAATTGTTTTAGCTAAGAATTGTAGGACAAAATCATTGTACAAAGTCTTAATCAGATGGATTATTATTATTATAGAGGGATTAAAGCAATGTTTTGAATTTGAGTTACTTAGATTTACTCGGAACAGTATGAAATTAAAAATGCACGTGTTCACAGTATATTTCAATACAGTATTACTACAGACTCAATGTGCCCTAAAACTCTGAGCACTTCCATCCAGTTGGGAGTTAGTCGTGGTATGAACTTTTCGACATATGTTCTAGCTTTGTACATGTGGGAGTGAGTGGGGGATGTTTTTCATATACATCATGCATGCTCAACAAACTATTTGCAAGTCTAGTTTTTAGCACCGAGTTAGGATATATATTTATACTAGGGATGCTCACGATTAGTATAAAATCGACTGATAAACAATAAAAAATGATAATCGAAATATTCATCAACATCTGAAAATCCCGTGGGTAATTTGTGGTGAAACTTCTTTAACAGCAAGTCCACATTTTAGTCAGTAAATATGCAAATTTGATGTTATCAAGTTGATAATTGAATAATTAAAATGTATTGATTCCACCCTCATTAAATAATATCATGTAAATGAATTCAGGTATGTTTAATTTGTTTATTTGCTACTGGTTACCGTCACTCCACAAAGCCCATATTTAAATAATCGGGGGTAAATTGATTGACAAATTAAATATTGAATTGATTCTATTAATTTTTTTCTTTCAACACTTATTTCAGAAACTGAGCAGTGACAAGTTTCATCCAGAACTAACTGTGGATTTAAGTGGGGCCGTAATCGAACAAGACGAGAAACTGTCCAGCCGTAAGAATGTAATGGTGCTCAGTGACGTGCACGGGTTGCAAGTTCTGCTGCAATTATCCAGTTCATCCGTAGCAGAGCAATGGTTTCATCTCATCAATACAGCTATTGCATTGTTGGTACGCTATTGATGGGTTGACATTTTCATGAGACCGACAAAACATGGTTTTATTTCTATTTCAATAATAATTATTGATCACAAACCCTAATTACAAAATGGTTATACATATAGTTAATAAGTTGAGTTGAAATAATTGGTAGCATTGGGTTTGCTTAGCTAAAATTTCTAAATTAAGAGAAAAGAGTAGGTTTACGTCAAAAACTGCACAAAATGTTCATATTTTATATTTTTAATTATATCTCAAGAATGCATCTCGAAATCGAAAATATGAGTAATCAGAGTGCTGTGGTTTGGTAAACCCTACAGACTGAATGATAAATGTATCTAACATTATAATCAGTATGACTGTGAAACAAGTAAAAATGAAAGAATATTATCAAAGAAACTAAATTGATTTGAGACAAAAGTGAAACGTTCATATATGTAATCAACTCATTCTAAGAATGGCTAAGTTTCATTCATAACTTTTCCTTGGATGTTTTTAGACTTCTCCTGATCGATGTCTCCGATTGCCTTCAAGAGAATGCAGCCCTACATGTGCTGAAACAACCTCTCCTGATGAAAATCTATTGAAATCCCCCAAAATGAGTCGATCAAGATCTATAAAATGTAAGTACATAACACAGTAGGCATAGTGGGTATTAGTTATAATATTGTCATCATAATAAGGATGTGTTAGCATGATTAATGCACGTGTATTTTATGCATTTGTATCAATTTGCCACTCATATCAATACAACAAAGTTAGTCGAGATGTGACAGCTTTTTAGTTTACCCTAAAACAGTGTAGTGCTTGACTGTGTTATTTCTTATTAGTGGCCTTAAGGATAGCAAAGAAATGTATTGAAAAAAACATTGCAAAAAGTACAATATTTGTATAAGTGATTACATAAAATGAAAGGTATCTCTTGGCTGTTTTCTTATCAGACACACAGTACACACCCATTTATCTACAGATTGTATCATATCCATGCGTTTTTCATGATTTGTTTTCAATCTTTTGCTTGCCACGCGAGATACATTTAGTGCTATAACCAACCACGAAGAATATAGATTTATCATTGATTAGGATTTCATAAAATAAGGGAGATTTAACAATGGCTTTAAATGGTATAAAGTTATTCAACAAACATCAGATATACTGGGTGAATGACGAGCCTGTTTTATGTAAGTAGTAGGAGTAGTACATAGTAGCAGGTGCTGTTTCATGAAGTTCACTTCTTGTGCTAGTCTTGGTCAATGTTACAATGTCTGATATTCCCTCGTATTAAAACTACCTGACAGTAAACTAGGTTCACCTTGTCTGCATACAACACATTGGTCCAGATAATACATCAATACAAGACTGTCATTCAAATTTAGATCAGCAATTTAAAAATAAACAATTTTGGAACTAAAATGTCGCATTTTTATTTTCATCATTTAACCAATTGAAAATGTGCTTTTTGTCATTGGTGATACAGACAATCATACTAAGTTTGTTTTCTTTTTTAGAAAAAAAAACCTAGCCTTATAAAGATACAGTTTATGGGAGGGTGGATTCCCATGAATGTACATATGCATACAATTTCTCATCCAGGGTTTTAGTTGTTTATAGCCATACTAGGAAAACGCTCTGTTTGACGCGTTGATAAGCGAGCGAGTCCATATCTACGACCGTTCTGGCAAAAAGATCTCAAAGCTAATAAAAACAACAATTAACAACAATTCAAGAATGCGCATTACAAACATATTTCCATAGCTATTATACTTCCCGATATTGTTGAATGCAGTGCAATGTGCGTTGCTAAGAATTTTCGTTGTCATTCTGTCTAGTGTTTTCGCCGCAGTCCGCCACCGTTACAAACAGTTATAGACAGCAATAGAAATGTAATTTCTGCCCATAATACGTATCGGATCGCGTTTAGATTAGTATATTCGTAACGGGACAAAAATTTACTATAAGATAGCCACCTCAAATTTTGCCGTTACTGTGTTTCAGAAATATATTTTCGAGTAACTTTCGTGTAACTTTGCCAATACTTATTAGATCGCCATTAGATTAACATATTTGTGACCGACAAATCTGTAGAAAAATCTGGCTATCTCACGTTTTGCCGCCATTTTGTTTCAGAAAAATATTTTGCAGTAACTATGGTGTAACTTTGTAACTTTTCGAACGATTTTGCCTCAAATCTATACACCGTCAAGGCGTCAATCCACATCGAGGCTTGTAGATGGTCCAAATTTCAAGTTGATCGGACTTTCCGTTCGACCGCTATCGACAGACATAAAAAAAAAACAAAAAAAAACAGAACGAAGTGCCATAAGTCTAGTAGAGACCCTCGCTTCGCTCGCTTAACAATTAAAAATGTATGTCCTGGAAACTCATGAGTGCTTTTACTTCATTCTTGAGGTAGTAACAAATTATATAGCTTAATTTTACCAGTCTTAACTCAACTTTATTTTCTGTTTTAATTATTCAACCAAAATAGATGACTACCATTAATTGTTGTGTATTAACATATTTAAATTTCAGTGGCCAACAAAGATCTTGAGAGCAACGAAGACCTTTCAGCCAGTGCAGAAGAAAGGCAAACGAAAAACAAAGCGCGCTTGAAGAAATTCTTTGGCCGACGTCCAACAAAAGAGTCTCTGGTGAAGAAAGGCATTTATAAAGGTAAACATGTGAATTATATTTGAAATTATACTAATTATCTTCAATAGGCAACACGCCTACGATTTTTTTTGTCAAACCAAACACTTAGTTTAATAGTATAAGATACAAAAAGTATATTAATGCAAGTCCCAAGTAAAAAAGAAAATTTTAAATAGGTTTAATGTGGTCGCATTTATTAAAGTTTCAACTCGGGGATTTGAAACGCGTACAGGTGGCTGTGACGCAATGATTCTGTAGACGTGGCGTAACAGACCAATCGCTGAGGCGGTGAGCGTACACAGTACAAAACCATGACGTCAAATCCACTCTACATGGCGGCGGCTCGTTTTTCGCGCCCTTTTATTTATCGTTACTAAACCAATTATTTTGAGGCATAGACTGATCCGTTTTTCAAAATTCAAAGACACAAAATTATTAAATGAGAGACAAGGTATTTAAAAATCGATTAAAATTTTCATACGCGTGTTCCCTATTTGTATGAAAATAATAGTACTTAAATCAGTATCATTCTCTTGTATCACTCAATTCCCTTGTCATCCATTGGAATACAACCCCTTCCCCCCTCAAGATGAACTCAGGTTGATGCCGAGTTCTCTCACCCAATGCGTTTATGATGTAGCCCATTAGTAAAGTGTCCCGAACAGTGGATTTATCATTTAGAAAACATATTCAAAATTGTTACCTTCAGTTTAAGTCAGTCAAATTTTAATTCTAAGCTATTTATCCTGATCCTACTAACAATTTTAGAACGATTTTCCCTGGAAACTCTGTTAAAAAAATGAAAACTGGTCTCCATCGCATTTTATTTAATTCCAAAACACAGTGTGATTAACGCTACTGTGTACTCTATTTAGATGAGCCCATGTTTGGACGCAACCTATGTGACGTCGTCACGGATTGTGTTCCGTGTGTCCCACGCTTTGTAACGAAGTGCATTGATGTGATCGAGAGCAAGGACGAGAACATGAAGACCGATGGTCTGTACAGAGCTTCGGGCAATCTGTCGCAAGTGCAGAAGATTAGATTACAGGTAAACTATTCCCTCCCTTGGACAATGAATCATCAAATCACTTTCTTAGCTACACTAAGGGGCAAATGCATAGTCGTTCCTCACGTGCTCCTTAGCTCAGCCTTTCCTCAGACTCGCTCAACCACCAATCACAGAGCAGTCCGCATGGCAATGCTGCTCTGTGATTGGTCGTTGGGCGACTCTGAGGAAAGGCTGAGTTGTGAAGCACAAGAGAAACGACTATGCATTTGACCCCAAGACACCTGGTAATGCCAACAGCAACAAAATTGTTCCAAAGCCTTGAACTGGCATTAACTGTTGATTGCTGCCCACATGTATGTACAGCAAGCACTAAGCATGTATTTTTGGTATGTTTGATACCTACGCAGTTTAACTTTAAAAAATCACAACTTTGAAAATAGTGTGAAAAGTTAAAAATTAAATTCCGGATTGTGGGAAAGACTTTAAATAACAATAAAATAAAACAATATTTTAGGCCAGACATTATTATTTAATTTTAGGGTGATTTTGAGTAAGTTTGCATGGACTTAAAAGGAGTTTTTAATGAAGCAGCAAAAGGGTTTTGAAGAAGGATTGACAATCAATCATTAATGTACTGTTTGCAATATGTATGTTTTAGGTGGATCAAAACCAGCTGTTTGCGTTGGAGCAAGAAGAAGATGTCCACGTTCTGACTGGTGCTTTGAAGCTGTTCTTCAGAGAGCTCAAGAAACCACTAATTCCCTTTGAACTCTTCAACAAAGCTATCACAGCTAGCGGTAATTCTAGATAATTCATTCATTTCAATGTTTATAAGTTTCCCACAAACCTTAATCCTACATATTGAAATACTATCTCATTAACCGGAAACACCATATTTCAATATGACTGATACTGCATCTTATAGAATATAATTGTAATACAGATAGTATACCATACACAGCTATTAGCAATATAGAGGTCAAGCATGTATGTAATTACTGCTTTTTATCAGAATGCTTTTTTTTGTTTGTTGTTATTTTGTTATCTTTAAAGAAGTACAGTAGATGAACCTTCTTGGGTCAAGGCTCATGGTATAAAAACATTTAATACTGATATACCAAATTGCAAAGCTTTGAGGAAAGGTTTGGAGAAAAATAAAATATTAACTAGGCCATGTTAAGGATAAAACAAATAAAATTTAAATTATTGTTTTTCATAAATAATAGTCTCTTTTTCTATGTGATATTTTCTAAAATATACTAACAGTGACTCAAAGTCATGAGCTAACTAACTTAGTGAAAGACAGCCTGTGTATATTATTCATATGGTACCATTAAAAACTAGTTACTTATTTTCAGCTATCCGTGATCATAAAGAACGAGTCCTGCAGTTTCGACAAGTAGTTCGAGCTCTTCCGACTCCAAACCACCACACGTTGGACTGTCTTCTCCAACATTTGCTCAAGTAAGTAAGATATCAGCAGTAGAGACGTTTGTTTTTCGGAATCCGCAATAAAACGAAATTCATTATTTGTGGTGTAAGAACTTTTTTTTTTGACAGATGTCGGCATGTTGGCCATGAAGGATAAGGAATCAAATCGCGAAATAACAACATATTATTTTAGTAACGCGAATTGAGTGTTGAAATAGCGAAATAACACCATTTTCAGCATTTTTAACTATTTACAGTAAAAATTGCATATTTTACGTAATAATTACTACTTTTGACCCTAGGTCGATTAAACAGTTTAGTCTCAAACTGTTTACCAACCACATTTCATCTTCATATATCACCCACTCATTGTCTCGATTAGCCTGGTTGCAAAAACATGAGACGTTAAGCACAAATATCAATCAATCAACCACATTTTGGCCGATGGAAAAGTGGTTTGCAGCATTGCTGGTAGATAGCGTTGCTCAAAATAAAGCGGTGTGAAGCGAGTGAAAATTTCCGTTGCTTTGAAACTTCCTGATTTCTCCATTTCCATTATAAAAATAACACCGAAATAACACCACATTTTGGTTTAGAATAAAACGATTTTTTTTGAAAAATAAAACCATTTTCAAACACTTCTAGATATCAGCATTTACATTCAGTAAGTTAGGGCTATTAATTGTTTCATGCAGACAAAGTTTGACTTTGGAATTTTGAATGAGTTTGCTGGCTGCCTCTCCTGTTGACTGCAAAAGGTTTCTAAATACAAGAAATAGTGTAGCCATACGTTCTGCATCTATTCTACAATATCTCTTGTATAATTTCATGACTGTCACGTTAGAATAGCAGAAATAGAAATACCTTACAAGTAAAAAAACATTGATTTGTAACTAGACTGTCACGTTAGAATAGCAGAAATAGAAATACCTTACAAGTAAAAAAACATTGATTTGTAACTAAAGTCTTATAAAACATAAAAACATAGGGCAATTTTTCTGTACTATAATGAATAATTCATCTCTACTAGTAATTGACTTATTTATTGCATTCGAATGGAAAATAAATTACCAAAATTATGTTTATACATTACAAGAAATACGATTTTTTGTTTCAGAGTGAATCAAAACAAGGAGTTTAATCGCATGCATATTCCAAACATTGCCATTGTGTTTGGACCAACCCTTATGTGGCCGGAAGAAGAATCACTCAACATGGCCCTTGATTTGATGAAGCAAAACCTGGTCATTGAGTGTTTACTTGTGGAGTATTATGACATTTTCCGTTAACTAATTCCATAAGTACTGTGACCCCCTATGTGTGACCGTTTAATTATATGACAAAGTTGATCCAAGAATCACGTTAAAGCTACTCTGTCACGTGATATATCACTCAGAATAGTGTTCGAACACACGTGATGAAAACTAAACTATCTTGAGAACAAATGTTTAAAAGAGTGTGATTTATTGAAAAAGCAGTCAAATGCATAATAGTATTACTAATATATTCTTCTAATAATGTTACCTTCCAAACAACAAGACTAAAGAATCGTGTAATTGCACTGTTAGGGGAACTGAGAGCACAAGTCATGTACTCATAAAAATGGAGATTACTTGTAAAAGGTTTCTGTATGTCCGACTGAAATATGTATTGGTCAGATAAACTTTGCAATAGTGCACATTGTCATTGAATAGTGATTAAGAAAATATTATGATACGCTTCATTTACACCAAATATGGTTAGTATATTTCGTCAACTAAGATGTATTGTATTAATCAACAAACATTTTTTACCATGATAATGTATGGGCCTATTTACAATTGCCTTGTTCTATATGAAGTGTTGTTTGTTTCCTTCACAGGAAGATTCCTTCCCCAAATCTGAATTATAAGTATTCCTCCTTCTACAAAAGTGACTGGTAAAGAGACGTGCAACAGTGTTTTTTTCAATTTCGATTCCGGCAAAATAGCACCAATATTGATGATTGAAAAAATACAAGGATATCGATATGTAAAATTTATCTCGATATCATATTGTTTTTTCTGAAGTAATAATGGGACAGTTAAGCCTATCCTTTAGAGGTACTGGCAGGCAACTGGTTGCTCACTTAGTACCTAGTTATTTATTCTCGGATGGTGACTGCAGGATCAATTCTTGAGTCATGGAAACAAATTATTTTTGATTTTACACTTTTGTTCGACATATATCACATAATATATCCGATATGGTGAGACAATCGATATAGCAAATAACCCTCCATTTACTCCCAATATCAATATCGTATCAAATAATCAATATCGTTGCACATCACTTCTGGTTAAGAACTCAATTCCGCGTGTTGAAAGTTGTGTGGGTTATGTTAGTATAACTCAAAATACCTGTGTAGGTCTATGTGATATTATTCTCCAACATGATGAAGATAACAGTATTGATAAACATGCTAGGCACTATGTGTAGATGTTTTGGTTTTTTCAAAATGTCAAATTGTAACATGTTTTACAGTTTTGTGCATAAACATAAGTACAGTAGTAAGTACACTATCCATAAACAAAGTTACCAAATTTAGATTTATACAGCATTGATTATAAAGACAAAATAATTTATTGTATAGATGTTTGTTTAGTTTATTGTTTATTTTACAAATTTATAAACAATATGGAAAGGTACCTGTATATATTTAGGCTTAGTTTAAATAGTGTTTTACTTACAGTATACTACATACTATTGTATACACTAGAATATATGAGATGCACAGACAGAATAGAGATATTGAAACATAAGACATCCAGAATATTTGTTATAGACGTATAAGATCAAAACCCATACCAATACACCCTGGTTACCGTACGGCATGCAAACCACTGAACACAGTTTAGTGACCACTTACAACCTTGTCACCAATAATCAAACAACAGTGATAACAGCAGTAATACCAATCATCAATATTTAACTTGAACACATCTGAATCTGAAACATTCTAACATGATCTACATCATATACAGAATAACTTCACTGTTGTCTGATTTTAAATACTGTACCAAACCAATGTTAAAAACAATGCATGCTGCAGTACGCACACTTCAAAGTTATGGAATACAAAAAATTTCAACAAAACTACCTTCCGGATGAATGGTGCACACACTTTTGTTCGAATTGCAAGGGACTCTAAAACTCAAATTTGAATTAAAAGATGTTGAATTAAAAAAAAATTGTAACATAAAAGCCTTATGCCCAAACATCCTGCTGAGTCTTCATCACTTGTTTTTATTATACTATTTGTATATACAACAATACAATTTGAATTAACAGAGTTTGAGGTAACGTCACAGGCAGTCTCACTATAAACATAGCGCGGAATTAACTTTTTTAGTAATTTCTTGAGAACGCTACCAGTACACAATATTAAAAACCTGATAAATGCCCGAATTGTGAAAAAAGCAAGATTTAAAATAGGACAATATTTGAATCATTCATTACGGTTGTTATTGGTAATGTAAAATAATTACGGTTAAGTACTTAATTACCCAGTAATGATAAAAATATTTGAAACGTTTTGAATCAAGTGTTTCAATTTGTCCAAAACAATCATTTATTACCTTTTTAATATTGTAAATCTTTCTCAAGATATTACAAGAAAACGTGAATTTCACGCGGTTTTTTAGTGACACTGCTTTTGCCTTGAAAAGAAATTACTGGAGTATGCAATTGTAAAAAATAAAGGCCACACTCAGATGTCAACTTGAAAATCATAATTGGGTGGTTCTCGTGGGATAACTGGTGGTTCAGTTGGGATCTCGGAACTATCTATGTCCAACAGCTGTAATCTTACTTCCATATCGAGAAGTCCTTCAAGCTCATCCTCCATTGTTTTACTTTTCATGTCTTTACCTGTTAGAATATTGACGGCATCTAACCAATAGTCGAGAGTTACTTGATCCGGCGCCATTAAGTCGTAAGAAGCTCCTGTATCTGCATCCAACATCAGCGAGAAGGCAAGGTCGTATTCCGGTTTGAAAATCCTGTAACAGAAATCAAATTGAACATAAATAATAGTACTGTGATTTAGATGAAAAACATACGTAGTAGTATTGGTACATCCAGAAACATGATAAAAATAGCAAAAGAAATGTGATTTTATAACATTCAGCTTTATATCCCAAAAATCACAAATCAAGGTACTTCCCTAAATTATTAACACAAACCAGAGTTGGAAATGTTTGTATATAATTTTCTTTTTATTATGCACTTTGTTGTTATAAATATCTCTAGATACACCACAAGAATATAATTGTAGGCAATACTTACTTGGCTTCTTTGATATGTGGACACTTCTTGCCAACTAACACGGAAGATATGTCGACTACGCTTATCTTGCCCGAACTATTTATAACGTTCCTGCCATCTTCATCTCTATCATAATAGTGAAGAGTTCTTTGGTTTGAAGACAGCATCACAAATGATGTTCGATTCTTCGATTTCTATAAGGACAAAATAATACATGGTTTAAAATGCTATGTAGGCCTAAGCCAGAAAAGATAATACAAATAATTAATTACTGTAGGCCTAGTTAGAAGAGATTTGATAGTATATAACATAATACAGGCGGAAACATAATGCCAAGCACAAGGGGTTCGTAAGTACAGTAGTACTCTGTCCCAAGGCTGGATCTTCTCCTAGCCAGCACATGGAAGAAAGTGTTTTTACCCACTGAGCATTGTAAGATGCAATTAGTTCCAAATTACTCCATTAATACTGCCACCAACAGCCTTAGAAATGGCCAGGTAACGTCGTAATTACTCGAGATCATTAATTGGGACTCGAAAAAAGAATGGACATTTTTTACACTTACAGTCTCTTCTAAGAGCTTGTTCCATTCTTGTATAGTCTTACGTCTTAAAGGTACCGTAGTATATGTTAGTAAGACTCACATTACGAAGACTAAACTTGGGAAATGTAGTTCCTTGGAGCAGTATGTTCATTCTTTGTTGGCGTATGAGGGACATAATACTGTCCCTGCGACTCTCTCTAAATTCCAAAATGGGAGGCAAACTTTTGATATTCCCCTCCTCCTTTGCTTTCATTTCTTCTTGTATTAGCTCGGATATAGTTGCGTAGTTGAAGTCTCGAAGCTGCATGGTCAAGTTTTTCAGAGAAGATGGTTGATTAGTTAAAGTCTCTCTCAATTGTCGCTGCAAAACCCATATAACCTGAAAAAAGTCACAATAATGACGAGTTTGAAATGTAATAATGGATACTGCAATACATTGTTACATTACTTGGATAGCTGGATGAGCAATAAATGCATTTATTTATTACTACACAGTACATACATTTTAAAAAAGACTAGTTTTTTATGGGAAAACAAAACAAACATATGTGCTACAAAATGCTAAATACTAAAAATCAAATTTTTTTATGGTTCTATATCCATTGCCATTAAACCAAAGATATGCTTATGTCAGTAGTGTTGTGTGTGCAGGTACATAAGTTATATTACACAGCATCGTAAATTTATAAAAATGAAAGCTGGAACGTCACATACACGTGTATTCGTAAAAGTATCTCCAACATACAAAAGATGTTACATTGACAACGAGCTCACCTTTTCTTGATCTGCTCGAGTT
Source organism: Isoperla grammatica (assembly GCA_945910005.1). Lineage (NCBI taxonomy): Eukaryota > Metazoa > Arthropoda > Insecta > Plecoptera > Perlodidae > Isoperla > Isoperla grammatica. The sequence continues at coordinate 24,214,531 of OX246746.1, forward strand.
CTCGCTTTCATATCTCGCCGCGTCTTCCCCAGCTGTAGCAGCATTCGACAAAACAGTTCCTCTAAGAAAGCCCCTTCCTTAAACATCAGCGGTTGATACTTCTTGATGGCGGACTTGGTTTTCTTGACGCCCAACACATCACAGACGAGCTTGGTGATGCGTTGACAGGTCGTCGGGAACGGTTGCCAGGAAGCCTCCTCGGCCAGTAGCATGCGGACGTATTCCTTGGGGTATCGGCGAGCAAAGTACAGCATACAATCCAGAGCCAGGCGGCTTATCGGAGCCAACAGGTCCGATCGAGAGAAATCCAAAGTCGCCGAACGCTGTTGACGAACCACGACGTTATCCACGCTGGCTCGAAGGTCGACGACGGCAGATTTGGACCGTGAATAGTTCTTATCTTGCCTCGACTTGGCCGGGAGAGGGACGGAACAGTCTTGTAGGGACGAAGATTTGCTTTCCGCCAGGTGGGGTGTTGTTCTATTGTCGTCAAGTAGCGACCCCACACTGTGCCTGTTGACATCTTCCTTCACGACCACGTTACACAGCTCGATCACACCCGCAGAGTCGGAACCGGACGGATCGATCTCCGTGTTCAGCTTCTTCTCGCGGAGAGAAAGGACCAACGATTGATACTCGAACAGCTCCTTGGCAACAATTGCACTAGTTTCATCACTCCACAGAAATTCCTTTTCAATAATTTCTTTTGTTTGTTTGGATGCCATAGATTGAAGGATTTTCTTGTTTCTTGAACGTCCCATTGCTATCATGAGAGTCAGAACGTTTTTCTGTATCTCTATACTCTCTCGATAACAAAGAAGTTGTATTAATTCCGACATTCCGACAGTTTTGTTTATATATTCGTTGCATCCTACACTGACAAGTCGCTCTGCAATGGTGAGCGAGGGTATTAACGTTTCTGGGTTACTTGAAATTATTAAGAACTGAACAATTCTTTCTACAACGACGTCGTCAAGAGTTTTAACGAACTTGTGTTCCATAAAGCAGTTGAGAGCAGCTAAGCAGTTATTCAGCTGAGGGATGGGAAGTTTTGTATCTGTTATCAAATGTATAATTATTTGGATACCGCCCAATTCAAAAAACTGCTGAGCAAAAATGGGATCGACCGCTAGATTGTGTAACCTCTCGAGAGCCCATGTCCCCTCCCCATCCGGATACATCTCATCTTCTGGCCGATAGGTTACCTTATTAATTATTACTTTTGCCATTTCAGAAGGAGAAACAACTAGCCTTAGCATCGAGCCATCTTTAATCTCTCTTCGATTCCTTTCGTTTATGTACCGATATGTGTTACACTTATCAGTGTTAAGGGTAAATGCATACTGACCTTCTTGGTACGGAAGTTTCAACTCGAGACATAGCTCCTGTATTATTTCTGCAAGTGTAAAACTTTGGTTAAGTTTGTATAGATGAGTTGTTTGGCCAATTTCAATTGCTACTGACAGTAGTTCCTTTGCACTGGATAGGGGTAGATTTAGAGGCATGATGTCCACTACAAACTAAGAAGGAAAATACAATTACAAAGATGCGCAGTGTATTTAAATAATGTTGGAACACATTAACTCTTCCTGGGCGAGTCTGTGCTCTTATCTTTCAGGCTAATTTATCTCATATCCTCTTATCTACGCATAGACAGATAAGGAGAGATGTGTGAAATCGAAGCACAAAAAACTATCCCACTGATTAGAGATGAGTAATGCCATGCATATTGCATAGTAGTCAGTGCAAATATACTAATATAGTATGTAATATATATGCTCAGCCTGCAAAGTTTATATGCACATTTTAATATGTGTATTATTATTATTTGTCATCACTAGAACTAAGAGAGTTAGTTAATATATTATGTTATAGTGGGAAGTTATGGACGCCAAGTAAAATTCATTGCAACAACAACTAAACCGTCGCAAAGGCCAATTCATCATCATACACAGTCCATAGTTCTACACTTAACAAATTATTAGTTCTCATAAATTAGATATACACATCGATTATTATCTACCACTGAGGAAAGATGTGACTGCTTTGTAACAATAACTTCTAGGTTTCACAACCGACAAACTTTATTGTTTGTTTGCATACACCATTTAAGAACGTAGGTTGGGTGATAAAGAAGTCCTACCACTGTAGCATAGCTGTAATGTTAACAATGCCAAATTCAGAACCATCCACATACAACATCATAGACCAACATTTTTATATCAACATCTATTTATTAACAAGGATTACTAAGTAGGTAATTATCACACTGAAGATTTCACTTTTCCATTCACATCACTGTGCCAATTGCTTAATTTGCTTTGCTAATTTATTTAACAATAGCTGCTACCCTAGTTAGCTCTATCTGTAACATAGCACTTATAATTACATTCTGTTTCTTGGCTAATGCTCGCACCGGACTGTCCAACATTATTTTGTCAAGAGGTTTCTTAGTTTGTCTGCCATAATTCATTCCGAATCGACATAGATTATTTTTAGATTATTTTTTAAAAATAAAATTTGTCATTGAATTTATGTCAACAATAAATATTGTTCGTTGTAACAAACATTAAATTCGGATTAGGCCCATAATCATCATAATGTCTTGCTTGGTATTGTCCATCACAACGCAGTGACAGTAACAGCACTTTGAACGCCACCCATTCTTTGTATGGCCAATCAAATGACAGCCCCCGTGGCATTCACAGTCAAAACCACAGTCAACCAATAGACGCACGTGTAAGCAGTTTCCGTTCGCGATGGGCAAGGTAGATTTGTTCACACAACATAGAATGGTGTTTTATTTAACTTCCAGTTTCCATACTTAAAATTTATTAATTGAAACAACTCTTGGTTTTTCAACATTGATTTTGTATGGTTTGATGTGGATGTCGGAAGTTTTCAATGTCACAATTTGACATCGATTGATTAAATGTTGAGAGTTTACATTAATTCCCATCCTTAGCATTCGTTGGTGCTCCAGTTGTTTGCAAGAAAAGCTTACAATACTTACATCCATAATGGGGGTAGATGGGTTGACATTGTCAGTGACAGCTGTGGTGACAGTATTCTACTTATTAATTCAAATTTAGGGAGAATGTAATATGAAGAATTGGAACAAAATCCACTAGAAAAGTAATGTTTTTGAAATTGGCAATTTTTGTATGGATCCAGTTCTTCATAATTGCGTTTTGGTTGGGAAATGTGAAAAGTGGTGATTTCTCATAATGGGTAGCAGCGTGTCACTATTAGTAAAACAGACAAATTTGCGAGTTTATTTTACATTTTATTAATATGCAGCATGTACATGTACAGTAAATGTTGCTACTACAACATAGGTTTAGCTGCCCAATCGAAACAAGTTGCATATGGATAAATACTTCTGGCATAAATTATTTAAATAGCATATTATGTAGGTACTTCCAATTTTTAAATTTAAGTGCTCAATTCTAAGGTAACATTTCACTTGACACATAATTAACAAAAAGGTACAATACCATTACATTGAAGTGTTGATAGAAGATCTACCTTTCAAAAACAAATTCTGAGATCATATAGGCATAACTCGATCACTGTGAAGAGATTATCAAAGCAGCTCTCAAGCGTAAGAGGGCTCGTTTACAAACAACCAACATACACGTATTACTGTTTGACTTTGTACTCGCTGTAATTGTTAAAAGGTTATTGTAGTTAACTCTGATTGTTAGAAATTGCAAGTCAAATATAAAAAGTCGAAATCTACTCGTTTTAGTATTACTACCTACTTGTGAATGACAATAGCATAGCAGCATACTAAATCTGGATTATATGAGACTTAAGAACATCAAAACAATCCCAAGCAAGTCAATGAATGTGGCATTAGATAGCTATACTATATATTGCACAGTTCATAACCAGTACGATATGTACGATAATATTCTTCAATGTTCTTAAGGCTACGATGCTTTCAACTGACTTCAGTGAACATGCTTTTAAATAATATAGTATTAGTAGAGCTAACTAAATAATAATTCAATGTCTAAGCTAAAAGCAGCAATGTGTTAAATTACTACGAATATTTCTGATACATTATACAAAATCTAAGTGAAATCGTGTTACTGTATATGAATTATAAGCTGTTAGTTTAAGTAAATAGTATTTATTATAAAGCTACACAGTATCTTGCACACTTAACATGGACTACTTCATCAGATACAATTTTTTAAAATAAATAGTAATTTTGTTTTTGAATTATATATTGATAACTACTATAAGGAACTTAAGGTGTTTACTACCAGTACTTGTATTGTATTCATTGTTTCATTGGTACTTTGTAAATGTGTTCATGCAAGTCCTATAGCTACGACACATAACTTATTGGGATAACACAGTATACATAATCTTGCCAAATCACAGACTCATTGCAATTAGAACTTGTTCGACATATATCACTCTTTCCATGCAATTAGGTAACAGTACACATATTCTCATTCTCCATATTTGTAATTAAGTAAAATCATGCGTGTTTGCATGTATGTATGTATGTATGGGCTTAAACATGCATTTGGTTTCGAGAATCTCGTTTTAAAAAGAAAAATATAAATTGATGAATCAAGAATTACACTGTACTTATTTCAATAACTTAAACAATTTACGTTTAATATTTTTTTATCAGAAACAATAACATGATATAATTATTAATTTGATGATTCCAATGTTTAAAAATTAGCATTCAAGATAACAGTAACAAGGAATAATCCAGTCTCTCAATGCTTTTCCTACTAAAATATGGTCTGATCTTACACAAATAACAATAATAATTAATAGCTCATGTATGCAGTGTTTGGATTGAGACTCTTAAACACATGTTTAATGATTTTTAAGATAACTTTTACTGAATAAGAACTTTTTTGGCCAAAGCTCCATGAAATTTGCATTTAATGATAAAACAGAATTGTGGTGTGGTGGATTATCGGTAAAATTTTATGGACATTTGGCAATATTAGGAAACTGTCCGACGATGTTTCCACCTTGATATAATAGATATGTAAAAGAAACTTTAATGCAATGATGAGACAATATTGCTAATAACTGGTAATTTACTTTGTACAATTTAATCTTAGGCCACAAGAAATATTGCAATTTTGGCAAATTGACCAACTTCTACACAATTGCTATTACAGTAATTACAGCTATTGAGAATCTCGAGTTATCTCGCATCAAATCTTATAAATCGTATTTACTTTACTTTTACATGATTTTGATTGTTGAACATGGTATTCTTAACATAACCTAATCTGTATGATATACGTATTTTTTCAACAGGTGACAAATGTATGTTTTTACAGGGTCCTTTGTCCCTACTCCCTACTAACTGGTTGTATTAAATGGAAGTGCATTGAATCATGATTTTTGAAGTCCATAACCATATTGTACAGCTACACCATAAATTGAGCTAAAATGTGACGTTTGATATATACTAATTTCATGGAGCTCTCAGGATATATAATTAATTACGTACATTACTTTGTTACTTCTTGCAAACGAAACCCATATTTAAACAAATGTATTTGATGTCAATCATCTGTTAGGCCGAGATATACAACAAAATTAAATCTGTCGCCAATAAAACTTTGAGGAATAACACACATGCACAAGCACAATTTCCGATTACAATGCCATGCTATAAAACTACGTGTAACTAGTTTTAGAGGTTTTAAAAGTGTACTCTTGCTGTGTGCCATCGTTTTTGAACTCTTAAGGATTCTTGCTAGCCTTGGTTTAAGTGAATTGAGGCTAGTGCTAATACCATCTGGCTACAAGAGATTTTTTGCCAAAACTTGTTGAACTTTTTGAAGAAAAAACATAAAGATGCATTCTATCACAAAAGATAAAATTAGCCTAAGGAAGCTATCATTTGAATTTGATAAAAATATTGTCTTTTGTGTGATAAGAAATATTAATTTTATAAAAATACTTTACGGTAAATATTGAATTCCTATCCAAACCATAGGCTTGATTGCTCTCATATTATTACTAGGCCTAGCTACAACTTAACTACAGGTGGACTAGGGTCATGCAAGTGGTAGTGTACAGCCCATCACCTCTCTCTAGAATCTTAGAAACATAACCTAAGAGCAGAATTATGTTTTGATACAAGGTAGGCCTATTTGACATGAAACGCTGATGCAAAATCGTTCAGAATTTAAAATAATTTGAAAAGATCAAATTGATAATGGTAAGGTCTCCAAAAAATATCGCGGATAGTAAAAAATGTACCTTAATCAAATCGTTAAATAAAATACAATGTTCTCTAGAGATCTAAGATGCTTGGATTTTTCTTGATGTCAGTCTAGAATGTTATGTGTAAGGTGTGAGGTGTCCGTGTCTGTTGTCAAACTATCTAAACTAAGCCAATCCAACAAAACATACAACTACTTGTGAGTGTGCGAGAGGGTAGATGTAATGAACAGCATGCTAGCTGGCAAGCCACTCAAATGACAACCGACCTTACAGAACGCAATGATGTCACAGTATTCTTCACTTAGCATGTTCTGTTTACAATTTGAATTTGAATACATAATTGTTTAACAACACCGAAATAAATTTTAATCATCATGTAGGTGTTTAAAAGTGTAGGCCTATAGAACTTGAAGTGAGGCGAGTTAGTCGTTTTACGTAAAATTACTTAGCCTAATTTTTACAACATTAAATTTTTAAATTTTTTTTATTTAAAAACCATCTGTAATTCAGCTGGGTAGTAGACAACAGCTAGTTTTTGTGACCATTAAAATGAAGAAGTAAATTTTGGAAACCTTTACAAGCAGCAAGAGTACACTTGGTTGGTGTCCAGATGCAACCAAAACAATAAGCTGCCAAGAGTTACAATAATAAAATTAAGAAAAATATAGTAATCAAAGGGTGGACTTGAGACAAGTAAAATAAGTCTCAAAAGAAAATATATGGTCTGAGTCTTGACTAGAATGTCAACATATTTAATTACAAGCATCTAAGGAGGCATTTGGAAACAGTAGGCTCGAGGTATTTGAATATTTAAATTGAAGTTTAAAAATAAATTTAGAAATAAACAACCAACCATAGATATAGGCCTATGGTAAAATTACTAAGATTTTGTACACATTTACGTATTCCTAACTTGTACCTAAACAATTTATTCACAACAAAATTACAACAATAACAAAGTTGAACACTTAAAACACCTAGCCTTCTAACCAATTGATCTACAACATCACTGTAGTTATATAGGGTAGTAGTGGTTACAAGCGGTCAGTGGACGATGTTTTGGTGGCATAGGCCTACACTAGAGTTGTGTGAGTAGGAGCATTGACCCATGAAACAAGTGATTTTCAACTAGTCTAGAAACTAGCCTGAACACTATTAAATACACATAGGCCTATACACATATGAATCACTAGCATTATTATTTATGAACACAAAAGAACATCAATATACCTGCTATTGCATGTGGTGAAAAGTAAAGAGGTAAATTGTAAAGCTACGTAATTTAATTTAAATATAATTTTATATATATATGCCAAACAGTGTCTTGCTTTTATTCAGGTACTGGCACTATGATTATCATTGTGTATTTGATAGTGATACATTTAGTACAATTTTAGTATCCACAACATCTAGAAATGATGTCCTACATCAATATCTAAAATTTAGATCTTTTACACATTCAAGTTGGGTAATTTAGCCCATTGCCATATAGGCCTAGCTGGATGAGCAATGAACAATAGTAATTTAACAAATAATGCAACATCTCTATAACTACAATAATTTTGTTCCCATTTCTATTCAAATCTTAGTTAAAGTAGGTAAGTAAAAACCTATTAGTATTAGTTGATACTTAATACTCATATAATTTAGTACATGTACAGTTAAGATCAACAAGTCGTATGTATAATATGATACACTAAAAAGTAAAATTACAGTAAACATAACATGACAAGTATAACACTGCAAGTACAGAAGAAAGATGACCATCTCTCAATAATTTGGAAGATAGAAAGATGGAGAAAGAAAAGGAAGAGTGGACGGCTATCAAGTCAACGTTTTACAGAGATTAGAACAAAGAGTAGGGCTAACAGCTTACCTTTAGCCCCAAGGAGATAGCTGCCTTTACAGGACAAACTCATTCAGGACCAAACAGTTACATGTATACATTGTATACAGTAATTGATTAGTGACCACAATGAAGATTCTACAATGAAAGATGACTAACGCTACTCTTATGTACATCAGAAACGTGTAAAATCTAACTTTGTTAATTAATAACACAATCAAATAGGCCTAGACACATCAAACTAGAATTTAAAATACCATTAAGTAATACTATTGAATTGTACAAATGAACTGTTGCCTACTTGTTCATTCAGAGTTTCGTATGCTTGACATTATCAGTCCAGTAATTTTGAATGGTCATTGCCTCCAGGCTGTTCAAGAATGAGTCGTTGTCCAAGCTGTACATTTCCTCAGAGTTCTCCTGAAAAAAAAAAATAAAACAAACAGTCATGTTAGATAAGCCTGGAAATAACAACAATGATTGAAAGCATTAATTTTAATTTTCAGTCAATACTTCAATTAGAGAAGGGGAAAATCATGTTGTAAGCATTGTGTGGTAGGCTAATAAAGAAGTAATAACCTAGGAGGAAATAGGGCCTGGCTTCCAGCTAACCCACTTAGCCCCAAGATAGGTTTCTGACAAGTTTAGGGTAGGCCTCTGTCTGTCGTAATTGGCGACGAAGCTAATAGTCTATTCCAGTACGTTGTTACATTGAAACAGCCTACTAAATAAAAATAAATAGCCTAAATAAAAAACAATAATAACAAAGAGTAGGCCTAGGCTGTTAGGCCTATATTTCTTTGGAGGGCTAGTTCTGAAGTTGTGATAAGCCATAGTAGGTCTGCTACACATTGTACATTTTTGTTGTAACCACTTTCAATTGTAGGCTAGTAATGGAAGCCAAAATCACTTCACAAAAATGATCCTTCTGTAATAACGAATTATTGTTGTAATGATTCCTAATTAATGTTCCAAACGTCTAGGCCTAAGGGATCAGGCAGGACCACAAATAAATGATGTTCTAATGATAATTTCTTTGTAACAACTTCTATTGACTCAACTAATACATATTGAGTTTGAGTGCATTTATTTAGCATTACATTGCATTTGTAAATAAAAATAGCTTGTCTTACCCTCAAAGTACTGTCGTCAATGTATCCACTTGAATCGGGGTTGCTGCATTTGTCATTCAAAGTTTGTGGATTGTTTAGGTATCGGCGACGATATAGCACACAACTGACAGAACCTAAAAATGAAAAAATAAAATGCAGCTAATAAACACCACAATTTAAAAGTTGACCAGTAGGTCTACCAGTGCTGATTTAAGATGCTATGATTAAGAACCAAAATAAAATTAGTTCAGATAAAATGCAACAATTAATTCAAACTACATGAATTATTAAGATTCACATTGTAAACATGCTGATTTTCAAATTTCAAGTAGGGATTAAATGTTGACATACATTTAAGATACCTAATTTATTGCGAGTTGCTATGTATATAAATAATCTACAAATGTTTATACACTGACAAATGACATGCAACCTTCCAGCCAACAGATAGGCTCAACCTACTACATAGACTACCGGTACCATAAATATCTACGGATTCTCACTGATATCAAACACAACCAAGATAGCTGGCACAGTAATAACACGTGAGACTAACTCGAAAGGTTGCTAGTTTGATTCCGGCCACTGACATTCCTTATTGAAGGGTTTTCCAAGGTTTCCTCACATAAGGAGAATGCTGGGATTCATTCAGTTCTATAAGACGTAACCTACATTTCTTCCTAACTATCCAAATTCCACGCAGCCCAATACACTGTACTGCTCATGTGAAGAGGAGCATTTAGGTAAAACTGGCATGTTAGTAGGGATGTCAATACCTGGAAATAGTTGTACTCGGGTACCCTCGCGCCGTACCCGACTACCCGGGTAGTAAATAATACTGAATACGCGTTTTATCGTCATGGGTGTCAAATGATTCGCAAAGTTGTGGAACGAGACATTATATTGTTAAACGGTATCAGGTTGCATTGTCTTCAATCCAAAACGATCGCGGAAGTATTCAACAAAGCTACAAAGCTTCAAAGCTTGCGTCTCCGCTACGGTAGGCACGTACAATGAATCCGGTGGTTGGCCGCGTCAAAGCGATGACCTCATAGTCCGAGCTCGAACATGAGAACATGATTGCGGTAAAGCTACGACGGGCGGGTGCACTCCCTCGGACTCGCAACCGTTCCGCAGCATTCTTCCATAGGCCTACAGAAGATGATACTAATTGGGCTTTACGTCTCATTTTTTTGCAACAATGGCTAATCGAGACGAGGGGGGGGGTGTGGGTGTCAAGTTAAATGCCGGGATATTGAAAAGGGCGGCTCCCACGCTCGCACAAAGACGCCAGTAGGAAATATTGCAATGTTGAATTGATTTCGTTTTGAACAGAAGAAGGGAACGGGTAGTACCGGGTAACGGGTATTGAAAAGTTGGAACATTACCCCTGTGTACCGGGCAGGTAACGGGTACCCGTTGACATCCCTACATGTAAGCGTTAAGGATTCCTACACAAAATTATTAGGCCTAGGGCCTATATACCACAACAATAATTCAGCAAAAAAAAAAAAAAAAATGTGCACCTGACAGTGACATCACTACCAACCATTGCAAAGAACACGGGTGGTAAAGAGCCTTATTTACAGTACGGTTCTATATACTCCGAATCCGACGCTTAATGCTGCAATCGAGACGGGGTGTTATGTAAATATGTACCCGTTTAGCTAAGTCATACTTAAATAATGATGCTTAAACCCAACACGTCTTGAACACAATGAGGAAGTTACAAATAATGTTTCATGTACCCTAGTTACCACTAGGCAGATGAGATATTGATTAATAATAATAACTTAAATGGTAGGTAGTTGCATTGACTAAATTGGAAATATATAATATACTGTAGAAGATTTTTTTTGTCAGAAATATTGTAAAAATCATATGGTTGCTTACCAATTAATATTACACCAACAACGACACCCATGACAATTCCAGTAATTGCCATAGCATTCAATGTTTTCCCTCTGGAATTGACAGAGTCATCAATAACCGACTGAACAATGCCTGATGATACTTTTGTTGACTCTTCAATATTACTATGATCAAAACTGACAACACTTATTATGTTCTCTTGGTGACTTTTGTTTTTGTGTTGAAATTCTATCGAACTGATATCAGTCTTATCCCCATACGTAGTATTGCCACCCATGACAAATGTTGAATTGTCATTGTCTTCCAAATCACTGTCTGTAGAATTGACTGATAAGTTGTTACTACCATTTACATTTTCTGTAGCGTGATCCATGTTGTTTGAGTTTTCCGAATGATCAGTAACCATTAATGATACGGTTCTCTCTGTAGTTGTTATGTTATCTAGCAACTTCTCTTTCCTTTCCTCTTCAGTCTTTTCGTTTGTAGATATAAATTGAGAATCTTTACCAGTTGTTATCTCTGGGGGTTTTGAAGTACTTGCCACGGCCTTCACACGAATATTCGTACTATTAATAAAACTTCCTGTTGGGTTATACGGGCCATCACTCATCGGCACTTCTTCTAAGAGAATGTCCTCCCCCACTTTCACATCAACTTGTTCGATTCTAGTATGCTTGTCATGAAAACCCAATACTTTTGGTGATACTTTATCAATCCATATTATTTTGCTATCTTCAGCGCCTTTAGGATGAGGCCGTTCAATAAAGGGACCACTATGTGGCAAAGTGTGTAGAGTGCCACCATTACCATTAGTCGTACCTACCGAAGACGGCGTGCGTGTTTCTAAGGATGTTATTGCATTTTTATTCGAGACCTTTTTTTCTTGGTTTTGAAGATTGTCATTAAGTGTTGCCTTCTTTAGATCTTCAGATGGTGACTCATGATCTGAAGAGGAATCGGTTTCTTCATAGTCAGGAGTTTCTTGGACATGAGCTAGTTGTGGAGGTGTTAGGTCCTTGGTAATATCAAATTTAGCAGTAGTTTGATCTTTTACTAAATAATGAGACCACTGTTCTGAGTTGGTACTTAATTGACTTTGTACAGTTGTCACTCCATGCTCCTTAGGTAACTCTAAATATGGTCCATTCTGGTGTCCATTCTGCACAGTAGAAGCCAATGGCAGAGATGCAGCATAAGCCAATGGACTCCACGGAAATAATGACACCAACACTGAAACAGGTAAACAGAAGAAATAAATTAAAATTTACAGGTTCTGGGCCATTAGGCTCTGGGTCAATAGGCTCCAGTGATTATTTTGACAAACATCCACCGTAAAGTTAAAAACATATACAGGCCTAAACCTAGAAATTTCAATTTTAAGACTTTCTATCTAAGATCTCTTCTTTCTTTCTTCTAAGACTTTCTAGATTGATATGAATATGACTCAAAATGTTAATTCATAATCATAATCATAGATCAATTTAAGTTGAGAAACCTAGATAGCAGTATTCGATCAAAATTCAAAACTAAACCTAGACCTACAGAACTTCAGCAATGAAGAGAATGACAGCTCTAAAAAGTCTGGCACAGATGATGAGATGTGCTATGTGAGCTATGCCTACCTCGATTGGAGAAGTCAACAAATAGGCCTACACAGCTTTCACCTGCTGCCATGAAAGGCTTATTACTCAACATGTCACCTTGAAAATTCAATAAACCTTCTCATGTTAATAAATGTGTGCATAGGCAGTATAGGCAGTTAACCTTGAATGTTAAAAATCCCCCTGGTAAGCAAGGAGCCCAAAGGAGGATTCGAAAAAGTGTACTGAAAAGGAGCAACAATTGCTACAACACACTGTGCGACACAAAGAAATATTAAATACATATCATGATTCATGATTGAGGGATAAGTGGTTCAGGAAATATAGGCAAGGTACACCAACATTAGGAGTTAGAACGAAAGAGAAATGGACTTCCTTCATCAGACAAGACAATCCTGTACGTAACATGTGATTTTATACCAGGTAAAAAAATGTAGGCCTATGCACCAATTAAAATTAATGGGTTTGGGATGGGGAGGAAGGGGATTTATTAGCAACTAATGATCTGTTGAGAAAGACTGGGATAGGATAGTTGTTTGTCCTTGGACCTGACAAGTATTTTGGGTTCAGTTGAGCTTGTGTGAGAGTGGGGGGGGGGGGGGGAGGGTGTTTACGTTACCACAGACTTGACAATGTGCAGTCTGTTCTAATGTAATGTTACTCACTGTTGGGGCCAACCTATTGATGGAAAAGATGAATGCGATTTTTGGGAGGCCAAATATCAACTCCCCAAAATTCGGGCCGGGCTCCGGCTTTATGTACTCGGGGTTCATAAGGCCGGAGGCCGGCCCGAATTGTGGGCTATCCACACATCACTAATATTTTGTCATCTGTAATTTACTAAGCAGCAGTAGCAGTGTGTTAGTAGATAAGTAAATTTGAACATAAGAACTTAAGAAGACTAGACCTACCTACCTTAGTAACTAGGTTAATTAATTCTATATATAGATCTAACCATGTTTAAAACTTCAATACTAGGCCTAGGCCTAGATTAAAGTATAACAAACAGATATTAGATACAATACAGACACATGACCTTGATCCTTTGTCCCTCGAAACATGAACTAATAATAATAATAATTAATACCTAATATAGGGACGTAGCCTAATGAAATACAATCAATAGGCCTACAACAGAATTGATACAAGTTTCACACTTTTGTCTTGCAGTGAGCAAGTAGTTTTAAAATGTAATATTGAGGTACTGGTAGGGTACCCTATGCATTAGGGCCTATATCCAAAATTTGTTTTATTTTTTAACATTGCATGAAACCCATTTTTAAAAATTTACACCTACAAGTTTAGCTATTATGAATATCTTAAAAAACTAAAAGGGCGGCTGAATTAGGGTTACCAACTTGTATCAACTGGAATTCCGGACAAAACGTTGATGGCAATGAAAAAAAGGGGTCTGGGACGAAGCCCCAGCCGCCGGAGGCGAAATTTTTATGGACCCTTTTTACCTTCAAAACAGAACACGCAATTTAAAGATTGAATTACGGATATATAGTTGGATTGGAATCTGGGATCAACTCCTACAATAATTATTAATAATGATAACGTCGCTACAACTTAATTCTAGCAAATAGGCTACCTTTTGCATCTTTACTTTTTGAAAGAATACCTACTTTTTTCCCTCCTTGCAACTTTCAGAAGTTCTTTGTTTTTGGACACATGTTCAAAAAACTCCATACACGTAAAGTAAAGTACCTACGGTAAGTAAAGAAGCGACAAACTAACTTTTATTCCAAGGTTCCAACTGATGTACCAACTTTAGAGAAAAAAAAAAACACTAATTTACTGTAGGCCTAATACTCTAAAATACAATAAATATGTACGTAGTGCAAAAGGAACTTTTCGCAAATTCCGGACAAAGTGCGTCAGGAATGAGGCAATTCCTCTTTCCGGACAAAGGCATCCAAATCCGGACTGTTTGGAGAAATTCCGGACAGTTGGCAACTAGGATAGGCTGAATGTTTGAAAATTGAGCAACAAATGCAATGTCAAGTAAAAGGGCATCAAGTCTATAGCCCTAGAACATTTAAAAAGATCCAGGCGTATAATATCCTTAGATCAACAAAAAACATTATTGACAAGTTTGATGTCCCCAATCAAAATCTGGCTACACATCTGTTTAGCAACAAAATAAACATGCACGGGAAATGCAATGCTCCTACCTTGCAGTTTTAGCGTGGTGATCCAAAACCAATGCATCCACCAATACAGCGTCATGTCTTCCTCATAGTATGAACCTGTCAAACAGTACACAAACATAATTAGCTAGGGCCCCTAGCCAGTAGGCCAGTAGCCAGTATACCTACATTGTTTCCTCGAAAATGAGTGCAAACATCTACCGGAAGCACCAATCAAATTAATTTTAAGATTATGAGTTAGGCCTATGTGGTGGGGATGTCAATACCCGGAATTTTTCGTACCCGCATTACCCTGGTAACAAAATTAATTTTTATAGGTCTTACATGGAATGAAGTGGAAGCAGAAAGATTGCGGGAACATCGAGAAAGATGGAAAGAACTAGTAAACAGACCTCCGGTAGCAGAGGCAGATAAGGAAGAGGATTAGGATGAAGATGTGGTTGTCTCTGGCCTGGCTAACCAGCAAAGAAGATGAAATGGAGAGCTGCTTCCCTCAACCTGACTGTAAAAGTTGGATATGAGGCCAACCACCAAGATATATATGGGGTGTCCAATAATTCACAATTTTGTGGATATAGGCCTACTCATAGCATTAGTAAACCTTAAAACAGATTGCATTGTGTTCAGTGCATCTCTCCCTCAAGTATTCGAAATCATTGTTTACACGCAAACTACATCGCGCACGCCCACTACGAGCTACGGTACAAACAAGAACACTGATCGCTTATGTGTGGCATATGACATCATAGTCCAAGTTCGGACAGAGTGGACAAAGCACAAAGACCCCGCAATTATGATCTTTTTTGTTTGACAGAGAAAAAATGACTAATGAAGGGTAACGGGTAATGGAAAGTTGCAACCGCACCCGTTGTTATGTTAAGTTTATATTGTATGGGATTAGTTAACATATTATTAAAAGCCTGCATAGTATTGGTAGGTCTACTGGTAGTCTATAAGACTTATATTTAACCTAACCTTGGTTAAATCCTAATCCAATTATGCTTCTATTTTAATAGCCACAGCCACTACCCTTTCCCACCCATTTATAGCCTACTGTGAGTAAAACTTGTTTCAGTTATAAGGCTTCTTCTTTGGCAAAGCAAGGCCTCCACAAGAAAAACACGAGGATTAGTTATGGTATTGATCTTTTGCATTGAATTGTGTATCTTAGCCTACAGGCTACGTGGTAATTAGAATCTTTATTTACTTTCTATACAATTTAATGTGGAGATGCCTCAGAGCAGAGGTGCTTAGGCCTATTAGTTGAGCTTTTCTTTCATTGGCCTACAAATAGACACACGGAATTATTAGTAATATGTTACACAACTTTGAAGATAAAAATTCAAACCAGGGATGCAGGAAATAGGCTACCATAGTTTACTAAATAGCTACTAATCAGCCTGACTAATCAACCACGGCCACTAAGCCGGCTTGGAAGATGAAATAAATATTGTAGACCTTGGGCCAGCTATAACCCCCCCTCCTACCCCCCCGGTGCGGAAGGTCTGAAAGTGGTTTTGAGTACTTTGATATATTGACTTTCGATTTTCACTTGTTAGCCAACATGGTTTTGGTGGGTGCACCCACCAGGGGTGTCCAAATGTGGTACTGTGAAAACCATAAAAATATTAATTGAGGTATGTTGCCAGTTCAAAGAATTAACTATTTTTATAAGGATGTACTCTTTTATACGTAAGCTACTAAATAATACAATTTGTTGATTTTGAGGGTTACACAAACTAGTTATCTATTCATGTTTTGTTTTTATTTCGAGCAAAACATTTATATAGTTTGGCCGCTCTGTAACGCCCCACCCCTCAAATAATGGAAGGTCTAAAAGTGGTTTCGATTACTATTATGTATGTACTTTTGATTTTTACTTGTTAGCCAACATGGTTTTGGCGGGTGCATCTACCAGGGTTGTCCAAATGTGCCACAGTACAAATCGATATTAATATTATATGCAATTCTTGAGAATAAATCAAAATAGTTGTAAGTATATAACCTCACGCATCTAAAATGCTTGATAACATGAATTTTTTATTTTTCAGGGGTGAGAAAAACATTCTATATACATTTTATGTGAATTTTTTAGGTTAAAATGTATCATGTTTGCCCCATCTGTAACCCCCCACCCCTCCAATATTGGACGGTCTGAAAGTGTTTTTGTATACTTTGATACATGACCTTTTGATTTTTACTTGTTAGCCAAGATGGTTTTTTGTGAGTGCACTTACCAGGGGTCCAGGGCTATCCAAAATGTCGAAATAGTGAGCAATATTAATGATAATTGTGATTTTGACAATAAAATGAACATTTTTGGAATTAAGTAACCTTTAACACATTGAAATTGTTAATTATACATTTTCCCATTTAAATGGTCGCACAACACAATATATAATACATTGAATTTAATAATTTATACATTTTATTTGTTTACTTTGAGCATAACATGTATAGGGTTTACCCCATTTGTAACCCCCCGTTCCCCATATGCCGGAAAGTTTAGAACTGTTTTTAGATACTTTGGTACACTGTCTTTCGATTTTAGCTTGTTAGCCAACATAGTTTTGGTGGATGCACCCACCAGGGGTATCCAAACATGGCGAAATAAGGAGCAATATTGATGTTAATTGCGATTCTGGACAGTAAATTAACAATTCTGGACGTATATATTCTTTAACATTCAAAATACTTAATTAAATACATTTTTCCATATAAGGGGTGCACAAAACTTTCCATATACATTTTTTGGTTTACTTAGAGTAGATAGTATATATAATTTTGCCAGTGTATGACCTCCCATATTACCCACATTGTGGAAGATGATGGAAGTGGGTTTGAGTACTTGAATAGATTGTCTTCGCATTTTTACTCAATATACAACACGGTTTTAGCGGATGCACCCACCAGGGGTGTCAAAATGTGGCATCTCAAATGTATATACATAAATATTAATTGCGTTTCTTGAGCGTTTATGTAAGTATGTTTGTTATTTTGTGACTTTTGACTGTTCCACCAACTAAGTGACATGCATTTGTATTATAAAAGCTGCACAATCCTTAAATAAACGTGTTTCTTTTTTAACGACGTTAATTAATGAAAAAAAAATTAAATTAAAAATTAAAACAATAACCTAAAATGGATATTATTCTATGGAAATCACATATTACAAACAATGTTAATACACTAACATATATTTCAAAGCTACAAAGAAAAAAAATGGAAACTTCTCACCTTTATTAGCTAATAGTGCAAAAAATAGCGATCGAAGATGGATTTTGACGTTTAAAGCGTGATTACCCCTGAAAATGTATCATTGACATGTATAATAAATTACTTATTCGTAATGTACTCATCAAGACCTTTCATTAGAGTGGTCGCAAACAACATTTGTGACTAAAGAATTTCATGATGTCCAAAAAGACACAGGGTGATATCTCCGAAGATAATGGCCAATTAGGTCTCAAACAATTTTTATAAATAAGACAATAATATACATAGTTATAACCTCACGTAAAACTAACTACTTTGTTACTACAAGACTCACAATAAATATTTGTACTATTTAGACCAAAATCTTTGGACACCCCTGGTTGGCTGTTCCACCAAAGTTGTGTTGGCTAACAAGTGAAAATCAAAATGTAATATTAAGAGGTATACAAAACCACTTTCAAACCTTCCGCACCGGGGGGGGGGGGGAGGGTTTCTATTAGCTGGCCCATGGTCTATTGGTAGGACAGGACAAGTCCTTTTGATGCTTAAAAGATAGCTCATGAAATAAGATCATGGTAGCCTATTGAATTTCATGATAATGATTTCATGGGCCTACCTACACCTCAGTAGGGCCTACATAGGGCCTAATCCAATAATAGCTTTCTTGATAGGGTATGCCTGTGTGCGGGTGCCCATTGTCAGGTGCTTAGCCCCATCCCCTTTAACAAACACATGTAACCTTTTGTTATTAAAGAAACTTATTTAGTTGGCTGCAGTAGGTAGACTACTAGGCTAGGGCCTAGCCGTATTAATAACGAACGACGGTTAGTTGTAATCCAGCAAATCAAGTTGCAACTTGCAATGCAACCAAATACAAATTATTGTTTCGTAGAGTTTTTTGAGTGTTCACTCAAAGCGTAAGACTAGGCTAGGCCTAGGGCCCTAGCTAAGGGATTATCCTGGGCCCTAACCTAAACGAATCAGGCATTGGGCCAATGCCTACCTAGGCCTAGGCTAGCTCTAGACAAAATGTACAGCCTGCGGTTCTACGAGTGCACTTAGCCTACTTTTCCTGTCAACCATGAAGAAAGAAAACAGTTCCATACACTGATAAACCACCATGCCTGCATTTCGCAACCGCATCCTAAGCCCTAGGCCTATGTCTAGGCCTAGCCTAGCTTAGGCCCAAATGACTTTTGGGACCTAGCCTACAGCTAGCCTAGGCCTAGGCCCCTAGGCCCTACGCTAGGTCTTACTGAAAAATCGAACATTAATAAGTTTTTAGAGACAAACAAACCAAAGGAATAAATTGATGGAACCTACCGTTAGGCCTACTCAATGTTCTGTCAAGCAAACGAAAGAGAAATGAAAACAAAACGTCAAGTTTTTTAACAGCTCTAGCAGACGTAGGCCTAGCTTGTGAGTTACCTCACAGAAACACAGCACAGACAGATAGTTGAACTATCATAGACCAATTCACAATAACGTTGCCACCTTCGACAACTGTACGGTAATCTTAAAATGTTATTATTTACAAATTAGTATTTCGCGTTTACCAAGATCAAGAGCTGAATCACGACCGTATCCACTGGACAGAAGCACACAAGCGGGGAACGAGATTTCGACTGCGGTAATCGATAATCGAGAGTCGCATTTTCGTTCGTTCACTGCCTTCTTGTTTGTTATTGTTGTTGTTGTTGTTGTTGTTGTTGTTGTTGTTGTTACAAGTTGCGCGGGCGGTTATTTTAAATTATGTAAATATGCGTTCCATAACCATTCCCATTCGAGTAGCACTAACCACGAAGGGATGAGAAGAGTAACTGACAAGGCCAATTAAAAGAAACGGAGTTATTAAAGGGGGTAGAGGATTGTATAAAAATGAACGTACATACAAGCCAAAAAGATTGATAAATCTCGTCAATCATTTTGTTAGTGTGATTCCTTTACTGCTCATGCAATTCGATTCGAATAGTCTTCCACCTGCTATTAGAGACGTCTACCAACAAAATTGTTAAACTCAATGACTGCTACTCATAATTACTTTGGCAAGACGATTAGTTGTAACACAAGCGATAAAGATAGCTTAGTGGTAGCACACGAGGCATTCGGGAGGTCGCCGGGTCAGTACCCCCTACCAGAAATCCTGACTGACGGTATTTTTCGAGGGTTTCCTCAGGCGTAAGGCGAATGAATAATGGGATCAAATCATACCAACAACCCTCTCACGCATTCTTCCCCAACTATTCCGAATACCACAACACTTTAACTCTTAAGTTCGTAATTCATACATAGGAAGCCTGTCCCAGGATAATGTATTCCTATAGTTCCATGACTAACTATTCTTGTGCGAATGTCACATACTTATGTTACCGCAGGAATGTGCTCGTTTCATGCATGCTGTTTTAACAAGAGGTTTTCTGCTTATAGAGTAAACTAGCCTCATTCACAGTCTCACTGTTTTTAGAATTACAATACACGGACGAAAACTATACTTGCTTGGTACTGTGTCACATTAAAGTAGTTATAATTATTATTATTATTATAAAAACTATTATTATTACTATGTCACACACACAACAGAATTATACAATTCCACAAATGTGTTTTGATAAAAACAAACATAAATAATTTATGTATAATTATTCAACATTAAACTCAAAATCGATATGAGTTAGGAACCATAGAAGTAAAATATAGAGTTGGTATTGGTACTTTTGGTATACTTGAACTTAACTATGATATTTCGTCAACATTGGAATAGTTAGCTGGAAACAATAAAAAACCCATTATTAAGTATCGACTCGATTATTTTAATCTAGCTCCAGATTTTGGCAATCTCTAAATTTCCCCGGCCATCGCTTTTTTATCAATCTTCCTTGTATGTGCCTTATCACTCAATATTTTAAAGATACAAACAAATTGTGCAATCTATAAATACATTAGATATAAAAACTGCTAAGTGCAATCTACGCCAAATTGAACTTTATTTGTAGTATGAGCCCTAAAAATAAAAAGAACGAATTTTATATTTGTTGAAAATTTTAAACTTTGTTCCAGATTTTGCTGTCCGCGGTGGCTCGAATGGGTTCGAATCCCGCATAAGGCATCGGGTTTTGTAATTGTATCGTCTTCATAATATATCACCCCTCGTTGACTCGCATAGCATGACTGCAATAAAAGATGTAAAGCAAGAAGAATCATGTTCTAGATCTTCTTTTTTTAGTTTGCTCAAATAATTATACTGTAGCACTACAGAAAGTATGATAAATATCTTTGGTATTATGAACGATCATTAGGATTGTTTTTTTATATACTCCACAATTAGAAATCAAAATAAGATCCCTGGTGGTTATAATATTATACATATTTACTATATAATGATTTTCAATAATAATAAATAATAACAATATTTTATTAAAACTATTGTGAAATCATTTTTTTTTACAGAACTGAAATTAAGACAGAAAATACTGACTCCTGAGTATCGCAGCCATGCAGTAAATAAATACTAAACATATTGGCTGAGAAATCCAGTGTGTTGCGTATAGTAAAAACACTCGAAAATCCCACTGGGGAAGTAAACAGCCAGTAACGCTTACGAAATCACATGATGTAGTTTTCTCACTTTTTCGAGGAGGTGAACGTGAACCATTCTGAGAGCGGTAAAATCGCGGGTTTTAAATACTATGACTACCCCTTGGGCTTATTGGCCGAGAATAAACTTGCAGTGATTACAGGTTGGGAAAATTGAGCCTGAAATATTTCGAATAAGACGTGCTTACCCTAGCACTGAGCATATCGTTTAGTCTTGATATGAAACATATCTAGTAACAAAGTGGCGTAGTCATGACAACGAAACTACAGGATAACAACAGTTTGTACAACGCACCCAGTGGTAAAAGTCGAAACATCATTAAGACTGTTGCAAAACGTCAAGAAGTAAGTACTAGTAGTAGGGATTTCTATTTGTATATCCTCGCTTTGTTTAGATTTGCTGTGTTGTGTGGGGGCAAGCTTGCGTGGTCTGGCCAGTTACGTGATCATAGTTCGGTGCTATGTAGTACCGCCCTAACCTAGCGGCTTACCATGGTCTCATTCCACTGACGAATCACACAATGCCTACTTGTCCACATGATTAACGAGAGATATGCATGAGGACAGTGGACATATTTGTCTTTCTATCGTAGTTTTTCATTTGAATTTGATTGATGACGTAATAAGTTTGATGAAAAGAATTCGTGTGTTCGGTTGAATTTCTAGACAATCGCGACTACGTATTCGTGATTTGTCGTTCCATCAGGAGGCATTATTTCAGTGTGACACCCACGAGACCCTAGAGGTCTCAAGGTGAAAGCCCAACTAGTTGAGACAACTAGTCCAGACAACGTAGTGAATGATGTTTTTCCTCCAGAAGGCCTATCTGCACCGTAAGAATTGTAATCCGATTCCGATATACTTGTGTTTGGACCCTGGCCTAATGACTTGTACACTGATTATACAGTAAAGCTATAAATAAAATCCTTAGTATCAACAAGCTCATATCCAGTGGCGCGCTTACAATATAATTGTTCAGGAGTAATTGCTCCTGGTTCAGGGGAGGGGGGGGGGGGGTGAATGGGAGGGTCCCCTTCTCCGACCGATTCACCCACCCACCAGTAACGTAGTAAGTATCTTGTATAGTTGTCCCAAGACTACCTTACTCATGCTTTCGTCACAAGCGGCTGGTTAGTAGCCAATCAGCGATCGGTATTGGCGCATGTGTGTCTCGGGCGGTTCGCCAGTTGGCTACGACTGCCCCGGATGTGACGAAAGCAGGTGTCAAGTAATCTTGGGACAACTATACCCACCCACCCTTGTCCAAAATTTTAGAGTGGACCAAGCTTTCTAATCCGCATTACATATTTTGATTTGTGCTACCACCATCAGTAATAATTTGAACATACACGTGGCTGTATTTAACTAATAAATTCCTCTGTCAGTCAAGTGCGTACTGGTGATTGGCGCAGTGGTAAATATATTTCTCATGTATAAGCACGCTAGACGGTATACCATGACTAAGGTGGTCCCAGAAAAGATGTGTTGGAATGGAAAGTGACCTTTTACCTTTCAATAACGACAATATGTTTTAATTGAATAGCAAAGACATTGGTTTTGGTTAAAAATACAAGCATTTATCTCTGGTTCTATCTACCAACACATCTCAGTTTCAATATGACCTCGCTGCCCCGCACCGCCACTGTCGTCTACTATGCATTCTCTCACAGAAAGCGAGTGAGTTAGACGCTTTCAGGCTCAGTCTGACATAACTACCTCCCACCCCTCACGACCCCCTTCCCAAGGTCAAACCAAACACGTTCTAGCTAGATAACACATACATCTTCAACACGCTTTTTGAATCATGTGAGTTGATGTATACACCATACTATTGTGTATTATTTGAATTACAAGCAAAATTACAAGCAAATATTAAGGATGAAAAAAATTTGCAAGCTATTTTAGCTGTTGTAATCTTGATACATGTAGCCTGCTCTGTCCTCAACCATAATTTTCTTTCATTTATACTTCGCCACTGTATGTCTTATGAAAGCGGGAATTTCCTAAAGAGTCACATTAATTTCTCCTTCATATGCAACACATTTTTCAAATGTGTCCCACAATACCGTCCCTCTATAGCTACTCTATAGTATTTTCTATATCGTCTCGTTTAGGCGCAAAGATGCACGATGTTGCCACGCAGTTTAAAACTAATTTATAATCATCATCATTCATCCCACAGAAATATCACAATATTATTTGTATAACAATTAATAATACAGTTTTCATGCGAAGTTGCAGTAAGACGACTTGAGTATATACTATATACTTAATATTTGTTGAATACATTTCGAAAAATATAGAAAAAACAAAAGCGTAAGTAAACTGAGTTTCATCCCTTTCAGACCCCACGTCCACAATAGTGGACACCAATTTTTGGATTTTATTACAGTTAAACGGGACGTTAGTTCTCATTGATCGCTGTTTACAAAAATCAAATGTTTAGATTCAAACAGTTTCATTTTTTCCCCGCTGCAATGTGACGAATGGTACCTTTATTAGAGACGTTTCAAAATTCATACTTGCAAAAACAGCTAAAAACAAGAGAATTTTGATATGTCCCGGAAATTTGATTTATTTCTAGTTTGTGTTGCATTTGAGGGAAAAAGATATGAAAATAAGCAAAAAATTGCAAAACAAATCTTTTTTTTTTAACTACTGAGCAAAATTTATTTTGGTCCCAAATTTTGGATTTATATCCAATCCAAAATTTCCCAAAAAATCTTAAAAAGTCATGGCATATTTATTAAAAAATATCTTAAAATCATTAAAAAAATCAGGGAATTGATTGTTAGTGTTTTTAAGTAGCGTTATCTGCTCAAAAAAAGAAGGACTGAAAGGGATAATAAAAGTGAAAAATCATGACGTGTAAGCATAGCTATATTTTGTATTTGGATCCATACTTGTCCCGAAAGAGAATGAGTTCTAGACCCCATCCACATCCATTCATATTACGATATGTTATGGACTATCTCGTAATGTTAAATCTTTTCGTGTCATCCACAATGTTTGCCTATATATCTTTAGGCAGTAGCGATATTGAGCAGTACAAAAATCAGCCTAGAATACGTTGATTGGGCATTAGTCGAGATTATAACCGAATTGAACGAGTGGGGGGGGGGGGGGGGGGGCAGGAGACACTAGTGGATATAATGAAAATGCTACGTGCAATCTTGTGTACACGTAACGGATGGTATGCATGGTTTCACGATATGGAACTTTGTTAACCAAGTATATAGACCACCGTAAAGTTTTTGAAAAGCTTTCTGTACTTTTATGAAAGCGTTTTTTGTGTTTGCACGCAAACTTTGTAACTTTACTGAGTATATTGATAAATTATTGAACTGTATAACTGAGGTTTTGTTCCCCACCTCCCAAGACAAACCTCTCATTTCGCATTAATATCAGGTAATAGCAGAATATATTACGTTTATTTTTCATACACACATTCTTTAAAACACTTGTAGAAATATTTCTAACGATTCTAACCGAGATGATGAGTATGTGATATTAGAAAGATGAAAATACGCTACACACAATAACTCAGCATCCGAACTACAACACATTCAGCGACCGCTACTAAATAAATACAGTAACATTATACACACGCCAACGTTTTGTATTGCATTGTATTGTATTGTTTTGCATTGCATTGCATTGTATTGTATTGTATTGTATTGCATTGCATTGTATTGTATTGTATTGTATTGTATTGTATTGTATTGTATTGTATTCGCTTGTATTGTATTGTATTGTATTGTATTGTATTGTATTGTATTGTATTGTATTGTATTGTATTGTATTGTATTGTATTGTATTGTATTGTATTTTAACGTAACGTAGCCATGTCCTACAGTCATGTTTACACTTTGTTCGCGCCCTTATATATATAGTGATTCAGATTTTTTCAGTATCCCCAAATGTTATTTACACATCCTGACATACCTCACTATGTATATTGTCAATCATAAACGAATTAATAACAAAATGGTACGAAATGCTATTTCCGTCCTTCAAAGTCTCACCTTCAGATCTGACAGTTTAAGTAGACCGAAAACAAATTCGTATGTTGTCTATGATAAAAATGATACGTTCATTTCTGTTTTTTCTTTTGGCAGGTTAGAAAGAACGCTTTTTTCTTTTTGAAGGGAAGTGAAAGGCGTTTTTAATCATTCAAAGTCAGTAAGTGAGAACTGAGAAGCGTGTAGTAATGCAGAATTTGTACACAACAAAACTCAAAAGTCGTTAGTTATTCTAGCTGCTAAAGAAATGCCGCGAGCCAGTACTTTTCTTACATGATAATATAATATTATATAATACAAGCCAAAGCTCTCTTGATATTACTGCAGAAACGTTTACCTCGAGATGACAGCATAATGAGTAGCGTGCAGTTCAAACAAATTGCCTGACTTTCGGTCAATTACCAGCATGATGCTATCTCCACACAGACTACATATTATAACATGCCCTTCGAGCAAGAATATAAACACACTTTTTGTTTATTTCATAACAAATGTTCAAAACCTTTCTGTTAGTGTATGGCGTAAGATTGATTCAAGCCACTTTGTGCTCATTGTGAACACTACAATGGAGTCAGATTCAATCAAATCAGCTTTTATTTAGTTTGACGTTGAACATAATACTGCATTTATAAAATAAAAAATAACAATGCAATCCTACCAAAACAACTTTCAATTACGATATTAAAATCAACACAAAAGCTTATAATATAAAGATTGAGATTGAGAATGATTTGATGTGATATGGTATGGGACCAAGTCAAAATAACGCAGTACCTGGTACGTCATATGGTAGCGCACTACGTTTGCCTTATTGGATTATGAATTTATTTACTAGTCGTCCACCCATGAGGAAATTCAAGAGTAGAAAATCCTTTTCGTTGAATGTTTAACTTTATCTCAATCAAAATCAATATGCCATACATTAAATAAATATGATATCAAGATGATATAAGCTATTGTATGTGGATTTTGAGACAGTTTCCAAGAGAAATTATTATCATTTCTATCGACGTAATATGGAGAAAACCTCTATATCACGTCAAGATATAACCTACTCAATTTTTTTTCTAAGAAGTATGGATGGAATACGTCCAGTTGGAATCCAAGCATTGTTCAAACGGCAATTTGCAATAACTCTCAACCCCAACGGAAGGATCAAACTTTATTTCCATGTCGATGTTCATAAAGTTTTCGAAATATGAACCGATCCATGTGGAACTTCATACACCAAGGAAGTATTGTATATGCGCGAGCCAGTACATAGACATGTGCATCTAAACGTATGAACGATATCAAATCAATAACATTTGCCCTTTCTGAATGCTGATGCAGGCTTACATAACTTGCAAAGTTGTCGAGACCGAATAATATAGTTATTTATGTTAAGTCAACTCTTGTTACCTTTCCGTTTTTATTTGTGGTTTTGTTTTTGGAAGACAAATGTTCTTCGTGTATAAATCAAATATCCAATTGAAATAAAATCATTCTGGGAAACAAATGAGAAAAGAATAATGAGAATTTTGAGGAATAGGTTCAGCTGTATATCGACGTATTGGAGATCATTGTTCTTATTGAATTAAGGAATTTGATTCGCCAGTTTTGAACTTTTGGAGATTTAGATTAAATTGAAAGTCTTTATAGAAAACTTGTGACAGATTTTGAAATCTAATTCTAACATCTTTATTATTATTACTGTAAAATTTATCTTTTATTTTTTTTTACTTCGCTTTACTTATTTACTTAAATCTCTCACGTTAACCATTAATAAAATAACTATAACTATACGATTTTTGGTCGCCACGATTGTTTGAAGTACACAGAATATGGGGGGGGGGACCCGCTGCCCGCAAAGAGGACTCTCGTGCATATCTTTTGCAATTTCTCTATATATATCACGTGGCCTTCATCGTTTTTCCTCTCCCTATACTTTCTCTTTTCTTATTCATACTTGTCGGTCCTCTTTGCGATTCAAACGCCCACCAACCCCCCATTCTCCCTAAGAGCGGATTTACATAACTGACTAGTGATTATTGACTAACAGCCGTGATTAAACCACGAGCTTCTTTCATTGGCTACGATTGAGAATACTGCTCTCCGATTGGCTGTGACTAAGGTTTGTCTTGACTTGACTAAGAAGTTGAAAATATCTCAACTCCTTGGTCAAGTCCTTAGTCACGGCCAATCAGCACGCAGTATTCGCCATGTCGGCCAATGAGAGAAGCCTGTTGCTTAGTCACGGGCTCGCTTAAAACCGCCATAAACCCTCGTATTTTGGATTCCCTTATACCAATTCTGGCGATGTGACATGGATCTGATAAGGCCAACGTCATAATTACCTAGCGTCGAGTACGTCATAAAACAGAAACTAATAAAGTGGTTCCACAGCAACCTTGTGAACGCTGACGTCATAGATGAGTGAGTCGGAGCCAATCAGCGGGCGGCTTTTTCAAATACTGGCATTTGGTTGGCCAATGCCTCACAGATCTCTATGATGTCAGCATCCACAAGGTTGCTGTGGAACGACTGTATGAGATTCACAAGCCGCCTGTTGTTTGTTTGCAGGTGATGTCAGGAGGTTCGCGGAGGGCGGGTCAGGGAGGGGTGGGGGGTTCAGGGGGTACGATGCTCATAAAGAGCGTCTCGCTGTTCCTGGCTTCCGGTAGGCGCGCTTCTGCCAACATAGCAGCGCTCAAGAACGCGTCGGAGAGGGCGGACGTAACTGCTAAAGCGGGGAGCAAAGGGAAGAAGAGAGACAGGAAGAACATGAATAGTGACAACTCGAAAGCGGGAAGCAACAAATGCTCGGGAAAGATGATGGAACAATTACGGAAAGCAACGCATTTTACGAGGTACGTGTTTTACTTATACATTTTGAATGCTTACTGATGCACGTAGTATGATTTGAAATCTTCAAAACTAATATCATTAGAAAGAACACCTTATGGAAATTCAAATGTTTGAAATTAAAAAGTACTCGTCAAAATATGTTATTTTGTATTATGTAATATATTTTGTGAACAGTGGTTTATTCCATATCAAGTTTTCGATTGATGTAACTGTAAGGAATATTCATTCTTGATATCCATTTTTGAAATACTCTTCATTTTATTTATTTACGTAGAACTACATTGTTTTAACCGAAATCAATTTGTTTATTTAGCTCAATAATTATTGTGGTATTTTCAAGATTTATTCAAGGTGATTTCACTTTGCATGATGCCTCTCATATAACATTTTAGAGCATACGAAGAACAATCTTGTTAACAAAGTAGGTTTTATTTATATATTTAACATTCTGTGAATATTGATAGTTTAATTAAAATCGGTACCATTGTTGCCTTTGAGAGTAGAATGGATTTAAATTTCGAATCCTGATCCATGTAGTATAATTCATAATCATTGTGATGTTTATACTTCATTAATTTAATTCAAAGAATACATAAAATACGTATGTGTAGCAAATTTTCAATCCGCACATTTGCTTTACGCTTCTTTTTGCTAATATGACTTCTGAGTCTGACACATTGTTGTAATATCCCAAGGAACGAACGAAACAATATGGAACTCAATCAAGTAAAACTTAACAATACTAAGTGAACAATTCAAGATGGAAAATAAAAATAATGTAAAAACAACAAAGAAATTGTCATTTATTTATTAATGATTCTAAAAATTTTAACTGATTTGGCCAGTATAATCTCCATTTTAGTAACAAAATGTTCCGTCTATGGACTTGGAGTAAGTTGGCAACTCTGTCCAGCAAGTCTGTTATCACGTACCATAATTATCATTTAATTTCTCTTTTTCAAACAACAATCATGTTTCACGACAGTTTTGAAACTAAGACTGTAAAAACACACAGACAAATTTACAAATCCAATCAAACTTTGTGTGAATTAACAGGCAAGAAATTGAATCGCTGTGCCGTGTGTACCGGAAATTGCTCTCCGCCAACTCGTTCAACTTCATCGCTCCGGGGGGGAGTGGTGGGGGCGGTGGTGGGGGAGGGGGAGGGGGAGCCTCCAGTACACCGACTGTGTCAGTCCCTGGCATCACTGCTGCCGCTACCTTCAACTCGGAGGTAAAGTGAAATGATCCCAATCTATCGAGTGATTACCGATAGGCATGGCCAACGTGCCGCACGCGAAACGCTCATTGCAGAGGGTGGAGTGGGGGGGGGGAGGTACCACTCAAGTTCTATAAACAGCCCCTGGACTTATCACCTCTACCCCATTCCATTACCCTACAGTCTGGAGAGGGCAGTATAGTGGACCCAAGATTACTTTACACCTGCTTTCGTCACATCCGGGGCAGTCGTAGCCAACCGGCGAACCGCCCGAGACACACCAGCGCCAATACCGATCGCTGATTGGCTACGAACCAGTCGCCTGTGACGAAAGCATGTGTATGGTAGTCTTGGGACAACTTTTTTTTTATTATAGTCTACACTCTACAGTATCAGTCCCAATCTGAAAAACCTGACTCGATCAAGTCATTCAGCCCCCGGAGTCGGACATTCCTTCACATCTATTCTATAACAGGCGTTCCACAGCAACCTTGTGGATGCTGACGTCTGATGTTTGAGGCATTGGCCAATCAAATGTCAGTATTTCAAAAAGCGGCTGATTGGCTCCGACACACTCATCTATGACGTCAGTATTCACAAGGTTGCTGTGGAACCACTTACCCTAATATGCTGAAGAGGGCTATATTATAATAACAATGTACATTACCGTGCAGTGATATTCCTCATCTGGCAATCTTAACGAGAGCCCTCGGATTACCAAGGACATTCCTTCCCAACAGAGTCAACAGTATCAGCTCCGGTCTCTCAATTCTGACCCGTCCTTCACACAGCCCTCGGACATTCCTTCTTAATGCCACTCCACCAGTCAACATGCTTAAGATATTAATAATTATTCTTCGCAGGAATTCCTGCTATAGGGTGCACTTCAGCTTTATAGCAGTTGGCTCAACGTTACTATAGTCCCATGCAATACTAGCAACTTGACTTTCTACTTCTCTATATTTCCTACCACGTCATACTTGAAACAAGGCAATCGGTGATAATTTACGACCGTATACTGGATACCTGGAAATTCCAAACACAGTGGGGATGACTAAATACTAATGAGGCTTGTGCAATGTGTAATACACCAAGCGCAAGATTGCTGGCCATTACGAATGTCTGAAAGAACAACAGGAATCTGTTGATTACATTTAAACAGCGTGCATGAAAAGGGCTGTATGGACAAGGATCTGAGATTGGCATGGGAATAGTTCCGTTGGGACTAGTATACACCTGATGTGCCCTTCTTCAAGTGACAACTAAGTATTGTATCGTTAGACTTTGAGATAGATGAGAAGGTTGTGTCTGACTAATCCCCGCATTCGCCTTTATTACTGAGGAAAATTTCGAAAAAACCTTCAGTCAGGATTCCCGGTGACCGGAATCGAACCGGCAACCTCCCGGATTATAGTCTCGCCGTTTACCGCTGAGTCAACTCTCTATATATATATATATTACCGATAGAGGTGGCTCAGCGGTAAGACGCGAGACTCTAATTCGGGAGGTCGCCGGTTCGATTCCGGCTTTCCGATTCCGACTTTTACGACTGAGGAAAACCTCGGAAAAAACCTTCAGTCCTGACTGAAGGTTTTTTCCGAGGTTTTCCTCAGTCGTAAAAGTGAATGCTGGGATTGAGTCATACTATCAGCCCTCGGACAATCCTTCCCAACTATCCAAACACCCTAATAACCTAGTTAGTCACCTGAAGAGGGGCACATTAGGTAAAGCTGGTGTACACCCTAGAACGGGTATTCCTACAAAAATTATTATTATTATTCTAACGGTATAATATAATTAATTATAGGTTGTATAAAATCGGGAGAGTACAAAACAGTTAATGGTTCTACGAGGTGAAAGCAAATTAAGAGAAAATCATGTTTATCAATCACCATCACTAATTCACTTACTCAAGAGTTAAGTTTTTTCACACCTATATGTTCTTCCGAGTGTGATATAAATCGCTGATAACGCCCAAATTAAGTCCAATGCTATATAATGTGATATGTAATAATGATCAGTTCAGTTTCACTTACATTCTTGTTACGCAAATTATTGAAATTCGTGATGCAAGGCAGAACATATTTTATATTGTAATATTCAAACCGTAATAGCTTTACTGGCCTCATTAATTCGAGCAAGTACATTTTAATAGGAATGTCAAACGATATAAAATTCCAAATCGATAATCGCAACAACAATACAAAATTATTGCGATATATCGCGATAATATCGGCGCAAAAAAATATTGTCTCGATATTGCATTTTCAATTTTTATCGCGATATTATGAAATAAGCACTATAATACTACTTTTTAACATTGCGTCATATGTTGGAGGGGGAGGGTAGTGGCGAATAGTTTTCCTGCGGCTACATCGAAGGAGGGCACTCGGCGGCTGGTCGGTGGTCGCTCGGCTAACGTTGAGCAGGCGCCAAATTCAAATATGAAATCAATTCGCCGCGATTATCGGGATATCGCACAGAATTTAATATCGTACGATTATCGCGATATTGCAGATATCGTGATAATATCGATGTACGATATTATCGATTTATCGATATGCGATTATCGTTGACATTCCTACATTTAAATGTTGCTGTCAGGGAGACGGTTGCGGTAAACGGTTGTATGTTATTCCTGTATTGATAAGCTAGACCATTTTTACTGTCATTCTTACCTCGCACAGAATGTACTCAGTCAATAGTTTCACAAATTTCAGGTTTTAATTACATTTTCAAAGTAATCCAGACATGTTTTAATATTTTGTAGTCAATATGATGCAAGCAATGACTGTTGATTCAAATGCTGTTTCATTGTTAATTCATGGGTATACCTTGTAGAGTAGTTAATTTGTTATCTGTGCTTGTAGTGGTTGGTACTTCACACTGATATTAAATTGTGGTTTATTACATCAAAAATTATGTACAATAACTCAGTGATATTTAATTTTGGATATAAATAATAAGCGGAGTAATAATTTCATATCGTTGCTAAACTTGACAAAGAGTTTCGGAAACGTGATCACATAATTATGTACAACCAACTGGAATTACACATTATAATTTGTAATTATTAATTTAATTTTTTCCTGTAAATAATATTCGGTAACGAAAAGGGTAAAAAGTAAAATCTGGATGTCTTGACAATAAACCTAAATCTATAAAAAAAAAATATATATATATATTCTGTCGTCTTGATAATAAACCTAAATCTATGAAAAAACAAATACATAGTCACATATTCACATAAGAATTTTTATATTTTATTGATTTTATAAATCCATTTTTTCTGTAAATATTTGGTAACGATAAAGATAAAGTCCCGAGAACTCCCCCCCCCCCCCCACACACACGTCCCTGATGGTAACCAACCCTACTTCCAGGGATTGGATAGAGTCGTGTTCAGAGAGCTGATCCACAACACATTCGACCTGGTGACCGAAGAGGTTCTCATGGACCGCATATTCTGCGCCTTCGACCGCTACAACGACGGCGTCATTGGGTTGGAGGAGTGGGTGACCGGGTTGTCGGTCTTCCTCAAGGGCACCCACGAGGAGAAGACCGCGTTCTGCTACCACGTGTACGACCTCAACAGTGACGGCTTCATCACACGGGAAGAGATGCTTCACTTACTGAGGTCGGTAACCACTCATGCCGGCCCTCTTTGTTACATGAACAGGGGCCCCATAAGCTCCGACATCATATATGACATAGCTGTTCATGTCTTGTTTTGCCATAAAACAAAATATATAATTCCTAATTTCATTCCTCAAACTTCCGTCGTTATCAAGAACTAGAAAATTTGTATGTGTACACTTTCTACTACTAGTTCTCATTCTTGTTCTTGGTCCGGGGCGCGACCTTCATACATTACGTCATACTTCACCTATGATTAATTTTATTATGGCAAATCAAGAAAAGCAAAGTTTTGTAGGCTTTCGTTTTCAGGCTAGAGACAAGAGATTGCTTTCGTGTATTCAGAGGTTTTCTAACCTTCCTTATTGGACATTTTCGTTGTATTGACGACTAAAATCGTCTTAATTTACTTATAACGAAATATGTATTTTGTTTCATCATTATTTTTCAGAAACTGCTTGGTGAAACATCCCCAGGACGAAGATCCTGACGAAGGTGTTAAGGACCTCGTTGAACTAGCATTGAGGAAGTTGGATTACGATAAGGACGGGAAGATTTCTTATCAAGACTTCCAGCTGGCTGTGAAGGAAGAGCCTCTGCTTCTAGAAGCGTTTGGACAATGCTTGCCCTCAGAGACTGCGTGCCAAACATTCATGTCAACGCTTTAGACCTTGTCTTAGGCCCTTAGTGTATGGGTCGGAGGTATAGTCGCACTATCAAAACCACGCGAATTCATGGCTAAAGTTGTACCCAACGTAACTGTCTCATGCTTACGAAAAAGCCAAGTCCATATGCAGTGTTGAATCCTGAGTTTTGTCCCCGTGGGTGCTATTTCAAATCCCGGGGTTGTAGACATCGAATGAAGAAAGGGGGGGGAGGGGGGGGGGGGGCAACTTTTCAAAACCACCACTGCTTCCACATTACTTTTACTAATAAACTGTCAAGTGTTCTAAAACAAAAATACTATTAAAATTACTATTTATTCAAAAATATAATATGTTTAAGAAATGTGAAAGTGTATCCCATGTTGTCATGTTTACTCACAGCAGGCCACTTGATGTCCAGTTGAATTTGAAAAGTGGCGGAGTTTAGATAAGGCTTGCCCTTCTCTGATTTTTTTTTGCTTGTTTCATCTCTCTTGTCACGTACTTTTGTGACACATAGCTATATTTACTTTTAATAAAACCTTCAAAGCAATATTTCCGTGCCATTCATAGAGCTTGTACCAATTTATTCCCGAAGGGGCTTTGCTCCCCCGGGATCATAACTGAATTCAACATTGTCCATATGTCGTTCCTACCGTCTACTTGAAACAGGGCTAGGATTGTTTACGGTCTTGGGTTGGATACCTGAGACTTCTAATACAGCGGGCATGACAAATGAGACTTGTACACACTGCCAAGCGGAAGACTGTTACGAATAACTTACGTGAAAGAATGTCGGGTATCTGTTGACTTTAGTTGAAAGAGCGTGCGTGAAAAGGACAGTATATAAGGATCTGATGTCAGTATGAGATCAGTTACGTTGGGGCTGGTATATTCCAGCTGCTATTTTCGTTTGTTATAAGATAGCCATAAAATGAGACTTTGAAGAGTGAACCTTAGATGGGGTTTTATGCAATGTTAAAAAATGTAATAAAAATGAATTTTAGAAAGGCATAGCCTCAATATAAGGTTTGAATTCACGATACGGAAAACTAGTTGCTCGACGTAGATGAGTGTGACCCTACAATCCGTTATCTGTGGTGTGATGATGCATATTTTCCCCCTCAGTGCCATCGCGACTGAGAAAGGGAGAGGAGCTCCAGATTATATCCCACATATGGTGTATTTTATTATATGACCATGGTTAATGTTCCTGTGCTGTTTTTATATTAAAATATACAACAAGTAATGTTCCTTTAAAATTGAAAACGACTATTTGAAAATAATCTAACTTTGGGAATTGTTGAAAGATTCGGCTAGCAAAAGACTTGCCATGTTTGCTGTAATTGATATCTATCTCGACTGCAGTATAGCGATGCGCAGCAACTCAATTCCCAAACTCACGGCTCTTTGCTTCACCAACTGAATAATACTAACGGTAACATCGCAATCCTAGAAACTATGATTACAAGTTACAACATTGCATGCTTGTTCATTTTTAATTTTTATACAATGCAGATTATGCATAAGGTTACTTTAGAGTATTCGTTCTTGCACACAAAATTGGCTTGGCATGTGTGTGCATTGTACAAAATGTAAAAGTAATCTACTAAATTGTTTGGGTCATTTCGTTATCAATTCTGTTAACATTCTACCCCATCAAAAATTATCAGCAAACCAAATTATGCTTCAAGAAGCCATTTAATACCAAGTCTAGAATTTGTAGTAGTGGCACCCTACCCCCGATGGCTAATACTTTGCCTGTATTCTCGATTTAGCAGAGCTCCCCCATACGGCCCTAAAGGTACACCTGACTTCTGACATGCTGCTTAAAAATTGGGTCAATATTGTGTGAGAAAGCTATCTACATGCATGATCAGTGAATACGAAATGGGGCACGTAAAATGAAACGTCGGTGGTTTTCAAGTAAACAAATGTTAACACACTGAATACAACAAACATACCCAGAAGAAAATCGTTGTCCTGATAACGAATAAAGACTGTTTTGTTCTTATTGAATTTAGTTTCCTTACACAAATCATTTTAATTCAATATAAGACGTATGTTGGTCGTATATGGCGTTGGCACAACATTTTTTTCATGAAAGGGATATGACGTGTTTGTTGTAATTAATTATTTGTGCTTTCCTTGGTAAGCTCGTACTCGTATAACACATTTGGATGGAATGCCAAAATAAACGCCGGTTTAAAACTGTTTCACAAGTGCAGGAGGTTGAAAAGTAGAAAGTGACGGTATTTTGACACAAAAGAAAAGCTAATTCACTGGAAAAAGGAAACGAACTGGTTGTACTTTTTTGATTGCACCAACATTATATAAATTTCGAATTTAAATGCCGGACAAAATTAATGTTATATTGTATTTAAATAAAAATACATGTTAAATTTGAATTTTTAAACCTTTACTTACTGCACATTTTATTTACTTTTGAATTGATAACTAAATATGAATGCTGCTCTAAAGTATACCGTTTTAATTAGATAATAAAAAGGTCTGCAATTTGCTTCAGACTTCACATTCTAAATTTTAAACCCCATTTAACCCTTTGAGGCCCAGCGATTCCATTTGGAATCGTACTTAACCATAATATTTTGATCATAGCTCACATGCCCAATGATGCCACCTGGAATCACGGTACAAAAACGCTTTTAAATTGTGTTGAAATTTTTTTTCTGGCTACAAATCGAACAACATTTACACGTTATGGACAATATTCAAAAATAGAAAGTGTAAAAGGATGAATATTTTCTCATTTTTGATAATTTTCCGGGACATTCAGATCCTAATAACAATGCTAATTTCCATGCGATTTTCCAAATTCTTTTTTCATATAACTCAAAGTCTGCTACCTAATTGTTGGAAGTCCAAGAACTATCAATTCATGAAACATTTTGGGAATTAATTAAAACTCAAAAAAATGTCCCGAACCTTAAAAAAATGATACTATAATTTTGAAAAAAAATGTAAAAATCTTGAAAAAAATCAAGAGTCTTATTGGTGCCGTTTAAAATGTTTTTTGATATCAAGAATTAATGTGGGCCTCAAAGGGTTAATAAATTTTCTTGTAAATAGAAAACTAAAGCATTTTTCTGATATTTAAAAAAAATCTTACGTTTTGTTTGACACATTGCAAAGTGATCAATCAAACTGAACAATATTAGTACTTGCAGTGTATTTCTAGCTAACATTTCAAACTGAGGAACTCTATCATTTGTTTTTGTTAGGCCCGGTATTACAATGGCCTAATAACTACTTATTTGTCAAATAGCTTGTTTTCACCATGGCAACCACCAATAATCTTGGCAACCACCACAAAAAACCTTTGAAATCCAACAAATAGCTTAAACTTTCTTATTGGCACATGGGCACCATAATTGCCCCCACAGCTTTGGATGATGGTGGAGGAGGGGGAGGGGCAAGAGGCAAACTAGACTGGACGTACAACTTATTACAACAGCTGTCAATGGCCCTGCACGTGAGGTATAATCAATGCATATGTACCTAGAGAAGGCAATGCATGAAATTGCGATGTTATGTACGCCTGCAAGAACGTGAATACTGCATGCAATGCGTTGCTGTACTACTGGTTGCATGTCACCCAGGCGAAGGAAAGTTACAACGAATCGATTCAGCACTGTAGTATACACAGTCATGCTTTAACCAACGATATTCAAAGCTTGCATCCCATGGATATCATCGCCAGAATCTTTAATTGTTCCACATTACGCCCATTAAAAATCAAAATAAATTATTTGTAATATTATTTACTATACTCAAGAAATTGGTGGCTAACCACTCCCTGATCCGATTTTGGAAACAGGTGTATGAAGTTAAATAATATTATTATTTTGAATTATCAATTTTTTATATTTTATTATTTTTAAGTTTCCATACCCAAGAAAAATACAATAAACCAAATCAACTTGATTCCAGTAACTCCTAATAATGTGTATCAAGAAAAAAGTTCTTTCTCCGTTTGTATTTTACCATTATTTACTATTATATTCATCATACTTGCACCGAAACAATCTTACTATTGATTTTGTCATTGTCGATTGCTTCGTGACTAACCAGCCGCCAGCGAGCCCCAATCTAAGATTGCTCGTTGGCTACGAATCACCCATCTATGACGGTCGCATCGTAAGGTTGCTTCGAGACAAGTATACACTACAGGTTTTAATCAAGAATTTAACGTAAATAGAATAGTTTTGTATGCTTTAGTGCAGTGTTAAGTGACTTGGCATTGTAAAATGCTCTTTTCAAGATCGTTTTGACATTACGCGGTTTAAATTTGTAAGTTGCTCAGGCCAAAGTAATGCCTGTATATACCGTTTCTCTTCATTGTATATTAAGTAAGGTAAAAAACATCGATTTGAATTGTGTTTAATTTTTGTTAAGTAAGTCCGGATTCATAAGTGGTCCTAAGTCATTTTTTGGTCAACTTTAAGACTGGTCTAACTTTGAACCTCTTGTCAATCCAGGCCCAGGTTTATAGTATCACAAATCCTTAATAATAGTATTCGATCTTCTACAAACTTGATTACGAAATCAAAATGATAATGACGAGTGACAAAGTGATCCGATTGATATTTAGTGTTAGTCCAAGGTGAAATCTTGGGAGATTACAACTGCATAAGTGAGCTGATTGAAGATAATATCGTGAAATATTATCGAAAATAATGCCTGCTTCAATGTAATCTACGGTTGGATTAATTGTGTGGAGAACAATTGCGAACAAAAATTACAAAAAGATGTCTTCTTATAAGTACGTTCTTCTTATGTCACTGGTAACGAGCTCTGGTGCTTTGATCTGAAGGTTCAGGCTTCGAGCCCCATCACATAAACCACAAGAAATAATCGATACATTGAACAACATTATGTAATACCCGGGGAAATAATGAATAAGTGAAAATTCTCACTTTGGGTAACTATTTAAATTCAAGGAAATAAATACACTGTGAATCAAACTTCTACTTTAAATAGGACACAAATATCCAAAGTCACTCCCACGAAAATGTTGAAGTTTTACGTGAGTGAACCCGCTTTAGTATACTTATACTTATTTCTATTATAATTACAATTACTATTACATATTCCACGTCAGTAACATAAAGAACGGGGAAGGTATAAATTCGATGTCCTCAATTCGATGACAATGTCTTCTGTAACCACGGTAAGCGAACATGACATATAAAGAGTCCAGGGCTTCTCTCTTGTGTGCTTGACGCTTGTCACCGGCTTTGCCACGTCATAAAGTCACTATAGTGGACGACAGATACGTCAATGATGGGAATCAACTCTCAAATGTTGTATTTGTTGAAAGAAAACATCCATTCATCAGAATGTCTTCTGGTGTGAGCTGGCCTTGCCTCTTCTTGCATGTTCATTAGCATGTCCATATACATATATTCTTGAAAAAGCCACGTATTATCGAAAATGTGATGGAATTAAAAACTAGATTTAAAAACATTTTCTTTATAATACAGTTGTTATTGCGTTGTTCTTAGTAACTAATAACATTTTCTTTGATTATCCTCTCGAAAAACGTAACGATTATATTTAGTGTTCAAACATTTTAAAACAGTCCTATATTTAGCTCTTACGAAACCACAATCATATTGTTTACCTTTTCAATATTGTGCGGTGCATTTTTAAGATAGTACTAAAGCACGTTTGTCATAACTTCGTGCTCTAAATGGTACACTCAAAGTTAAGATAATACCAATTTGCTAGTGAGAATTGTATGCGAATGGAGATTAGCAGTAAACATTGAATATAATAAGAAGTTTTGTGGGGCGGTAAGGTTACTAGATGAAGAGTAAATCTGACGTGCATTGTGACGACTTGTTGGAGTTACAACTACTTATTGGAGAATGTGAGTTACAATTAGTATTTAGTATAGTGTAGTGTACGAATAATAGTGCCAGGCAGTGAACTAAACGTTACTTTGACAATGCAAAATGGCACAACGGGAGGTACCCAGTATGTATAGAAGTTCATTAACGGATGTAACCAGAGGCTACTGGTCCATCCTCCCTGGTCTGATCTCTCCGACATAAAACTACAACGTTTAAATAACAAACTAAGTTTTTTTACGTGTAATTCACTCAATATTTACAAGAATATTCATTTTTTATTTATTCTTTTGGGATACAAAAAGTGGATACTATTACACTTTCTTATTGAAAAAGGTGTGCTAATGTTCCATTATTTCTTTATCCACAGAATACTTAGTTTAGAACATTAATATAATTATATGCTGTGATCATTTTTTTGTGCACTGGATGTTTCGTCTCCAAAACCCGTTCTGCGTACGTATACTCTAAATAAATAAATAAATACATTCGTGTATGTCTTCCCACACCGTAACATGAAACTGATTTCCAGACGTACATCTGGCGTTCTAATTTTGGAAGCCAAATATAGTTGAACTGTTGGGAACCTTGAATGCCAAAGAACAGCTTCTTGAGCACAATATTTTTTCATTTGGTGGAATTTAAAACTACATTTTGTGTCAGCTGAATTTGTTATCAACATAATGATTTATTCAACGAACACAATTTTGTAAATCATTTGTTTAGTTATAAATACCAAGCCAGTTATTTGTTTGAATAATTCCACATACTGAAATGTACAATTTTGTAAAAAAAAAAAAAAAAACGTAAAACAGGAAATCCGATTATATTTATTTCGATCTAGAAATAAATTTAATTTTTGAGGATTCATACCCCTGGTACCAAACTCAGGTAGGCTTGAGAACTTCCTGCATGACTACGAGTTTATCGTTGCTGGTTGAATGTAGATAACCAAAATCCATATTTGCTTTAAATATGGAATAGAAAGAAACACAAATATTTGAATTCCCATTCGCAAAATGAGGCGTTTAATCAGCGTTATCCTATATCTCTAACACGCAACAGATAAGACTGAACAAATACGACAACGTGGTTATCAAGGTCATGCTACAGGTATATCACTAATCACTCCACTCCTCCACTCCTGTGTTTTCCAAATAAGTACAAAATAAATTCCATTAAGTGAAACAAATTTGCATGTTGGGGGTGGCACATGTATTACATTGGGCCATAAATAAAATAAAAATAAACATATATTTTTCTTTATTTTATTAACAACAACAACAACATCAAAGCAATTAACACTTATGCTATACCGGTACTAACATATTCATTTGGAATTATTAACTGGACACAGACAGAACTTCATGCCCTAGAAATTCTCACCCGCACAACATTCACCAAATACAGAAGTCATCACCCTAAGTCAGCAATAGAACGAGTGACTCTACCTAGAGAAAAAGGGGGAAGAGGCTTGATTGATTTAAACAATTTATATTATAAACAAATTGAAATTCTGAGAAAGTACTTTTATACAAAATGCCCACATTCACAACTTCATAGAGCTATAGTATCGGCAGACAAGTCGCTTTCTCCCCTCAATTTAAATGACGGAAATTTAAACTTGCTTCAAAAACTAAATTCTGACACAGCAAAAGAGATCAGAATATCAGAAAAGACGTTACATAGCAGACATTATAAAGAACTTCTTAAGGATAGCGTCGATAGGGTAGCATCGAACAAATGGTTAACGTCCGGGGACATTTTCAGCGAAACAGAGGGATTTATGATCGCTATTCAAGATAAAGTAATCAAGACTAACAATTACAAAAAATACATACTGAAAGACGTCACAGTGGAAGATAAATGTAGAAAATGTAATTTGAAGGGCGAAACAATTGAACATATCGTATCTGGGTGCAAAATGCTTTGTCAAACAGATTATCTTCATAGGCATAACCAAGTTGCAAACATTGTACATCAAAAATTAGCCATGAAGTATAAACTTATAAACACAACCACTGCGTATTACAAATACAAGCCTGAAAAGGTATTAGATAGTAAAGACTACAAATTATATTACGACCGGGCAGTTATTACAGACCAAACCATACATCACAATAGACCGGATATTATATTTATTGACAAGAAGAAACAAGAAACGATTTTAATTGATGTAGCCGTCCCTTTATGCCACAATGTAGAGACAACTTGGCGGGAAAAGATAAACAGATATAAGGAATTATCAATTGAAATAAAAAGGTTGTGGAAGCAGAATAATGTAACTGTTATACCGTTAATTATATCAGCAAATGGCATTGTTCCACGTAAACTCCATGACAGTATTAAACTAATTGGTCTCCAACCGAACATATACATCGAGATGCAAAAAGCAATTATTTTGAACACGTGTAGGATAGTGCGAAAATTTTTGAACTAAGAAGAATGAAGACTTCAAGAAGTTCTCCATCCCGATGGTGGTTTTCGTGGTTTCCACCGTACAAAGAGCGAATGCTGGGATGAGTACAAATCGGCCACGACCGTACATAGCATCCACAGTTCGGTTTGAAAAAATAATGTGGACAATGATATATTAAGTAGTATAGCCAAATGTGGGCATTTGAGAAGCAGAAGAAGAAGAAGAAGAAGAAGAAGAAGAAGAAGAAGAAGAAGATATATTAAGTAGTTCTAAGTAGATGTTAATAAGGTAAACACATGGTAATACTTGACATTTGTGTCCGTACAACATGTTTATGCCGGTTTTGACCGAGTTTGTATGTATTGCAACAATAAAATAAAAATAATAATAATAATAATAACTAATAAGAGTAATAATAATAATAATAATAATAATAATAATTAATAATAATAATAATAATAATAATAATAATATAATAATAATAATAATAATAATAGCAATAATAATAATAGCAATAATAATAATAAATGCACCCTTAATCAACATATTACATTATGTAAATAAAATTCTAATTAATTACGTCTTGGGAAATTATATTCTCCGGTTGTTACAAAATACAAACATGTTTTACAACCTGACCTATCAATGAGAAATCCTTGATAACCGCATCGATGTGTGAAGTGGAACCCTAGTGGTGTCAAATGTCCAGCATGTCAGCCTGTTCACATCATCGCACCCACAGACCTTGTTCACGAAACTTGTGATATCTGACACTACTGTTGCCACGCCCACCCACGACCTAACAAAGTAATCCATATTAGTTGTTACTCGGATAGCCATTACATTACAGTAGTACACACAATTAAATTAACTGATGCTTGTATCCGAAATGACTTCAGAAAATTCAAAACGCTCAAGTGCCAAAAAAAAAATGTTCATCTGTTTCAAATTTATCAGTAACATTAATTTGAAACAGCTGCGATTGCCGAAAGATAACTTAAAAAAGTTTATAATCATCAAAGTAAAACAGGACTTAAGTACAAGAGGACATTCCGAACAATATTGTTCTCGCAATAGCAACAAATACAGGAAAACAGTACTATGATGAATATCAAAAAGAATTGCATCAGGTCTAATGATCCTGACGACTGATGAGTAACTTGTTGAAAGCTGTCATAACAACAAAACAACATTGCCATATGTTATTGGATGGCAGTGTGAGATAGGTAAGTAAACATTTACCATGATAACACTAATTATGAAGTAAATTGACTGACTTAAATTAAGTCAACAATGGAAAGTGCATTAATCCATGATGGATTATACGATCAAATAAAGCACATATGGCAGTGAGTGAGTATGGATGGACGAGAGCCAAACTATAGACAACAATGCAAATAAATGTGTTTCGTATATTGCCGGTGTTGAAACGTACCCCTTGAACTGAAAAATGTGCTTACGTTTAGTTGATCGGATCAGAGCCTATACGGATCACTAATGTCAGGTGACCGTTGGATCCGTTGTGACCGGATCCGGGCAACCAACGTTTCAAAGGCGCCAGTTTTAGCTTTATAAATTATTACACATGGTTTTGGAATGCTAGGTTATAGGC
Organism: Isoperla grammatica; assembly: GCA_945910005.1. NCBI lineage: Eukaryota > Metazoa > Arthropoda > Insecta > Plecoptera > Perlodidae > Isoperla > Isoperla grammatica. The sequence continues at coordinate 24,258,419 of OX246746.1, forward strand.
TAGCATATTTTAGCTTATAAAGTTGGCCTTGTTTAAAGTGTGCTTACATGGAGAAGACCAGCTGACAGAATATGATAGAATAGGATAGAACCTTGGGGTAAAACAGCTGATGCAAAGGTTTATGGGAAGCATGTAATGTCGACAACACTTCAGGCACATCTGGTACAAACATATAGCATAACATATAACCTTACAACATCTATAACAGGCCTAAATATGCCATTATTCATAATATACCGCGTGCGTGTACTGATCTCCACTAACTCTAGTTTCGTTCGCCTGTCCTACACTATACTACTCTAGTGTAAGGCAGTGTCAGTGCTGAATCGTTCTTTTGTACCCGTGTAAGTCTGTGTAAATATTTGTATGGCGTTCACCTGTAATTATGTTTAGTTTTGATTACAAGCCAACGCCATACAAATATTTGCACTGACTTACACGGGTACAAAGAACGACTAAATACTTACACTGATTTACACTATTGTAAAGTGTAGGACAGGAGAACAAAGCTCCTGACTCGTCGGCAGGTAACTAATCTGATGATCCGACAAGTGGTCAACGTACTAAAATGATTGGATCGGATCACGTTTACGTAAGCAGCATCTGATCGAGTTACTCGGATCAGGTGAACGTTTAAGCGCCCCGAGTGCTACTTCGCTCGGGTCGAGCATTATTATACACCCAATGAGTGACGTCACCACTTGCGCATTAGTGTTATTTTCAATCTCAGTTTAGTCAGACATCAGTTGTCCTATCAAGCTCAATCAAAGATAGATTAACACGGAATGAAATTGTTTAAACATGAGGTGCGTTGTCACCAAGATTAGACAGACCCTTCGAATAAAACTTTTACGATATTGTGTATTGATTTTCGGTGCCAACAAGTTTGCAAAAGTTTTAAATGTTTATCCTACAATCTGTAGTACTTACACAACTATGCAGCACGTTTAAGATGATTTGTAAGGTTCTTCAGATATTACTGAAAACCCGTAACTTTGCGCAATTTTAACAGTAGTACAACCCTTTACTCTCTTGTTTACAATGTGCGGTTAAAGACACATATTAACCCTACACAAAGGAGCCCACAATTTTATGGTTGAGTGCAAAATATACGTGTTTAGAGTGGAAACAATAGAAATTGGAACACTTAGAAATTATTTATCAAACATACTAATTAAAACACTAGTATGGATAGATCAATAGTTACAATTGGCAAGTTTTATTAGATTCTTCTAAAATAACTGTACGCTTTGTAATTTTGTGACTAAACAGTAAACACACTCATATTAAATAGAATTAAATAGACCACATCCCCGAAAACCTACTTTATCAAAGATGTGTGAATCCATTCACGATTTATTCCAGAATAGTACGTTTAATGATTTCGTACGATCAAGAAATAACATACAATAAAGTATTTCCTACTTGCTTCTGTCACTCGTTACCCACAAAGCTTTAGTCCTGCTCCTCAAGCCATAACAAAAAGGTAATTATATCACCTGGATGCAATGCACGCATCTGTCTCGTGAATAACAACATATACGACCAGTTATCACTTATTAATATGATGTATAGAAAGAGGATACATGTAGGCTACACAATCCGGAGTACACTGTACACTCACATCATTTGCACGCGATCATATGGAACACAACAATTGTGAAACTATATTGATCTATTATTTTGATAAGGATATCGCGTTGTTTCCAATTTGATGTGGCCATCTCGCTACTGAAAACATGATGAGGATAAGGAACCCTCAAGGTGAAGTACGGGAGGTAGTTTTACTATTGTCGCTCGATGCCGAGAATTTATTGAATTATTGTCGATCCCATTAAAATATTACAGCAGACCCAGTCATAGAAGGTGTCTACTGACAGTAATACCAGTCATAGAGCTGAGGTATAGCAGAGTCGGTCGGAGAGTAGGGGTGTTGCTCTATTACATTATGCTATTGTAAATAGTAATAAAACTAAGTACTTCCTCCCCCCCCCTCTCACCCCTGTCGCACAACACAAAATACACAATTATAAACAATAACATCAAGTAGAAGCATCTGTCTGAAACACTGTATTGTGGTGAATTGAAAAAGTCGATGAAGATAAATTATTAGTAAATGAATGCCAGGGGTGCCGCCCAGCAGTGGCGTATCCAGGAACTCACAATGGCGGGGGGGGGGGGGGTTAATTGATCATCTCAACCAGGTATGGCGACTTTTTTTCATATATGACGTTTCAAACGCCCGTGAACACGTTTCAGGATGGGAAAACGTGAAAAGAGGAACTCCTTGACTGACCCCGTCCACTCATTAGCCTTTATAAATACATTTCTCCAACTTGTCCCATTCTTCCAACCTCCTCCACCGTATCACAATGGTAGTTTCCTCCTCCCTCCTCCTTTCCTTTCTTCTCTCCGTGCTTTTATTCATGTTTTTGGGCAAGGGGGGTTCAACCCCATAACCCCCCTTGTATACGCCACAGATAGATGACAAGCTACATCTACCTACAGCTACTGTACTAACGGCTGGTCGGCTCTGCCGGGCGTACTATGGGATGGTGGCTATGGCCTCCGCATCGACACGTGACCTTCCAAACCGCCGCTGTGCATGAGGCATAAAGCACATGCCGCCGCCACCGGTCAGTTACTGGCTTCTGCTGGAGCTCACAGTATCAAGCGCGCACTATAGCGAGCTATCTATCTATCCGTCTGTCTGTCTGTCTATCTGCGTGCGCACATGTGATAACTGATTTGTGATAACAACTCTTCGCTTTTAAGGATATCTTCAAGAAGCAACAGTTCTGTTGAGTAAGACTACCCTGGCAGTGAAGAAGGTGAGTGCAGAATATATATCCATAGACTTTTGAGTGTTTTGGACAATATTTATATATTTATGGAAATATTACTGAAACAATACGATATATTTTTTTAAATGTTATATACCGTTTTTTGTAAGTTGCTGAATTAAAATAGTTGTGAAAGTTTTTTTTTTAAAGAAGTCTTTTGTGCAAGTTAATAATTTCCCCTTTAGCTATAGGGATCAATTGTGATGTTTTATTGATTTTGGTGAGCTGAAGTGTAGAAAAATTACAGCTTATACATTCAGCTAGAAACGTACCAAAATCGCCGTGTGAACTTCGAATGTACTAATATTTCGGATACATTCCTTTCGTTCATAATTGTATTTGGGTCCATTCATTCAAATTGTTACTGAAATCGAACGCACTAGGCTCTACATTAAAAAGTTCCGAAATATTTGGAGGGATTGGAGGACAAGGATTATCTTCTTCAATTGAGTCTCAGTGTAACTCAACAGTCCTTGCGTGGATTCACAAAGCACCAGTAATTGCCGTTTGGGTTTCCCAACCGAAGACTGTCTCGACTAAATGCAAGCCTTCAGCACAGGCAAGTCGTGACACCCGTACGACACAACGTATAATTACAGACCATAAATACCACCTACAATAGAACGCTTGAATTTCGTCGGAATGAATTCCATGTTTTGCTTTACGAATTAAAACATTGCCATATTTCAGTAAATATTATTCACTATAATATGTGGTCATTCACGCACGCACGTCTGGGACACACAAATTGCTACCTACAAGAATAATTATTTGCTTCTTTCCAAGCTTTTTTTTGTTATTTTTTAATATTATATTTATAAGCGGGACAGATTGATCGTTGTAACATGATAAACAAGTTGGGATAGGGCAACGCCACATCTGATGTTGCTGTTAAACAAATTGTCAAACATTATAAATTAAATTGAGTTTGCCGCCACCAGCATGAGAGAAAAACAGTTTTATTGGTCTGCTGTCCAGCAAACATTAGGTGACCACAAGAATCTAGCTAACTAAATACAATTGTTAGAAGAATACATAATAGATAAAAATAATTTAAAACTATTAAGAAGTGTTAATTATTATAGAGATGGTTGTCTAAAATGTTCCTGACAAATTTTATCATCAAGAAAGAATAACGGAATTGAATTATATTTGAGAAAATCCACGAATAAGTTTGGCACTGCTGCTCGAGCTCACTTACATACATTACATACATTCATTGCTGAGGCATACTTGTAAAAGATACACATTATTTTAAGTTAAGAAAACGTGCTTTATCGTGTCAAACGCCAATGGACACTTCAATTTTGGAGATGGATAGATAGAGATAGATAGAAACCAGATAAGTTTCACTCTGTATACGCACAGCTTAACGATTATATCTTAGGAAATATACTCCCCCCCCCCCCCCACACACCATTTAAATATAAGAACTTCATATGCGAGATAGTTGTGATATGTGTTGGCGAAAAGAGTCCCCCAAAACCTTTTTGGCCCTCAAAGTCGAGTGATTTATTCTGAATGTGGAGTAGTTTATGCTCGCAGACATTCATGTCTGTGCACTGATCCATGAAGGATTTCCCCCTAGTTTACGCGCAATACACAATTACTTCATGATGATTATTACGTTAGTGTTTTCCATTATTATTCAATCTATATGTTTATTCGTTTGATAATTACTGCAATAATTATTACTGGTTGAAGTGCTTTATTACCTATGACAGAATTGTTTTCTCCTCCAACCGCAAAATATACACAATGTTAAATCTTCGTTATGCAAAGAAAATGGCATAAACGCACTACATTATCGATGTACTCTCGGTTTCAAAATACAAATACATGGCACGCTTTGAAATGAGATACTGAACATTCCAGTTCACGAGATTCGTTTTTATCATACACACACCCTTAACGTTGCCTGAGCGATATTTCGAAGTTTCTGGCGCCTTCCTCAAGCACAATCCGTATCCGACTCTGCTTGAGGAAGGAGTTTGAGACTTCGAAATATGTTCCCTGTTAAATAAGTAACCCAGCTCAGTGTGTGTGATATTCATATGGTAGATAGTCAGGTCATAAATAACTAATTATCACTTCTGTGCACTATGCAGCAGCACTATACACTTTTAGTTTACCAAGCAATGCCAAGTAAAATGTTAATTACGTCATAATACAGAGTTTAGGAGATTTCTATTGTTATTCTAATTGCATCTCATTTATATAGGCACGCACAATTATTATACGTTTTCATTGTGGTAACTGAACGTCAATTATATAGAGAACGTGACGTTTTATAAGAACTTTCCAAAAGTAAAACTAATTGTTGTGTGTCCCAGTATACACATAACAAATACAATAGAGTCCTTCCCGCTATGGAAATTACTGTAATAATAAAAATATTGTGATGTAATAGCTATGATAATACAAATTTACACCCACAAAATGTTATGCCGTCATCTTGATAAAAAATCTTTCAGGCTAAGCAACTCGTATGTACATATTTCAGAATTGGATTTTTAAATCGGGAAAAAACAAAACATAGTTCTGCAGATAAATTATGCAATGATTTCACCAACTGGACAAACAACAGATTTTCTTTCAATGATTTATTTTCTGTTTCCACAGACCTTTTTGTCTGGTAGTTCAATTCATACCAGTTTTCACGGGGCTTATCTTGAAATGTTCATAAACTGATACATTCACTCTTAGTTTGGTGTCATTTGTATTAAAGTGTGTGAGGTATTTGAAACTAATGACTGGTGTATTCTTGTAGCTTCAGTCATGGACACCAAAGGCAAGACGGTTGGACACATCCCTACTACTAAACGGCCGCACGAGAAGACAGGGTGAGAAGCTAACAATATTATATAACACCTTCCGTGTACTGGGTAACTGTATCTGTCCCCCGGTAAACTGACCCAGCAATAAACTGCGCCAATGTCAAAAGGGAATGTTCATACGATTTTTTTTTGTTAAACCAAGCACTTAATTTAATAGTGTATGATACACAAAGTATATTAATGCAAGTCCCAAGTAAAAAAGAATTTTAAAAATAGGTTTAATGTGGTCGCATTTATTGAAGTTTCAACTCGGGGATCTGAAACGCGTACAGGTGGCTGTGACGTCAAGATTCAGTAGACGTGGCTATACAGACCAATCGCTGAGGCGGTGAGCGTACAAAGTACAAAACCATGACGTCAAGTCCACTCTACATGGCGGCGGCTCGTTTTTCGAACCCTTTTATTTATCGTTACTAAATCAATCATTTGAGGCATAGACTGATCCGATTTTCAAAATTTAAAAACACATTGTTATTAGATATGCGACGACGTATTTAAAAATCAATTAGAAAAATCGTATGAGTATTCCCTGTTGTCCAGCTGTCTGATATCCCACGTTCGATCATATTGGGAATAACGCTATGGCTCACGTCAACCTACTCTGCAGAACCTCTAATATATGTCGCCTAACATTGCTTAAAAATGATTTAAAATTATCAAAAAGTAAACAAAAACATGCCGTCACCTAGAAAATTTAGTGTTCTTCCTTGTGATGGTTCCATGCTTAATAAATACTTCCGTTTAAAAAATTTCCTTAGATTTAACTTTTGTAATATGTTGTTACAACACATTTTTCACAATTGTCGGGTAATTTAAAAAATGAAATCATACATATGAACAGAGAATCATTTGTAAGAAAGAGTATTAAATTATCTCGTGGATTACATGTTTTGGTTTATTTTCTGACAATTTAAATGTATTTTAAACCAATTTTAACTGACATAAGTCGGGAGTTCCTCAGAGGCAGCCGATTATCCAGCTGGTTTACTCTATAACGAGGAGTATAACACCTTTAAAAAGTTGCATCATCCCTCTCGAGTATGTACATACATACTTTTGCCAGGCAATATTGCGTTACAGATTGAAACAACGATTCCTTTCATCCTTATGGCTAGAATGGTTGCATGAACTAATATACATATAAGACAGTGTGTAACAAATTTTAATATTTTAAAAGACTATTAAAGTTGTTCAAACAAATACTTTACCCACCGTCTATTTAAATGTGTCTAAACTACAAACAATGATGTAAATGTAGGTAGGTGCAAATAAGCAAATAAACTAGTTGAATAGAATAACTGCTTACGAACACAAAAGCTTCCGGAGAACATATTATGTTTGTGTGGAGAAACACGAATTGTCTCGTTTATTTACAAAGGAGAAAAATAAATAGTCGTAAATCCTGTGTTTAACTTACAGATGTGTATTCTCATAAACCCATTGTCATAGTCTCCTAATTCTATCACTGTCTATTTAGTTGATACTCTTCAATTATTTTATCTAGCATTCAAAGATTGCGCGTATAGGTTAGTTAGTATACGGGGGCGTAGCTTCAGACTCCCTCCCTATTTAAAAGTTATAGAACCAAACACCCCTAGCTAATGATTATTCATATAACTTCTCCTGTTGTAGACATTATCATACATATTTTAGTTTTCTCTACCTCGTTATTCTCAAAATAACATCCACAGAGAGTTCTAGTCGCAATAGAATGCGCATTATATATTATTATAGATTTGTTGCAATCAGAGTAGCTTTACACATTTCAAGGTAGGTTACAAAATGGTGACCTGCAGCAGTATTCTAGGATCTGGCTTTAAGTAAACATTCTTATATACATTTCATACGTCTTAGTTGAAGTCCGATCGTATTCGATTGTCGTTATCGTTATAATAGATAAATCTAACGCAGCATTCTTCTAAGTGTTATAACACTACCAGCAGGGCGATTCTGTATGGGCGACGATAAATTTATCAGCGGTTTTAGTCGTTACTGAAGACGAATGCGAGGCGGTGATTCGCTCATCGCCTTCTTCTAACAACTGAAACCGGTGATAAACGTATCGTCGCCCATACAGAATCGCCCTGCAGGTGAAAACAACGCTTCATACATTGATGCTTTTCAACGTGTTTCTGGCAATGTCAGTTTCAAGCTTTACATTCAATAATTGAGTTTCTAGAAGACAAAATCGATTCACAACATGTTGACTATTCTTGTTATTAGGTTGGCTACTTTATGTCTACCAACTGTCTTTACACATAGATACCAATAAAGCAACCATAAACTTTATCTATAAATTTCCATTATACCTTGGAATAAGCTTCCAAAAGGATAAAATTGAGTAAGAGTTCACGAATAATAATGAACATTTTAGCTTTATGTATCTGCGATGATTGAATAGCCTTTTTTCGTATAGTATACTGTATGCCCTTGACTCATCCGAAAAGGAAATATGTTAACAAAAATAGATTTTGGGAAAAATGATTGTAAATTCAAATTTATGCAAAGGTAGCAAAAATGCAACAGCGTAGGCACATTAATATAGAAGTGTCCTATAATATTTACCTGTGACAAAATCAACATTTGGTAATCATTTTTTCCACAATGTTTTGTATTCAATATACAGCTCTGGCGTGTTCCATTTTTTATATTTATGGAAATAGATTTGTGATGACATGATGAGTTAACCTTATTTTACTATGAGTTAAGGTTAAAAACAATTTGTTTGTACAATGGCCGTATACTGCCAATATTACGTTTTACATACGTTCATCCACATATTCGTTACTTCATGACTGTCATAAAATTATATAGAAGAGTTTCTAAAATGTGCATTCGTTTCTTCGCCATATTAGTTGAACAGTCGACAACACTGTTAGGTATAATCTCTGACGATTCGGCTTTTAACTGTAACGACGATAGGGGTATTGGCCCCAATGTAACTGCTCAACATTTTATCTAGCAACATGGTTGTCTATCAGCTTGACCTTAGCTGATAAAACTCTAATCTAAGGCATATTTTAAAATACGAATGAATCGGGCCTTTCACCACTAAATGCAAACACTACACAAAATAAACACACTTTAGACATTTCTGCTGTGAACTCACTGTTTTCTATCAATCTAGGAACTATGTTTTATGACTGTCTGTATCAATTTGAATTACTGAAAAATTTCACGAAATCACCTCATAATTCAATTTGTTATATTCATTCTTTTAACTGTTATTAAACCTTGTTCTTTTAACCTTGATCTATCTGTGTAATAAAATCGTTATATCGCTTAACTTGTAGCTGTACAATTCTGGCGTATCAGCAACCCGTTTATACAAAGAGCCCATGCCTGTGACAAACCAAAATTGATTCAGAGAATACTTGCTTTTTGTCAACCTGCCTTTCAAGTTCAACTGTAATAGAATTATTCAATTCTTCTCCATATTATTATTATTATTATTATTATTTATTCATTTATAACCAACAGTTACATTTTATGTGTGCAGCGTCTAGTTATAAATTGGATGTAAGAAGCGGACCTTAGATCCATTCACATTGTGTCTTACAACCATTAATAATATTAGATCAACCTATCTCTAAATAATACTAGAATAAAACTACGACATATAAACACTAACAATAACATTACAATGATGCCTACCGTAATACATAATTACAACACATATGCCATAATACATAACTATTACTTACCATATTATTACTAACTGAATACGAGAAATAATGGCTAATATTATATGTACCTAGATTACATGAGGTATGCTAGATGTAGTGCAAATGAAAGTGATGATTTGAGGTGCGATAAATAATGATGATGGGAAGTGTGATTATGACTGAGGTGATTCTATGAACTAATCGGATGTCAAACAATCTCCACACTAATTCTTTTATCACCCCACCCTTCGGGCTTATGCGTTTTTAATTCTGTATTCCTTCATCATCTGCTCTAGAGGGCCCAGCCCGAGAGAGCGTTCCAGCAAAGTTCAATGTTGAACTATTGCATCTAGTAAGCTAAGCTAAGCTACAAAGTTTCCAAAATCATGTCAATGTTCTTGCAGAGTCATCGTAAATAGAAGCAAATTAGTGGAAAGTTCTGCAAATAGCCCTTTTTAATTCATTGCCAGTTAAAAGTTTTGTTTGAGTAGGAAGAGAGTTCCATATCCGCGAGGCACGATGGTACAGGGAGACCTGATATGCGCTGGTGTTGGCTCGGGCCGGTCTGAGCATGACTTCTTGGTGGTATCCTCAACCAAGGTGGACAGCCCTGTAGTCTACCGGTAATGCAATTACTATAACACTCATATTAATGACAGTATTCATTATTGTTATGGTAGCTGAGGTTAAGATGTTAAGTATAAACATTATATACTTGTTTTGAATACCAAGACGTAAGATCATGTTAAAAAACATATCACAACAATTACATATTTCAATATATACTACCATAGTTTTAAAATCCATGTGTCAGGAACATTTTTCAACTGCATAAAACGAGATTTCCAACTGCACAAGTCATATTAGCAGCTTTCGTAAAAAGTGTCCAACCAACAGCACCAACCAATACGGGCCCTGAGCTCTGGGGCAGGTGGCAATTGTGATGTAAACGCATTGCACCGTACCTTCGTCATGTACTGTCTATTTCCTTCCCCCTCAGTCAGTCGTCATGACAGCAGGTGTGAGTGAGTATATGACGGTTTTAGTAAGCTCCTTGACAAGTTGACGCACACTAAACAACATAAAAAACACTGTTTACATTCTTGTTCCGTGTGGGCGTGGTTAACCTCCACCAAGGAAAACAAAGAATGATCTAGTAACTCAACAGAAAGTGTGCGAGGCATATAAATGTTGCCGTGATGGATGAGGTTGACCGGGAAGTAAGGACATAAACACCAAGTTTTTTTTGTATGTACTAATCGTATCTTCTTGCATAATATTATATGGAACTTGGCTCTTGTCCTTCAGAACCGCCTAATCATATAACAACCGCACCAAAAACTAAAAACAAGTGGACAGATATAGTAACAACTTTGTTATGTAGGCCTGTTGATAAAAAAAACCATTCTCAACATTCTTATAGTAATCTATTTCGGAGGCTTTCACGGCCGAAGTCAACTATACTATCGTGGTTTTCCGGGTACAACCGTGTCAAACGTTGGATTGGTTCCACCTTTTGACACGGTTGTACCCGGAAAACCACGATAGTATATTCTTATAGTAAGTTTACAGTAATGCCACAATACTATATAACCATGTGTAGTAGTCAATTAGGCGTTGGTCTAGTAAAAGGTGGTCGCTGCGTTCAATGTCTGATTCCTGGTTTGGGCATAGATTTCATGTTGCGTCTCAATGGTTACCAAATTATCGTCTCGATTTGCATCGTTGCCAAAATATGACAACCTCAGATACAACAACATATACAAGTACGAAATAACACTGAGTGGGGGGGGGGGGGGGGGGTCCGGGCCCAGTGGTCTTGGGGCATGGTATTGGGGTGTCATATACAAAGATGCATTACAGCTAAATAACAAGGATACACAAATTATTATTGTTTTTGAATAAATAAATTTGGAAAGAAATACTAAACAACTTCACCTTGGGGTCCTGGCCCTGTTGCAATATAGACCAAATCAAATCAATTGAACGAACCAGCCCACTGCCATATTCAAGAATTAGTTAAACATAAAACAGAGAAACCTGCAAGGGATAGATGAAATACCGGTTGAAAAATAAATATAAGAAAATTAAATATGTTTTGGCATGTTCGACCATTGCCCGTTATGTTGGTTTTTTAAATAAATCAGTTTTATTAGGAAATACAAGAAACACAAAGTACAATTGATTTTGTTTACAGAAATTCCTGAGAACAGATATATCTCTAAACTTTCAACTAAACATTATTTCATGACGTAATTGTGGTGATATATCAGAATAACTTGGAGTAAAAGAATGAGGGAAAAATTATTTAAAAAAACCCTCGTTTGGTTATGTTGGTTGTTCATACGTAAGTAAGTAAGTAAGTAAGTAAGTAAGTAAGTAAGTAAGTAAGTAAGTAAGTAATGAAATGAATACAGCAAGTAAGTAAGTAAGTAAGTATAATGTGTTTATAATTACGAATCAGACATGAGAAATACGCTAAACACAGACGCTAAAAATTTACAAAAAATTAAATATGAGCATGATGATGATGCTCATCACGACTAAAACGTAATATTTCACCGTAGATGATCAATCATTATTCATTATCAATTAACATTATGTAAAAACGTACACACACTGACTACACTAATTAAATTTCTTTGTGCGCAATTCCCTTTCATAACTACACGCTAGAACACCTCTTGCATTAATGTATATACTTTCTCATGACTTGGTAGCCCCAGAACTAGAACCATAATACTAATAGTACCACTACCACCACAACCACAACCAATACCTCTCATAATCATACTATCATTATTAATCTTAAATATTAGGATTAATAGGCTGTCGCGGCCCGAACCTGTTATAATATCGGTTTCTTGAGGCATCAAAATAATGTTTGCAGGATTCCTTCTTGTAGGGAGTACTAGATGCGCCCCTATTCAGGTTACTAACTACATAATACATTATGATGTTTGGATTGCTGGAAAGGAATGTCCGATGGCTGTTAGTACCCAATCCCAGCATTCGTCTGTGTGACTAAGGAAAACATTGATCAGGATTACCAGTGACCAGGATCGAACAGGCGACCTTGCTAGAATGACTGCGGTATTATATACCCAGAAAACTGTTTTTTAGCAAGATAAAAAATCACAATATTGTATGTTAAATCCAACAATAATATAATAGGTAGATAATAAAAAATCAGGTTTTATTCAAATTTCCAGCAATTTCCTCATCATAGTCACGTTTAGCATTGTTGTCAATATAATTTGAATTGTGTTTATAAATAATTAAATTTATTTTTTTTTTTTAAATTTATTATTATATAATATAATTAATTTCTTTCTTTCACAATAGATTATGAGTCGTATAAACACGAAACGATGAGCGCAGTGGGCGCGTAAACCATCCGCGCGATCAGATTCCAGTCAAATCTCTCTCCAGTTCTGCATGTCGGCGGAACAAGCCTGGCCCTTAACTTTCTTTTGCCTCATGCGTATATTATAATTACGCAACGAGAAAAACTCTTTTATGTAACTAACTATACGGAATAATGTTCCTTAAGCAGTTTCTCTATAAAGCCAGCCAGCTATAGCTGTTAATTGTACATTTCTGAATGAATGACATAACCATGTTAGATGTGGCAAGGAACCTTCATCCCATGATCTATGGTCTACAATTTGACAAGAGTATCATTATTTAAAAATGTGTCTATTTGCTCTTTTACAATGTGTGCAGCAAGGTTTACATAAATACAGCACAACGTTCGTAGATGGACAGAAATCTAGTTTAATTATTTCTAGTGGTGTATGTTCCTAATATTTACCACATAGACATACCTTGGTCTTTGCTCGGTGTAGGAACATTTGCCAATACAACATTGCATAAGCACAGCGCATACATGTTTGAGTTCTTATTCTTATCAAGGGTCAAGCAAAGGTCCACGTCTATGTCCATGCCTCAAACACATGTTCTTGGCAGTGGCGTAGTAAGGCTCAAAGCCGCCCCCCCCCCCCCCCCCCCCTCCTTTGCCCCGGTCCCCGACCACGCCAACACAAAAGACGTTTCTTAGATTAGTATCTGTTTGCAGTTTTATACTTTTTCAAAATATTTTCAGCTGCCTTTGTCTACAGTCTTTTCGACGTATCACTATACCTGCTACTCCAATTTTGTATTTGTTTTATTAAAACTTTAAAACACATGTGTATATTTAACTATACACTCAATTTAATAAGAAACTTGCAAACATTTACTAGTGTACACTGAATACTGATAAATCGTGTAGTCTGACTGAACGAAGAGAGCAGAACACAGCACACGTGCTACAAGCGAGGTGTGTCTATGATGCATCATCAGTCACCAAGCATCTCTCATGTCTGTAACAGCTCTTTACGCCATTTACGTTTAACAATAGGCGCTTTACTTTCGAAGCCATGGTTATTAATATTTGTATATAATGTGTTCCATTTGTTTCAATAAATTTGTTGACTTAATCATTTTAGTTGTACAGTTATAGAAGAATACAATGACCAATACTAATACATTATTCTCGGGGTCTCTAAAGCTCTGTGCCCCCCCCCCCCCCCCCCCTTAATTACGTCCATGATGGGAGTTGGTGTTGTTGGTACTGCTATGGTTTTGATGGTATTATACAGTTTTCGGGTTTTAAGTAATAATGGTTACTTTAGTAAATACAACATTAAAACGACACAGGTTTTTTAGACACTTCAACGAGAAAGTGACAAAGCATCTAATTTTGGTTTTATTAAGAAGATTATTTTGGAAATTAATTTTATTTCAAAGTGATCAACAAAATATTTACCCTACTGACAAATATTCAAAATGTGTTGTGTATATTCTAGTTCTTATGAAACCCCTCTAGTTAAATATCTTGATTAGTACCTGGAGGTGCCCCCTTACCAACATTCAAACTTAGGCGAAAATGCACAATATACTGATTTTATTGTTTTATTGTTATATGAACTTGTAAGGATTTATGGATATATATTGTAATTTTCATCGTTTTGTGTAGGGTTTTTACTAACGAAAGCACGGCAATTTTAAGTGGTTGAAATTTAGAACGCAACTGCGCACTACTATTACAATCTTTCTCGTTCTAAACGTATAAAACAATTATTTATCCTTCATTGTACGCAGAAATTATTTGCTTCATGGAAGTTTGAAAGTATATTTATGATGGCGTATACTTGAAAATATCTGCAGTTCTTTCAGTCACTCTTTATTTACCTCAGCATGTTGCACCATTGTGACTTGCAAGTGTTATTATCGATAATTCGAAGAGCAAATTGGTAATAGTACTACCACCATAAATGTATATTATACCTTGAGCGCTCAAATGACTAGTAGAGTTCAAAACTGAGGTATTCGGTATTCAAACAACCTACCAACAAATACAGCAAGCAATTTTCATCAAGGTTACCTCAGAATATGGAAATGGTTAACCTTTAGATTCAATTTACTCTTTTTTTGAGTGTTAATCTTAAGAATTGATTCATAGTTTTATCATAAAACAGTACTTAATATTATCATTGATTAGTATCGTGTATTTTTCAGCCAGAGCTAGTTTAGATCACTAACTTAAATGATTCCCTTTACAACAATTAATTTATTTTACTGTGCGATATAGACACGGTTATATCTTCGTCTACAAAATATGGTCTTTGACTTGTGAAAGATAGATGTAACTAAAATAAAATGCTACATTGTATACACAGGATTAGAAAAGTTACCACAGCCAGGAACATCGACTATTTTTCTCCTTCCTCACCAACTCCAAAAGCGAGATGCATAACTATATTCTAATAACACCAAGTTTCATAATCATTACGTAGAACAATACTTGAATGCATAATTGCAAAATGGTATTCAGCGGCTGGAATAGGCTCAGTTGGTATAGTAATGCAAATGTAAAACAATTCCATCACAGGAGGAGTCGTTTTAAACCATCGCCTCGCTGGTATTTCCTTAGTAAAACGCACGTGGTATAATATACTAAGTACATTGGCCATGTATTTGGCGTAACTAACGACGGAATGGGTGAACAAAGTTACAAGTACCATCAGTTTGTCCACCCCTAATCGATTTTGTAATGACATTTTAAAGCAATATTTTTTTATATTTCAAATAACTAAAACAATTACATTTATTACTCAACACAATCGCGAATGATGTTTAAATGTAATGGTTTTAATCGCCTGTTCAAACAAAATAAGAGAAGATTATAAGAAAATGTTTTCAGAGTTTAGGGCGATCACCATTTTCCAAACATTTGTTTTGTAGATTAACAAACCGTTTAGTACTTTACAGACAAAGATGGCCGGTTTAAAACTATCTTCAGGATTTACCTCATACAGCTCAAAAAAAAAGAAAGCTCTCTCGAATAATTATAGGAGAAATACTTACAAGAATAATATGTAGATTGCACACGAAACAACACAAAAGAGCAGACGTGAATCTTGAAAACACATACTCAGATAGTTTGCGTACAAAATAACTGAAATATCTCATTCCCGTATTCAAGGTTAAGAAGACAACAGAAATATGTGAAAATCCGCAGTCTTAAATCATTATATTGAAGGCAAACTACATTCTGACGAAGCCGCGAGCAATATATTTGAAAGTCAGTCGTTTACAAATGATTAGACACTAGACAGTGACTAGACGTTAAATACACATTTTCATTTTTATTTTTATTTTCGTCTTCACATTTGTTTCCAGGGTTGGCCTTGCCGATTGTTACATCGCATGTACTTTTATTTATTTAAATACTATGATCAATACACAATGTAATCGTGTTTATGAAACGCAGTAAGTGATCATGATTTCAACATTTAAGTTAACCACTCAGCTGCTAAGTGTTCGTCATTATAGTTTCTTCGTAGTTCCCTTTTCAATTTTTCACTTTTTTCACTTTTGTCATGGCTCGCCTCACTTAACCCTTTCGGCACAGACAACCTTGGCATTGCATAAATTAATTAAATAAAATGTGAGATCAATATTACTGAAATGCGAATCCATCAGTTTCAGCGTGATATTTCTTGAATGCGAAATATATTTCAATACCTTCACTCAAGGCGCATTTCTGTGCATTGATCACGCAATGATGCTTAGTAACCAACACTTGATGTCATCTGCGTCGACGGAGTTGACTGCTTTAGAAAAATGCAAGATAGGAAACAAATTTGTTTTCACATAATATTAACTAGACCATTTTCAGTTCCACTTTTTAGAAATTTATTTCGAAGTTTTCCCCTCATGGGTAATAGATAGCAGTGCCTGCAGTGGCATACGGAATTTCAACTTATCAGAGTATGCAAGTTGAAATGCAGTTTGCACTCACGTTCTACGTATTACTCAGTCTTGTCGTTCAAACATTGATGTAGGTCTATAGCAATGATATTCAACAGCCATAGTAGGCTAGATCACCAGTCCGCCAATTTTCCACTCAGTAGCGAGCGTAGCGATTTGAAGTCATTTTGAAATGGGCAATTTACATGCTAATTTGGACCTTTCAGTACTGCTAGCGCTGCGATCGGCAGAAAGTCGCACTAGAGACTCCTATTCACGCCTGTGTTATTTGCCCATTTCAAGATGGCTACTAATTGACACGCTTGTGGTTGCTAGGCTGCGCATCTAGCCTACTATAGCTGTTGAATATCATTGGTCTATAGTATTAACTGACAGTAAATATCTCTTTCTTGCCGATAAGATTATTCGATTGACTGATTTATCGATTGGGAAATGAAGGGACCTTTGCCAATTTCAAGTATCACTATAGCTGCTACATAATATTATACATTCATACTGGTACTACTGTTCGTCAAGTCATTTCAAGTGAGTTTTATAATATTTTTTCATAAAGAAGATTAAAGTGCACACCAAATATGGTATAGTCCTTTCTTTTGTACCATTATTTAATTATTTAATTCTTGTCTGGCTAAATCCGTCTCACATCAGAGACAACTATTTCAAATTGATAAATTACTCGTACATGAAATGTTAATTACGTTTGGCCAAGGCCAACCTAACACTTACTTCGAAGCCACATGAGATGATTGATGAAGAATGTTATCCTTAAAATGTTGTCTGTCATGCAATGCATAATAGCCTTGGCCAGATATTTGGAGCCCTTTGCAACTGTTGTGCAATAATACAACATTATGTCATAACAATAATTTCATCATTTGTATAGTATATCCAAAAGCATTCAAGATTATATATACGAACATATCGATTGCACTTTTACTTTTTTAAATCTGTTTCGATTTTGTATTGGTAAAGGAACAGAATTGAAAGGCTAAAACACAAACTATGGTGAATTATCCCCCTATATATAACTTTCTTCTCCTTTTTATAACTCTGTGTCTTCATGGACATCTAGTAGACGAACCTTTATTGACAATAATAGCGGTCTCTGCAGCCAAAGCATTGAAAACCAACACAGAATAATAATTGAAACGAATAACACTGAATAAAAATAAAATTAAGAATACAAATTTTTCCTAAAAATAAAAATAGACCAACGTTAAGACTTCGGTAAGGCTTAAACTCAGTTGGAATAACTTTCGAAACGCCTCTAAAAACCCATGGATTATATCCCCCCTATAGCACCGAATAAATAATTTTGAAAGCGCGCACGAAGTTGAACACACGTGTATTTAAAAAAAGGTAGTGAAACGGGAAATCCCAATGGTGCTCCACGTTTTCACGTTGGAGAGTTGGAGTAGCTATGGAGTAGCTATGGAGATAATATTTCCAAGGAAATAGTATTTGTTCTCATATTTTGTCTGTAGGGCCGTCTCCGTCTGAGTCTAAGATAGAATATAACCAGGGTTGCTCTGCTTGTCGTACGAGGCGAGTAAATTAAATCTCTCGTTAAGCAAACATATAATCCTAATACTCGGTTCCCATTCACATGCTTACGTCAGACATAAATATTCGGCTATCAACCTCAAGCAATTAATTAATATACAATGAGTTCACAAGCTCCATGTTATCTGAACATAGGATCACTTGACCTAGGCACTTGATCTTGCACTTGACTTCTCACGTTGTTTCATAATATTGTAGACTATGAGCGCTATCAATGACGGACTTTGTTCTTCAATGAGTCAGGGCTAAAGTCGGTGTAGGGGCATGTGATTGGCTAATGGGCACAGTTGAGTGTAAGTTCCCCCCCCCCCCCCCCCCAACAAAAAAAAACTTTTCAAAGTTACAGTTTCTTGTGAACTTTTGCGTTTCTGGAATATTTAAATTTCATTAAAATTTCCTCCAAAAGTCCTTTTTGCGACACAAAAATAATGGGGTATAGGTAATCTTTATAATCTTCTAGAAAACGGGAGGAATTAAAAAAAAATTGAATTCTAGGTCTCCGAGATTAGCAAGTTGTTTTCAAATGAAGCTGGAATGATGAATGCGTGGTGGCTATTATAAATGCCTCATAAAATGAAAAGAACTTTTCAATATTTTTGAAGAAGTTCTCCGAAATTAGGAACTCGTTCCTTTTAAAAAGTTCCTACCCAACACTGGTAATAGCAACGTAAAGCGATACAAACCAGGCATAACGACCGTGTATGTTGTTTTTGTAAGGTTTTACTGTTTATAGCTACACTTACTTGGAAAGTAGCAGAATTAAAGTTTCTACCAATAGATGTTTTGCCTCAGGGGAAATAATCTGGAAATAAAATTTGTCCAAGACGTTCGGGCGTGGTTGGGCCAGGGTGCGCCTTTAAAATTTTAACAGTTGGTCGCAAAAAATCGTGGGTTCTGTCTAAAAATACGTGAACTGTGTTTTGCAAAAATAAATACATTTTTTTTTTTTTTCAATTCAAATTTAGTTGATGGGAATTTCTATCTGATGTAACATTGATATTCACAAGGTCAGACCAGGTTTGTGATCAGGTTTGCGATGTTTTTAAACCTTGTTAATTGTTGAGTGTATTTATTAAATTTGCAAAGTGATCTTGGTGTTCACTGGCCCTCAATGAAGCTTTGAGGTCCGTTAGTTCTATTTGCATCGACATCTTTATGCTGTTACATTTTCACTGAAATGTAATGGTTCAATTAATACGTGACGGTAGTTTCTAGCCAACATGCCGTTATTATGTGACATTGCTCTAGAGTTAATTACAACGTTATGATGAGTTCGAGGTTTACAACAAGTTTATCAGATGGTTTTCCGCATCAACGCTTTAGGCTGGTGAAATATTCAACCAGTGTTTCTTGCAATGTGGTTAATTTTTTTGCCTTTGCGGTTAGGTCGGTCGTTGAACACAACCGCTGGCTGCGTTTACGAACGTTTTGCAAGTTACGGTTGTGCGATATGTGACAACACTTCGCTTTGATCTAGATGCAAAATTAAAACAAAAAACTGTTAAAATTTACTCTTTTTACAATAAAAATTAAGAACTGTAGGCGACCAACCAAAACATTGCTCAGTTTACATAACCTAGAAACTTACCTAAGTCTGACCAGCGACGAACGATCAGCATTCTTATTCATTGGTTATAATTGTTCCGTAAAAAGTTTCAAACGACACACTTTAAAAAAAAAAATTACTTATTAATGAGTAGAATGAAATGACACATCGGGTTCTAAAACCTGCACATCAGAGCAATGATATTCAATCAAGTTTGCTTCCGTTTTTATAACTAAGATTTTAAAATCACATTCTTAAATTAAATAAACGTGAAAACTGTATTGAACTGTGGTGAGCTGTGTTTGTGTTTGAAACTGTGTTCAAGCTTAAAAAATCTTTCTTTTTTGCCAGACAAACTAAAACCGCAAAAAAGGGTCGGCTGTAGAGGACATGCACACAGACATATAAAGAAGGTTGAAACCCCCCACATGGAACACATGTCTTCGGCAGGACTTGATCCAGCAGTGGTTATCAGATATATATAGATAGGTCATATCAGATGTATGGTTATCAGCGCTAAAGCTTGGTAACAAGACAACCACAGAAACCACGGGACACATGTCAGATTACAACATGTAATTGCACTGCAGGTTTTCACGTCGCTTATATTTAAAGTTATTGCTATTCGAGACGATGAGCGATCAGGTCAGGATCAACGACTGTTACAAAACTCCATGCGTTATGATGGTAGTGGTAGTGGTAGTAGCGACTAGTGGTAGTAGAAGCACTAGTAGTTGTAGTGGGATAGATATAGCATAATGGTACTATATTTTGTAGATTCTTCGTATTCATAGTTCCCACGTGACGTCACAGCGGCCATGATTGCGACACAATTGATGAGGACCAATCCTAGATCATTGGCAAATACTATTCTAATTAAATAAACAAGCCTAATTTAGAATTTAAAAGAAAACATAAGTAATAAAAAATAAAAAATTACCACATAATATTTCATTTTAATTTCAAGAACAGGCTGAATTGTAAAGAACTAAGAATTTATGTGTTCTACCACAACAGCCTTCAATTGTTTCTCCATGGCAAAGTCAAAGTTTGATCATAAAGGTGGCCGCCACACGCAAAGATGTGACGTATACGTGCAACCTATGAATAGGTATGACCCTAGTTCACATAATATAAATGTGCTGAAGTTAGTTCCTCTGGGCGCCAATACAACAATACAACAGAGCACATCCGGTCCATCTGGACGTGGACATGTGTGCAAGAAGGGTCCAACTACAGCTCATGCACTTCTCATGCTTCACGTAGCGTAAAACGTCACGCCTGCATGTGTGAATACAATACAGACGCACCCTCCCCTCTTCTTGTCATTCAATTGGTGTTGTACGACGTACTCGACAGCTAGCTAGGTCATATATGACGTCGGCCGCATCAGATCCATTGCTAATCGCCGGGGCCGTCATAAGAGAGTCCGAATTAAGGGGGGTGGGGGGGGGGGGCGTATGGATCGCAAAAAGAGCCGGTAAATGTGAAAAGAAGTGAGAAAAGTATATGAAGATGGATGATGAAGACTATGTGAGGTGAATGCAGGAATGACAAAAGAGATGCACGAGAGCTCTCTTTGCGGGACCGGTCACCACGAGGAGGGTTCCGAACTTTAGGAGTGGGGGGGGGGGGGGGGGATTCCCGGTGTCAGGAATCGAACCCGTCCTGTTCTCGATTAAAATGTCACGTGCTCCCGCTGAGCTACCTCAATCGTGCTGCAACTGCACAGATAACTCTTAGTTAGGCTGGTCAACGAAAGTAGGCCGAGAATTTGTGGTCAAGCTGTACATTATATTATATCTTTGCTCCGCACGTCCAAACCGCAATGGAAATAAACGGCAATTTTGTTTAATCATATTTGTATTTATTTTATAGATTCTACGTGATAACCTCAACATCATGATCATGAACTTAGTTAACAGAGCGCCTTCTTAGCTTTCTAAATGGAAACTTATTGTTAAAATTAATAGCTCGGTTTGAAAGAAGAAAGATCAGAGCAAAACGCCTCTTCGGTTCAGAATATTTGCGCGGTTGGAGCGCCTAGCTAAATAGAGACGTGGTTTCGAATCCCGCAGAAAACTTCTATTTTGTAATTATCGATTCTTGACTTAGTCTACATCACACCCCTCGGCCCTCATCGTCGTGAATAGGCAATATTAGATATTTAAGCGCATCAATGCATTTTGCGATTAAAGATGTATAAGGAACAAGAATCATCATCAACGACATCAAACTACGATATAAGCAAAACAACAACTATAAGTTAGTGCATTTATAGTAATTTTATCAGATATTATCAGATCACTTAATACCCCATTGAGATTTTAAATGTGTAGCTAGACGATTGGTTTAAAATCGCAATTTATTTATGTTGGAAGCTCAGTTGGATGGTCACTCTGTCTATATTGCTTCTCGATGTAAAATCGGAAATTGCATATCGTAAGCGCAGAAAATCCCTACATTGGGGATGTAAAATTATAACTATACACTTTCATAATGTATCAACTGTACGATTAAAATAACAAACCTGATGAAGGCATAATAAAACATTTATGTAAATTAACTTATAAGGTTTAAAAATATTAACTACATTGTGGTTGCAGTAAAACTGTCTGTACCATAATTTAACACACCACACTCATGATTGTTTTATTAAATGCGCAATATATAATTATGTTTCATTACTAACTTCACACTTGGTAGGTGGGCGTAACACTACATCTTAGATATTATTACAATATCTTCTACATGCAGTGTTACTTTGCGGGGCTATTCTCGTAAAAGTTATCACTTCATAATTTATCACTTTCTCACTTTTCATTTCATGTATCCCTTTTTATCACTTTTCACTTATCACTTTTTGAAAACCTCGACGTACCGTATGAGTTTCTTTAGACGGTCAGCTATCCCCCCAAATTCAACAGAATGGTCTCACTCGGCCGGACCAGTCGAGAGTAGGCTCAAAAAATTCGTAATTTTTAGCTGATTAAAACAAAGGCAATCCGGAAAACGAAATCGGTAGCTTTTACTTTTTATAGCCAAAAAACGGCAAAAAATGGCAAAAAGTAATTATTTAAATACTACAAGACTAGTTGACTGATAACGCTGGGACAGGTGTCGAACAATTTGTTATTCCATGTAAAATTAAGAAAAAGTAATGCGAAAATGGAAATCGCTGCCGTTTTGCCCTGGGAGAATAAAAACGGCAAAAATGGCACACATTTCATTTAGAAGACCAGTTAACCGATAACACTGGGAGAAGAGTCAAAAAACTCGGTATTTCAAACTAAATGTATCTAATAACAAATAATGTGAAGTTCGAAAACATAAACACGGCCTTTAAAATCAAGAAACGGCAAAAAAAGGGCACCAATGTATCATAATATAGAAGACCTATCGACCGATTACACTGAGACTGGTGGCACGAACTCGATATTTAAAATTAATTCATAACAAATAAAGCGACTATCGTAATCGATAGCACTTGGCCTTTAGAGAAATCAGAAATCGGTAAATAAACCGGTAACTATTACTTTGTATAGACAAAAAGACGGCAAACAAAATTACAATTTGTGAACTTCATTACCAATTTCTGATAATGCTTGGAGAGATGTCAACAAATTTTATATCTTTTAAGGAAAGCGAAGAAAATGTAGTTCGAAAATTTATAATCATAGAGTTGGGCATTAACCAAAAATAAAAGGGGGGGAGGGGGGCATAAAAGGGCCATTTAGTATGTAGTATAATATAAGTGACCGATAAACTTCAAGTAACCCCTCACATTTTATGGGAGAGATATACATTCATACTTAAAGCAAAATACCTAACAAAATATTGTGTGTGTTACACAACACTCATCATAAGTAATATAACAATAATTGAAATCAGTAGCTCTTTAGATTTGAGAGCAGAAAACGGCAGAGGGCAACTTGTCAGATGTGCGACCAATAAAAATTACAAATGCGGGTGGGTAACGAATCAAAACAATGCTATTTGATAGTGTTTTAAGATAAATTATAAATCTTATATATATTTCATTTCTTTCTTAAACACAAAATTCACCAAGAAGGGTGTGTTTATCAAATCAAAGTTCAAACGCTCAAAATACGTTCAAAACAGTACATTGTGTTCTCAGACTTGTTAAAGTAACTGCACATTTTATTACATAACTGTACCTTTGATTGTTGCATTGCCTATAGGTCAACTCTGCTTAGATAAAATATTTGTCGATGATAAGCCACTGTTTTCTGACTAAGCAGGCGATTTAGACGGTCAGCTATGCACTTTTGTGGTCTCACTCGGCCGGACCAGCCGATAGTAGGCTCAAAAATTTCTTAATTTTTACCTGATTACAGCAAAGGCAATCCGGAAAACGAAATCGGTAGCTTTCACTTTTTATAGCCAAAATTATCAGACGTGAATGCGCTTCAATATCATATGTACTGCACTCGGGGAGGTGCCGTCGACCCAGAAACCTTACCTCCATGTCGCTCAACACTCCGGTTGCACATTGACAGATCGAACTACCAAGCAGCTATCTGGAAAACATCTCTCCTCCAATTCCAAAGTATCCCACTCCCATTCGACCATGGCTGGTGCCTGGAAGATGGTTCTATTGCTATCCAATGGCTTGCAACGAAACCAGCCCCAGAAGAAGTATTAGAATTAATATCATGCAAATGCAAGCACTGTTCTACAGCTAAGTGCCAGTGCAAGGAGCTAAAGCTTAGATGTACAGACTTGTGTTCCTGTCAAGAGCAATGCAAAGAGGTGGAAGAAGATACCTTGCTACCACTAATAGAGGAAAGCTATTGCAGTGAGGACAGTGACTGACCTGGATTTCTGAGGTATGTAGGCTATTACTAAGCCCTCATTATATACGTCTTAATATTTTAAAATCAAAATATAATTTTCGCGTTACCGATGCGACTATATATGTGAACGTGTTTCTGTTTTAGTGAGTCTCGAAGCATAGCAGATATGTACAACACGGTGACGAGGATGCACTAGTTTGTCATGTACTCCACATTAAAGTATATAGTTTGTAAGTGCTTTAAATTTAAACATCATCTCACATGTGTGTTTTAGTTGTATTTACATTAGTGCTCCATTTAATTGTATAATAATGTATAAAATCATGAGCTATCATCTACATTCTACATAACTACATGTGACGGCCTGCTTGATGCTTCGCAGGTTTACAATGACTTTTTTTAAACAAGTTTACATATACATGGCAAAAAAATGTATATGCCGAACATGCACCTAAAAAATAATAATATTATAGATTTATTATTATTATTATAGATAATATTTTAATCACACAACAAACCGTCTAGAATTTACGGAGTTGGAACACATGCCTTCAATATGTATTTTTTCCTTGTATTTGATCTTTTATAAATAACTGGAGACAATATTGTGATGTTTTTCGTTTTCGTGTAAATAAATTACGAATAAATATTGAACAACGGGGTTCATTTATCTTTTCCAATTATACATTTTTCTTCCTACCCGATTATCTTTTCCTGCAAATCGTATGTCTTTGTTGCCGTTCTTCAAGCTCTTAAAATAATACCAACAATTTAAATGCGACTTACCTTTTATGACCGTTTCCAACTGCATTTGTGTTTATTCTATTTTGGCGGAAATAATAACACTAATATTTAATATTATAACCGACCCCTCCCCCCCCCCCCCCCCCCCACTCCACCTTGTTTTTGGTACCGTTTTGGCCCTTTAGTATCTGAAGTATCTGAAAGGTAAAAGGTAATGTTTAGAAGTTTGCACGCTGCTTACAATCCCATTTGTTGCCATCCCTCCCAGTAAGTTTTGTCAGCCAATTAATCTAAAAGACGGCAGTGCCCTTTTGGTGCCTTTTTATCTATAGCCTAAAGGTACACATATTGAGTTTCACTTTATTTATTCTAGATTATGCCTATAAAATATCAAATTAGTTTACCTCTCCCATTGTCACCGGTCAGTTGGTCGATAAAATAAATTGTGCCATTTTTTGCCGTTTTTAGGATCTCAACGCCAAATGGTACTGAATTCCATGTTCGCATTATGTTTTATTCATTTCTCACAAAATATCGAGTTTTTTGACACCTTGCCCAGCGCTATCACTCAATTGGTCTTGTAATCGATAAAATTCCCTTTTTTTTACCGTTTTTTGGCTATAAAAAGTGAAAGCTACCGATTTCGTTTTCCGGATTGCCTTTGCTGTAATCAGGTAAAAATTACGAATTTTTTGAGCCTACTCTCGGCTGGTCCGGCCGAGTGAGACCACAAAAGTGCATAGCTGACCGTCTACTTGTTACGTAATTCAAAAGTGATAATTTGTGATGACGTGATAACTTTTTCGATAATGGACTGTATTAGTGATGACGTCAGATTAAATGGCGGACGAGCTATCTGACTCCAAACAACTTTCTGAAACGTAGTTATTATTTAAAGTAGTAGTTGTATCATTACAATACGTGACTTATCAATTTACTCAACTTCTTTTTCACTGTTTCGTGTGTGGGAAAACGAAATATCTGAACGGATAACCCTCGAGGGAAACATTAGAACAAAGTGTTATTATTATAAATTCAGCTAACAACCGTATTTGAAGTACATCCTACAATATACACATTTTTTAATTTTTCTCCGCATTTCGAAGGAGTTACGTTAACGTGCTACGGGTTAAGAGCCTAGTCTAGTGTACACCAAGAGTAACAAACTGGAGAGTGATGTACATGATGTAGGAAAGGTTAAGGTCTTAATTGTTTTCACTATTATATAACCGTAAGGCATCTTCCCAGGCCACCACGCCTTAGATTTAGAAGATATGTCTAAGACTATTAACAGTTTAAGATCTTCAACGTTGCGGTGCAGTGAACATGGTTTAATTAACTTCCCACAGTAATGGGCCGTTTTGTACCCGGTGGCAAATATGCTCGATAGTCGAAACAACACTGGTTTCAAAGTAGTGATAATGTAGCCAACATGCGCAGGGGGCCCCAGGGAGTCTTGGCCCCCCCCCCCCCTGCCCCGATCACACGCATCTACACTAATCACACGTAACTGTAAGTAAAGCTGTAATTAAAAGAAAAAATGGTCTATTTTATTTTAAGGTGACCATACGACCCGGATTACTCGGTTACTCGGGACAGTCCCGTTTTTTTTTCACTCTGTCCAGGCGTCCTGGACTCAAATATTAACCGAAACAACTTTTGTACACTATTAAATATGTATGCTTGTAATATGTAGTTTGCAAACAATCAGAACGTCCGTTATGGGAAAAGGAATCTTTGGACAATTTGTTATGTCATGCTCATGAAATTGTAGTAAATGAAAGTAGATATTGTTCGACATTTTAAAGTGGTGTGGTCATAATAATTCAAAATGCATTTTTTTTTTTTAAGTGCATGTAACGTACACGTATATATTGTAGTACGCTGTCGCTGTCCTTCATGTACACCACCCATAAAAGCCGTACCTCTTATTCAGATTCCCTAAGAAAAAGCCAAGAGTGACTTCGTTGGGGGGCTCTGATTCGGGAGGTCGTGAGCTCGATTCCCGTCAACAGCAATCTTAAGGACGTACATTCAATAATAAAACAATAAAAAGCACTCAAAAAATAGATGGTGGGTATCATACAATATGATAAAATTGAATACTTAACATTTGTATTTATCTGTCTATCCTATTCAATTACGAAAACACTGAAGAAAATAAAAGAGCAAAAAACTACACAAAAAACGA
Organism: Isoperla grammatica; assembly: GCA_945910005.1. Lineage (NCBI taxonomy): Eukaryota > Metazoa > Arthropoda > Insecta > Plecoptera > Perlodidae > Isoperla > Isoperla grammatica. The sequence goes on from OX246746.1 coordinate 24,285,942, forward strand.
ATACAGAAATGATAGAAGATAAAAATAAAAATTTACCGGTAAAAAATGTTACCAATATAAATTTAAAAGTAAGATACATAACAAACAAAGAAGTAGTTAAATTATAAATAACATAACAGAAATATACAAGTGCAATAATAATAATAATAATAATAATAATAATAATAATAATAATAATAATAATAATAATAATAATAATAATAATAATAATAATAATAATAATAATGATAATAATAATAATAATAATAAAAAAATAAAAAAATAATAATAATAATAATAATAATAATAATAATAATAATAATAATAATAATAATAATAATAATAATAACAATAATAATAATAATAGTAATAATAATAATAATGATGGTCAAAATAATAATAATAATAATAATAATAATAATAATAATAATAATAATAACAATAATAATAATAATAATAATAATAATAATAATAATAATAATAATAATAATAATAATAATAATAATAATAATAATAATAATAATAATAATAATAATAATAATAATAATAATAATACTACACGTAAAACGAATATCTTGATCCATATTTCTATCAGATCAGTGACAACAACAATTTAAGCGCGCACATTTCTCCCCAACTTGCACCTTATCGATTGTGGCTCACAGCTGTACACGCTAGATGTTGTGGTATGGTGGGGGGGGAGGGGGAGGGGGGCATGCGCACTCCCTGATGCTTGGGAGTTGGGAGCAGCAGCGACATCGTAATGCACGCTTTCGGCGTGATACTCTTTCGTCTTGCTAATATTAGCTTTGAACAGAGCATAGCATGTCCTCGTGTGGATAGCCTCTGTCAGCTGCCGGTGAGTTCTAGCAGGCGTCATGGCGCATGTTCTGTCAGCTGTAGCTTTGAACAGAGCATAGCATGTCCTCGTGTGGATGGCCTCTGTCAGCTGCCGGTGAGTTCTAGCAGGCGTCATGGCGCATGTTCTGTCAGCTGTAGCTTTGAACAGAGCATAGCATGTCTTTGTGTGGATGGCCTCTGTCAGCTGCCGGTGAGTTCTAGCAGGCGTCATGGCGCATGTTCTGTCAGCTGTAGCTTTGAACAGAGCATAGCATGTCCTCGTGTGGATGGCCTCTGTCAGCTGCCGGTGAGTTCTAGCAGGCGTCATGGCGCATGTTCTGTCAGCTGTTGCTTTGAACAGAGCATAGCATGTCTTCGTGTGGATGGCCTCTTGTCAGCTGCCGGTGAGTTCTAGCAGGCGTCATTGTGCATGTTCTGTCAGCTGTAGCTTTGAACAGAGCATAGCATGTCCTCGTGTGGATGGCCTCTGTCAGCTGCCGGTGAGTTCTAGCAGGCGTCATGGCGCATGTTCTGTCAGCTGTAGCTTTGAACAGAGCATAGCATGTCCTCGTGTGCATGGCCTCTGTCAGCTGCCGGTGAGTTCTAGCAGGCGTCATGGCGCATGTTCTGTCAGCTGTAGCTTTGAACAGAGCATAGCATGTCCTCGTGTGGATGGCCTTTGTCAGCTGCCGGTGAGTTCTAGTAGGCGTCATGGGGCATGTTCTGTCAGCTGTAGCTTTGAACAGAGCATAGCATGTCCTCGTGTGGATGGCCTCTGTCAGCTGCCGGTGAGTTCTAGCAGGTGTCATGGCGCATGTACTGTCAGCTGTAGCTTTGAACAGAGCATAGCATGTCCTCGTGTGGATGACCTCTGTCAGCTGCCGGTGAGTTCTAGTAGGCGTCATGGCGCATGTACTGTCAGCTGTAGCTTTGAACAGAGCATAGCATGTCCTCGTGTGGATGGCCTCTGTCAGCTGCCGGTGAGTTCTAGCAGGCGTCATGGCGCATGTACTGTCAGCTGTAGCTTTGAACATAGCATAGCATGTCTTTGTGTGCATGGCCTCTGTCAGCTGCCGGTGAGTTCTAGCAGGCGTCATGGCGCATGTTCTGTCAGCTGTAGCTTTGAACAGAGCATAGCATGTATTCGTGTGGATGCCCTCTGTCAGCTGTCGGTGAGTTCTAGCAGGCGTCATGGCGCATGTACTGTCAGCTATAGCTTTGAACAGAGCATAGCATGTCTTTGTGTGGATGGCCTCTGTCAGCTGCCGGTGAGTTCTAGCAGGCGTCATGGCGCATGTTCTGTCAACTGTAGCTTTGAACAGAGCATAGCATGTCCTCGTGTGGATGGCCTCTGTCAGCTGCCGGTGAGTTCTAGCAGGCGTCATGGCGCATGTACTGTCAGCTGTAGCTTTGAACAGAGCATAGCATGTCCTCGTGTGGATGGCCTCTGTCAGCTGCCGGTGAGTTCTAGTAGGCGTCATGGCGCATGTTCTGTTATAGCTGTAGCTTTGAACAGAGCATAGCATGTCCTCGTGTGGATGGCCTCTGTCAGCTGCCGGTGAGTTCTAGCAGGCGTCATGGCGCATGTACTGTCAGCTGTAGCTTTGAACATAGCATAGCATGTCTTTGTGTGCATGGCCTCTGTCAGCTGCCGGTGAGTTCTAGCAGGCGTCATGGCGCATGTTCTGTCAGCTGTAGCTTTGAACAGAGCATAGCATGTATTCGTGTGGATGCCCTCTGTCAGCTGTCGGTGAGTTCTAGCAGGCGTCATGGCGCATGTACTGTCAGCTATAGCTTTGAACAGAGCATAGCATGTCTTTGTGTGGATGGCCTCTGTCAGCTGCCGGTGAGTTCTAGCAGGCGTCATGGCGCATGTTCTGTCAACTGTAGCTTTGAACAGAGCATAGCATGTATTCGTGTGGATGCCCTCTGTCAGCTGTCGGTGAGTTCTAGCAGGCGTCATGGCGCATGTACTGTCAGCTATAGCTTTGAACAGAGCATAGCATGTCTTTGTGTGGATGGCCTCTGTCAGCTGCCGGTGAGTTCTAGCAGGCGTCATGGCGCATGTTCTGTCAGCTGTAGCTTTGAACAGAGCATAGCATGTCCTCGTGTGGATGGCCTCTGTCAGCTGCCGGTGAGTTCTAGTAGGCGTCATGGCGCATGTTCTGTTATAGCTGTAGCTTTGAACAGAGCATAGCATGTCCTCGTGTGGATGGCCTCTGTCAGCTGCCGGTGAGTTCTAGTAGGCGTCATGGCGCATGTTCTGTTATAGCTGTAGCTTTGAACAGAGCATAGCATGTCCTCGTGTGGATGGCCTCTGTCAGCTGCCGGTGAGTTCTAGTAGGCGTCATGGCGCATGTTCTGTTATAGCTGTAGCTTTGAACAGAGCATAGCATGTCTTCGTGTGGATGGCCTCTTGTCAGCTGCCGGTGAGTTCTAGTAGGCGTCATGGCGCATGTTCTGTCAGCTGTAGCTTTGAACAGAGCATAGCATGTCCTCGTGTGGATGGCCTCTGTCAGCTGCCGGTGAGTTCTAGCAGGCGTCATGGCGCATGTTCTGTCAGCTGTAGCTTTGAACAGAGCATAGCATGTCCTCGTGTGGATGGCCTCTGTCAGCTGCCGGTGAGTTCTAGCAGGCGTCATGGCGCATGTTCTGTCAGCTGTAGCTTTAAACAGAGCGTAGCATGTCTTTGTGTGGATGGCCTCTGTCAGCTGCCGGTGAGTTCTAGCAGGCGTCATGGCGCATGTACTGTCAGCTGCCGGTGAGTTCTAGCAGGCGTCATGGCGCATGTTCTGTCAGCTGTAGCTTTGAACAGAGCGTAGCATGTCCTCGTGTGGATGGCCTCTGTCAGCTGCCGGTGAGTTCTAGCAGGCGTCATGGCGCATGTTCTGTCATCTGTAGCTTTGAACAGAGCATAGCACTTCGTAGCAAATCGGGTATTCTGGTTGCTTGTACACACGCGCGTTTACACACATCATTACTAAGATTTAAAATACAGCTTGAGAATTACGTTATGTTGTTCATGCATATTTATTATTTACTAATGAAGAAGTACGGGTGGGGGATCGCGTTTATAGCAATTCCTAAACGTTTATCATCTAAGAGATGGATTCAATGTTTCATTGCTGTGTGTGTGTGGGGGGGGGGGGGGGGGAATTTACTTTGTTATGCATTTGAAAAGTTAGGATCTGTTATTTTTAGGTTGCGTGGATATTTATTTTCTGGCGCTCTAGTGTCTATAAATGCGTTATGTAAGATGATTTGAATTTAGAAGTATGCCTATGACCAGCTGATTGCAACGCGCGCTTGCGGTGGACATCAATTGGCAAACGATGAGGAACTTACTACGTAAAATGCACGATACGTTTATGACATCCTCACTGATGTAGAAGTTTGAGCTTTTTCAAGAGGTAAAATGTCAATTTCTTTTACTTAAAATATTACCGTTTAAACGCCTACTATAAAGTAAGCAAGCGAATTGATATCTTAATTCTAATCACTCTTTGATGTTGGTAACAACCAATCAGCGCATAAAACGCAATACGTGAGCCTATAAAAATACAATTTCCTAGTAAATCCATAAACACAAATCAAAACCACTAATTGCTAGTCATTTTTATGCAATAGAACTTTGAGGAAAAGGGAACCTCTAAAACTATAGTAGATCGTTGACAATGTAAATAAATGAAAACACATTTAGTCGATCGATATGTAACAATATTTTTTTCGCACGGACATAATCAAACATAACATTTTTCAATTATATCGTTCGTGAGTACAAAACGGGTTTTGTACCAGAAGTTAAAAAATTTCGAACAAAATAACTGATTACAGATATGAACTGTTCAGACTAAGCATTCCCTATAAAGAAATAACACACATTTTCATATAGTAAAACCTTATTGTGTCCGCTATTCGTATCCATAAAGAATTGATCATAATTTATTAGTGATATTAGTAGCCCAATAAAATAATGAAGGAATTACACAACCAAACAAAATATGTTTGTTATTCAAGCGTTGTACTTTAATTCATCCAACTTTCGTGTATATTGCAGAGATCAGATCAGGGGTGGAGTTGGGGGGGGGGGGAGGGGGGGGGGGGGTTGTACAACTGATTGGCCCGAATCTACAGTTGTATTAAATAAAATGACAACCAACATACACGATCAAAGCACATAGAAAACACCATCTATAACAATACCATAAATGCTGCTAATGTTAAATAGTATAATTAAAATGACACAATTTGTCATCTTTAATGACTCCATTGCATTGTATGCGATTATTCTCATATCCTATTCTTTACGGCTTATTTCCCGAAGGGCAAGCTGTGGTCAGAAACACCATACTATAATATAACTAATATCAATTTGGTTGAATATTGAGCAATCTTACTGTCTTGGCATAACACGTAACCATCTTAAGTTGATCTACGTGGAAATTACACCTGAGACTTGAGAGGTTATGCTGAGGCGAGTTGTTGCCTGGTTAGGACATGTTTTACGCAATGAGACTATAACTGAGAGACACCTTCTAGCCCTCGGCGCACTTTGCGTGTCCCACTTGTTTGAGACATACGACGATGCGTCGTTGTGTCCCTCTCAAGGACTACAATATGTCCTTGGCGAGGGCAATGATAAAATTTTCATAATCAGAATACAAAAAAAAATTGTTTTACTAAAATGTAAGAACGAGAGAAACCACTGCTACTACTAGTACTACTTCTACTAATGATAATAATAATAATAATTTTTAGGTGGCTCGTTGGTCCAGTGGTTAGCATCCCTGCTTCCAATGCAGAAGGTCCCGGGTTCAAATCCCGCTTCAGGCAGAAGTTTTTTAACTTCTAATTTGGATTCAATTCCATCACTTCTTGGCTTATGAATAAGTAAACGATGACTTTGGAGCCGTCCTAGCAACGAAGCACTCAATAAATTCAAAGTTGTTCTGAATCGGCCTTGTTGATTCTAGCATTTGTCCGCAGGTGTTCGCACTGTCCAATCACTGATTCATGTGTTTCGTATTTGAAATATCGATCTTTGATTGGTTATCGCTCACTCGTCGATGGTGTTCGAAGCCTACAGGGTTGGTTTAGTCGCTTTAAATTAAAGTCCCCCACTGCAAATCAGTTTAATTACTGAGTGGGTAGACTCTAAATGTGAATTTATTTATTTATTTATTTATTATCATAAATACTAATAATAATAATTATTATTACAACTAATAATAATAATAATAATTATTATTATTATTATTTGTGTTGTGTTTTGTCCTTGCCATGTATAGGCGTTCGTTAATTGCAGTGTGAAGTAATATGTAGGGGTTAAGAATAAGTTAGTGATTTTTTTTTTTTTAATTGTAAGGTATTCTGTACATTGTATTTGCATTACGCAACTTGTTCATCTTTGTCCGTAGCTTAGTCCGTATTTATTATTTTCATTGATATATAACCAACAGACAAGCTATTAACTAAGCTTTGTGGGATGTCGAATGTTTATTTAATGATTGTATTGTACAGAATATGGTTATCAATAAAGAAATAAAAAAAAATATAAAACAAGTAGGTATAGTTACGGAGATGATCAATGGTTATTCTAACAATACACAACATCTGATAAGTGAATAATGGTATTAATGTGGTTTTGTAAGAGCTGCGGACTACGTGACAAACATTTAATCTTTGGTGGTGGTGGATTTGTAATCTTTGGTAATAGCATAGCATTGTCATTTCATAATTGGTTTTGTTCCAAATAATTAAAAATATAACCACTCTTTTGCACGATTGGAGTTTTAGAAATATGTTTACAATACAATACAATACAATAAATACAATAAAACACAATTCGTTTGTTCGTCGTACAATTCGTTATGTCGATGTTGAGCACCATTCTTGAGACATGAATAAAAAGCCGCTGACATCGTACGTGTGCCTGTGTTCAGATAGGTGGGACAAAATAGTGTTTACAAGACTTCATTCCAACATCGAAATGATGAAAAACAACGAAAACCAGTTTTTTGCATGATTGCTGGCGGTGCTAATGAAACCCATAATCTCCCGAAGTTAGTCTTTTAGTTACTTTAGTGACTGAGCCACATCTATTGGACCAAGTCCATCCAGCATTCACCGCTTAGGTCGTTCAGATGTGAAATAAAATGCGAGACTCCAGTTCGGGAGGTCTCCGGTTTGATACCGGCTTCCGGCAATCTTGACCTGAAGTTTTTCC
>OX246746.1:24295486-24302986 GCA_945910005.1 Isoperla grammatica
ATACGCAGATTTGTTCTATGCAAAATTTTCTCGCCAAGGTGACGAAAAATTGTTTTTTTGTTTGTTCTATGAAGAATACTTCCAATATTAAAATCGCGCTAAACAAACGTGTATTTACAAATTATTTTGATAATGCCACACAATAATATTTAAAAATGAATTATTTTCCAGATCTTGTTTCGTGACAAGTGAAAACTGAATAAAAAAATTTCAAACCTTGAAATTGTTACGCTTGTTATTTTGTGTACTAATTAATGAATTTGCAATTAATTAATTTACTTCATTAAAAACGTGACGACTCTAATATAGCTGTTATGGTTTCATGTTTAGTAATTACGATGTTTAGTAGTAACACTTGTTCAATATTATGCAGCGTTCTCAGACTAGCGAACGATGGTTTGTAGCGATGTGGTTGTCAACCATTGTTTTAAGGTGGTTGACAGTGACGTAGTAAATTGACTGTATGTCTGCTTCGTGGGAAGGTAACAATTGATAGAAACGAGAAGATTTGTTTGGCTGTCCGCCAGCTAATCTGTGCAGTGACGATACAAAACGTGTCTATAACACAGGAAGCTAAAGTATCGAAGTGGTGAGGGTTTTCGTTTTGTTGAAATCGCAAAAGAAAATCTGAAATTATTGGTGGTTATAGACGTGTTAGTGCTTCATAACGTGAAAAGAAGTAGTTGTGAATTGCTTTATGATAGGAACAATTACACAATATGATATATTATTATCGTTATAATTATTATTCATATTATTATTATTATTATTATTAATAATAATAATAATAATAATAATAATCATTTTCAAAAAAATGTAATGATGAAAAATTAAACGAAAATGAAATGTAATTCTGATGCAGACAATAAAACTAGTTTTATTTTATTTTATTTCAATAATACCTCAATAAAATAATTGTATTGATGTATTATTGAAATAAAATTAAATAAAATTAAAATAAATTAATTTTCGTCATTTCATTTAATCCACATGAAATTAATTGTATGCACATTTTTTTTTAAATTACTGATTGGTTGATGTTTTGACGATTTCTATCCCTGCGTCATTTCAAAATGTGTATTTTAATGTTTAAGCTTTTAAATAAAGCAACAAAAAGTGTAATTCGCATAACATTTAAGACGCCTTTGACGAACAATCACAACATTTTAGTCTCGTACATACCCACCTTGACTCTCTTTGATTTGTCTGTTTATGGTATTTAAAGATCTTCCACTGTGCGAGAGACCATCTTAAGGTATATTGTCCTAGGGCGGACACTTTCATTATTTCTTGCCAACTAACCTTGCTCTTTCTCCTGCATGGTTTCATCATCTTCAGAATATGTGAGAGAATGTATCTGCTTATCGGTTATCCTGTTGGAAATTAGTATAGATGTAGACAAGATATACAGCTGATTTGTAGGGGGGGACGCGAGCTCCCCCCCCCCCCAGACTACTTAAGTTACCCAATTACATTTTTTGGATATCGCGTTTTTTAATAACGAATAATTCGCGCACATACCTATAGCGAGAGAAAGTAGAAAATATGGTTGCCGTAAAAATGAATTAAACCTACCTACAGCTGTTGTGTTTCGCTTTTACTACATAATGCAGCACAGGCGTATAGGCCTACAAGTCTTGGATTCACCTTGTGAAATTAAATCCGGCAAAAGTCATTACTACCTACGTACGTTTGAGATTGGCAAACTGGTCCATCATATAGCAAGTGTACTGTACAAGTAGTACTTAGAATATTATAATAATGTTACTATAGTCTGCTTGAGGTATCAATCAATACTTGAAGAGTGTATTATGAAGAGTTGTTAACGCCTGCTGTGATGTTAATGATACAGGTTAAGTCCCACACTGTATGTCTAGTCATGTACTAAAGTCATGCATTACAATCTTGTCATACACATTGACAAGTGGATGATAAAAAATTCAATAAAATTATCGATAGAGCAAGTCTTGAAATTAGTTTATTTAAAGAAACCAAATTGTTTGCAATTATTTTATTTTCAACTGTATTTATCATTATCTTTAATCACAATTTTGAGTCGATTTCTTAATCACCTTCCCATTCAAAGATCTACGAGAAAACATTTCGAATCAAGATTTATTATATTTCATACGGTTCTAAAAAGCTTTTGGTAATGAAATAGCTATTGTTTTTATCTCATTGACCTTTAAATATAGAATGAGCATCACTTATTATTACAGCACGTCTAGCTTGTGGAGATATGCGACAACAATCAATGTCAAGCAATGTTCTACTCAAGAAAGACGTGGCTTATCTAGCTAAAAATGGACGCATGCAAGGAGCATAAACAAATCGGATTTAAATATTACAAACGTGTGCAAGTCTTGTAACTTATCGTATGGGGGAAGAGCAGTGGCGTATCCCGGATTTTGGAAAGGGGGGGGTTTAACTCATATTATAGAGAGTGGAACCAAAAATAAACGGGGGGTCCGGAATTTTCTCGTCAAGGTCATTTTGGTGCAAATCTGTGCGTTTTACAGCGGCCAACTGAACTAAAATTACTAAATTACTGGCAACGATTTTCTCCTTCAGAAACGAAAAAAAGCTTCAAAGAACATTGAACTGAAGTGTTAATACACAGAAATAGAATTATAGAGCGATGTGTGTTTTTTTAACAAAAACTTGTCTTTGGTATCTAATACAAAAGCAAGTACTGTATATTTATATCTCCATTTTTTTTTAATTCAATGCAATTTCCACTTTTCCTTTGCGAAAGGGGGGGGTTTTGTCCCCCCCCCCCTCCCCCCCTTGGATACGCCACTGGGGAAGAGATACCGTTCATCACCCTGGGAAGCAGAGAAAGAGAGAAAATACACAAGCAGACGGAGAGAAAGGAGAAGAAAGATACAGGCGCTGTTTGTTGTTAGACATTGAGCACAGCACAGTTGATATTGATATATCGAGAAAGTGGCCCAACACTTGAGTTATCGGAAATCCAACATTAGTCAAGGTTTATGTTTACCTTTAGTTATGCTAATAGTAATATTAATGAATGTGCGTTCCATGGCGTTAAGCATTCAGACATATAGAATCTTACATCACACTTTCCGGTTTATCAATGTATGTTGATATAATTCAAACATTACTAACCTGAAATAATTTATTTTACCTTCGATGACTGCATGGGCCGCGTCTGCTCCAGATTAATACCATTATTTATCGGCCTCTTAAAATTGTTCAAGCTGTTATTATGTATTAGGACAATTTTATTAAAAAATATTTACCCGTTACATTATATAAACTTCTATTTTCCAGACAATTATTGCTTATTGTGGTTCCAGTTTTGGGGATAGTCCTTTTGCTGTCTGTATCAAGTAGTCATCAATATGATCTCAAAACTTGAACTGAAGGGTAAATTTAGAAACCTACTGAGACCATGACTGCTACAATTTGTAGGAGAGCTGCCCTGTACACCTATAGTTTAACTATAGGTATACACTTGTCCCCAAACAACCTTACCTATGCCTTCATCATAGACGAGGGATTTGAGGGGGGGGGGGGGGGGCTCTGCGAGGGATTTGGGTTCTCTGTTTTCTATGACGGTAGAATCTGTATAAGATTATTTCGAGTTGGTGTTTGGAATAGTTGGAAAGGAATGTCCCAGAGCTGTTCATACGAGTCAAACCCAACATTCGCATTATATTTGTGACTGAGGAAAACGACGACTAAAACCTTCAGCCAGGATTGCCGGTGGTGGCTATCAAACTGGCAATCTCCTGAATTAGAGCGCCGTGTGCTACCACTGAGCCATCTCTGTATATTGGTTGTCATTGTTGTTTAACGACGTACTCGACAGCGATAGGTCATTTGAAGTCGTCCGAATCAGATCCATCACACACTGTTGGGGTCATCATAAGGGGAGTCCATTTGGAAAGATTGGGGGGTTTGGGGCATAAGGGGATGCTCGGAGTTCATGTCGCAATAAGAGCAGCTATGAATAGGAATGAGAAGAGATCCAGACGGGAAATTGGAAAAGTGACTAATGCCGCACGTGGTGAATGATCAAAGGGATTATTAAAGATATGCACGAGAGCCCTCTTTGCGGGCACCGACCACCACGTTAACCGAAACACCTCGACCGGTTCTATCTGTTAAAAATTTAAGATGTATAATAATGTGGTTCGTTTTAACAATAATAATACTTTATTGAACATTTAGTTAATCATATTGTTACAACACATAAATAAGAACATAAATGCCTGAGTATAACACAACTCACATTTTAAAATATTAATGAGTAACATTTTAAAAAAAAGCACACATACATGTTGTGAAAAAGAATATATGTAAGTTGTGTTGGAGAAAAAAGTAAAAAAAAAAAACACTGGTTCGGCGATCACACCGCAACAACAACAAGAGCTATGAAACAGATATTATACGGTACGTTTAGTTAGTGACTAATGGAATGGCTGTACGTTGCTGTCAAACGTAATCGTAAATATAATTGAAAGTGTACGCATGGCCTATTGTAATCGGCTTGCACAATAGCTATTGTTTATCTGATCGGCGCGCCACACTAAATCACAGACCTTGAGTGAGTGAACACTACGGTCCAGCATCGATGTTGACGCGACAAAGATCATCTCGACCACCATCGACTGACTGAGTCTGTCTGTCTGTACCTATAGAAAGTGGTCGCTCACTATTCATCCAATAAAAGCCCTACTTTCAGTTTCTGTTGGCATCGGAACAACTTCTCTGTCAGTCGGTAGCCGAACGCCTGTGCGTGAAAGTGTTCCCAGTGCCGTGTTGCCGTCGTACCGCCGTACCGAAACTCAAATTCGAGTGAACTAAAGTTATTGTTGGACGGTTTGTGTTGTGTATACTTTCGATACAACTATTGTGTTTTTTGTTTATGTGTGCGTGATTTTTTTTTTTATCTTGTGAAAAGAAATAAGTGTTTTCGCCAATAATACTCTGCGAGAACTCGTCGTTACTACAACAAAATATGAAAACATAAAGATCGAAGTGTCTCAACGAATGCATGATGACAAGCACGGCATTTGATATCGTTTCCAGGTAACCGTTATCAGTTAATTAGTTTCATCCAATCAAGACCAGTAGTTTACCATATATAATGTAATAAATATATATTACATCGTGAAAGTGGTATCTTGACGAACGAGACGTTTGCAGATGTAATATCTAGAATTTAAATACCTTCCAGGCATTTGTTTGAGCGTATGAAAACGAAACAGCTGTTTTTTCTGTCTACACATTTAGAAATTAAAAAGTGAGTTTAAACCGGCTTACGATGAAAGTCGGGCTGGACTTCCTTAGGCGAGAAGTGACGCCACAATCCAGCTATAGAAACTAAACAGCATTTAATCAATTTTGAGATAATTTGCAAAATTAAATTCCGGAATTCCTTTCAAGAACAATCAAGATATTGAACTTGATTTTTTTTAAATTAATAGATAGTGAAAGAAATTGATTGTACGCATTGAAAGTGAGCCTCAAGGTTGGTGTGTTGCGTAACGAGTCGTCCCCAACAAGCCACTGAATGCTCAAGTACTGTTAATGAGGACAATTGAAGATCAGCCTGTTAGACATCTGATTGTACGGGTTGCCGGTGCATTAGGGCCTACAACGTCAAAACCATCTGCGCGTAGAATCTTAGGTTCCTCACTTTACACAATACTAAGTTTCAGAACTTACCGTTATTTAGTAATACCCTTCACAATATCAAACAAGTGATAATGTAGTTTCATAAAAACTAACAACCGGATTAAAAAAGGTTTAAATTATTTTAATCTGTATGGTCTTTTTGGCAGCCAATAAAATAATTAATAATTAATTGGTATTAAAAATGACAACTATTATTATGGAATATTTGAAATGTTATTAATTCATTTTTAATGCAGTATTAATAATTTCTTTGTTATATTGTGTATTGTGTTAATGTTGCGCTACTTAAATGGTTTTTAGACTATAATAATTATGTAGCAATTTTACCGAGTCAATGTTTTCACTTTGGGGACAGACATACATACTAATTGGGTTGTTCAATGACCATTGAATGTTCAAATGCCATTTTCACAACGTAGAGACTGAGGATTACATAGGCAGGATTGCTTGGATGGGACTCGAACCCACTCTGTCCTGCTACAGTCTCGAGCGCTGAAAGTGAGCACTATCGGATCCGAAATAAAATAAGATATTGTCAAGAATAATGTAACCCACATAATCCTTGCAAAATAAACATAACAAAACATAAAATAGTTTTGCCACCAAAAAGGATAAGTACCAAACTGAAACGCCAAAATGCAGCACAAAGAAATGAAAGTTAGAAACGCTTTCTCGAATGATATGTGCAATAAAAAGTAGACACTTCTTAAAAGTGCAAAATCCGCTCAAATCGAGTTTTAGAGAGTGACACTAAAAACTATTCTTATCACATATCCAAAAACAGTTTTAAACAATCGTTTGCGGCGCATTATTTTGATATTGCAAAGTAAAATCTTATATTTGAACCGGCGTGTGAGAAAGATGTACGTACACTTTAAACTGTCATAGCCTCATTTACCGAGTTTACAATAAATAGAAAAATTCAACCAATCAATTCACATTTTTGCCAGAAGTAGCTACAACGTGATTTGTATTGATATTTGAGAAAATCAGAGTTGCTCCAGCTTAGTTCCAATATAACAATATCAAAATTTCGCAATTTCTCTTATTTTAATCTTTTACCTATCGAGTTTGCGTTTGTTACAAAAATACATTCTCACAATTTTTAGGAGAAAACTAGAATTTCCCGAGCCTTTAGTTACCGTTTGGACATTTCTTGGTAACAGTCGTTGGATAGTCTTGTTGGTTCTTCCTTGTACAGAAGATAAAAGCTTTCTAATTACATTTTAAAACAAGAATCTACAGTAATAACTAATTTTTAATTGACCACGATTTACCGCATACCCTGAAATATGTTTTCAATCCTTACATGTAATGTAGTTCAGCAGTCTGGAGTTAATACCCTCGCCTAACCAGTGAAAATTTAGTGAAGGAAGTATTGAAATTACATACCTACCTAAACCTTATTTTAAAGTTGTCAGATAAAAAGTAGCACACACGATTCGACTGCAAGTCAGAGTCACTTTCGCTTTCAGAGTCTGCTTCTGGTCCAAACAGCAGCGCATGCATCACAGATATTATTATCTTGCCTTGGTCCCTAAATGTATGCATGTGCTATAGTATTTACAGGAGACTATACTTATATATTGTGTGTTTGAATCATAGGCCCTACATATATATATATATTACTGAACTTAGACTTTCGTGACTATTAATATTGTTAAAGTTATAAATACCACGGGTTGTTAAGTCACGTTTATTGCACTTACTTGTCATATTAGTCGACGTTTCTGAGTAACGTATGTGCTCTGTCCGCAGGACACTATGTCACTGTGACATAGTGTCATGAGGACAGAGCACATACGTTGTTCAGAAACGTCGACCAATGTGACA